>JAWWEW010000146.1:7224835-7249312 GCA_035583185.1 Anabacerthia variegaticeps | reverse complement strand
CCGATCCTGATCCCTATCCCGCTCTCCATCCCGGTCCCGATCCCCATCCCGGCCCCGCTGCCGGAGGGTGCGGGGTGCGCAGGGCGCTGTGCCCTCGGTGCCCCCTCGCTCCGCAGCCGGTGCGGGGCAGCCCCACGGGCGCAGCTGCCGCGGGGTGCGGGATGTGCGGTCCCTCGTGTTCAAATGTGGCACGAGTTCATGGTGCTGCACCGTGAGGGAACAGGGCGTCTCTTAAGGCTTCGTCACCCCCAGTCTGAGCTGCAAGGGAGGGTGAAGTTTCGCACGCCACACCAGTCACTTTCCGTAAGGCAAAGGGACGGAGCGAGACTCACCTGGAAACTGCCCCGTGAGAGCAGGATGGTGCTGAGTGCAGGGCCCCCGGGGCAGCAGCGAAGCCCGGATATCCCGGATCTGAGGGGTCCAGGGGTGCCACAAGTCTGGGGTGTTGTTGGGTGAGCCCTGGACGAGCCACCGTGGGGCTGCACTGGAAACAAGCAGCTGGACGTGAGCAGGTTGTATTTCTCCAGCAAGGCCATTCCTGCACCAAGTTCCAGATGGAGCTGTTGGAAATGCCTCACTCACCAAGCTAGACTTCCCACAAGCCTGGCCAGACCCCATGTCCCCTGGCAGCAAGGACACAGAGACTCTCACTGCTGCATCAGCCAGGACCAAGGCATCCCAGCTCCAGCCCACCAGCAGAAGACCTTAAATACCATCCCTGAATGCTCAGCTGGAAGGGGCCCATGCTGCTCATCACTCAGCAAGCAGCTGCACAAAGTGGGAAGCAAACAGGTGGGGCGAGGGAAGGTTTTATTTAAAACAGCAAGGGCCACCTGTGAAAAACTGCTAAAACAGTGTTTGCCCAGGCAGTCTCCTCACCACTCACCCCCAGCCTGTACAATGCACAGAAAAACAATGAGGGAGCAAGCACAAGCAGAAGAATAAAAGAAAAATCTATTTAAAATTTCCAGTGCAAATGCAGGATCAAATTATTGCTAATGGCTTGCTACTAGCTTTTTTCACTCTGAAATTTTGAAGAGAGATGAAAAATGAAAGTCCAACCTGTGTATTTGTTCTAAGAAAATGCCTGCCAGGGAGCGATTGTTAGAATATATTATGGATATGAGTCTAATAAGCTGGAATGTGCAACATGTCTTGTTGGTTAATGGATTGTTGGAGCCTGTTGCTGTCCGCAGACTGTGCTATTTATTATCTGTTTATTGTGTCTAGTAAGCACGACTGACAAAATTCCCATTAACTGGGCAGCAAAAACTCCTGCTTTGCAGGAATTCAGAGAAACCCAGAAAATTCATTTTGTTTCAAGGTGCAGATGCCCCACACTGCGAACTGTGCCTGATTTCAGCAGACCTAAGAACAGGCATGTGCTCAGTGATAGAGATGAGGAGTCATTCTTTCCTCATTTTCATTCCTCCTGGTTCCTTACATGGAACAGCAGCACACGTGCTGCAGCTCGTGAACTATGTCACATGGATGGTTAACACACCTTTTCTGTACCTCCTTCATTGATTCAGTGATGGATTCGTTTTGTTTATGCAACACACCCAGTTTCGGGTACAGCCTTGTGTTAGGTCAGGAATCAATTGGACTGAATTGCAAAACACAAAGGCTGGTGTTTGAAGCGCTCCTTTATATACACTATTGCAATCTATATTATGTTTATGGTCTGAATTACAGTTGTTTAGAAAGCATTCAAGCATCTCCCGTGTTCGTCTTCAAACCTGCTGTGTGTATTTTATTTAAGTACAGGAGGGTTTTGCTGCTCCAGGTAAGTACACAGATATTGTCAAGCACGCCATTACAGTAAAGAATTACATGCAGCTCCGAATAGGTGCCATTTAGGTATCTCTGCTCAGATGAGGAAGTGCTTTAAGATTTCAAACAAATTGGAAAACAACATTACTGCTCTTTACTGGATCTGGCTTCACAGTGGGATCTGACATTATTTTGACAATGACTCGCTGCAAAAATGGTTTATTTACCAACAAGGAGGTGTGTCAGAAACAAATGAAAGCTTGTGGAAATGTACCACAAAACCAAGTGGCAGCCCTTTCTTTCAGTCACTATTTTGGCTTTTACCTGAAGTCTGCTGGCTGTCAGGAATAAAAAAGAGCTTACATTTTAACTGGAGGCTTTCTCTAATGAAGTATTTCCATTCATTTCCCCCAGTTTTCACTCCAGTGTTACTGACTTTCCTGGGGCTACTAAACTCTAGGATGCAGCTAAATGGAGATAAGGGAGTGAATCCCATCTGATCCATGGACAAACACTGTCATGTTCTGTAGCACCTCCAGCCCCAAGCGCAAAATACAGTCTCCTCCCCAGTGCCCACAGAAGCATTCCCAAGGGGACAATTGAAGACTCTCCAACTTCCATCAGGACTGCAACAACCCCAAGAAAGTCTGAAGCTATTTTCCTGAGCACTGCACATCCATATGACCTATCCTTTTAATGTGTGAGGGTAGCAAATGCAGATTTGTCCTGGAAGAGAAAGCAGATGACTTGCTCCAAGATCAGAGGCAAAGTCACTGGGTTAGTTGTCTGCCAGCAGATGTAGTAAGAGCCAAGTCATTGTCTCATATCCAGGATGATAATTTCCCTTGTTACAACTGCTCGCACCGTAAAAAAATTCACTTAATCATCTACCTGCCTCAAGCCTGTAAGTAATGAGAGGCAGGATCATGTGCAGCTGATTTTATCAAATGCTCTTATGAAGTTCTCCACTGGGAAAACCCTGAATCAATTAAAACACCAAGGAGAGATGTAGGAGAGGGATTCATACTCCCTGGTAGATGCTCACCAGGTTATAAACACATTTCACTTACTCTGTGGATGGGATGGATGAGTTCCATGGGGACAAGGTCAGTTGAGCCATGCCTATAACAGAGGAAATCACTGTGGGGCAGGGCAGAAAAGCAAAAACCTGGAGCATCTGTTGACACATCTGCATGTTTTTGGCACATATCTTAGAGTCTGCACAGGCAGGTTTGGCCTGGATTTTTTATCCCTTTTGTGATCCTGTTGTGCTGTCTATGGCCCAGCTGCATTGCTTGAGATCTCATGTGTCCTGCTGGAATCAGGAGCTGCAGGCAATGATGGCTTCTCCCTGTTGAAATGACCTTTCCCATCTTATTCTGCATCTTGCAGAAGTTGCCTTTTCAGGTTTTCATAACCATTTGTGGAGGAGGAGAAGGGAGAAGTTCTTCACTCTATAACAGAACTCGCACATAGCCTGATGGAAAAAAGAAAAGTGCATTTGCCATGGGGCACTGGGAGAAATGATGGATTGCCAGGTAGCAGACATCCCTCCCTGCTTTGGCAGGATATTGTATTCCGTGTGCCATACAGGAATGCTGATAGATCCATAAAGCATTAGCCTTTTCCTCACCCTAAAAAGCAGTGGCTGATAAATCACTCGCTCTCTGGAGTTTGTTGGGAGCAGATCACACAGCAGAAGCAGTGAAGCCTTCAGAGAGATACATCACTTAAAGACACTGCAGGTGCCAATAGGGCTGTACATCAAGAATGCGCAGACAAATCATTTTCCTGTTCAAAAATGAGATACTTCAGAACTGGAATTTTTTTTGCAAGTATGTACCAGTTTCTGCTGGTACTTACATCACACTTACATTAGAAATGCCTCCCCCAGCCTTGGAAAATCTCTGCACTCCAGTCCTAGGAATCTCCCTATTTTTCACAAAGAGTTTGAAAAGTCTCTGTAAAGTCTCCATAAAGGACACAAAACTTACTGTGATTGCAGAATATTTCATGGGATAAAATCCCAACCAGATCCAAACTTTTCCAAACCAGCTCTTAACTGTGGGTAAGGTTCACATTTTGCAGGGGCAGCTGGCTGAACAGCTAATCATCCAGTTACCTGAAGGGATTTGCATCCTTTGTAGAATTAAAAATGCACAGACACGGCCAATGTGGCTCAAAAGCTCCTCCCCACAAACCCCATCTCTGGAGGACCCGAAGCACAGCATGAAAGGATGAAACACACAGTGTGCTGGAGTTTGGGCCATGCTGGTCATGGGATGCAGGTGTCAGGGAGGAAGGATCCTCAGAGCACTCCTCACCTCTGCCCAAGCTGCAATACCCATCTCTTCTCCAGCACCCAGCAAGTGGGGCTGAACACTGGCAAAGCTCCTGAGTGCAAGACAGTCACTTGAGACACAGTCTGCAGAGGGAATCAAAGCAGAAGAGATGGGAGAAAACTATTCACCATGCACTGCTGCCTCTGCTGGGAGCACAGAGCAGACATTTCTCAAGCTGATATTTTCATTTATCATCTCCTGGTGATTAATCAACAGAAGAGACACTGCTGGGAGCCAGCCCAGAAGGGATCAGCCCAGAGCATTCACCTATAGAAATAAAGCGCTGCCGACAATCACCAGCCCAGGCTGTCACACCATGAGCCTCCTGCTCTCATGGAGAGCTGGGATGTAAAATCACAGGGCCCTGCTGTGGGCCAGCTCTGCACAGTGTGAGCAGATTGACAGCTTTGGGGCAGGCATGGGAGGCACTCTGCATTTGGCCCCACAGAGGTGCCACACTCCCAATTCCCTGCACAGCCTCAGGAGCACAGCACAAACTCTGCAAGAGCAACAGGTGATGTGCACAGTCAAAGGGCAGAGCAAAGCTGCACCGTGGCACAGCAGGCAGTCCAAGTAGGAGTCATGGGGCTGCACACACTGCTGAAATCCCCATTGTACCATGTGGAGAGCACACAGCTTTGAGAGGGGATTTACAGCAGAACTAACAGAAATTACATTGAATATATAAATTGCTCCCGCTATAAAGGAGGCCGTGATGCATTCAGGTGCCTTTCCAGGAGTGCTTTTTTTCCTGTGCAGTGGTGCCACAGTAAAACTTGATTTATGCCTTAATAAATTACTGTAATGCTTAATATTATATGCAAAAACTCTGGGAAGAGATATAATAGGGGACTATTTCTGCTGGGCTCATGCAGAAGCTGTCTCCAGTTGCATGGCAATGAGGCAGCTCCAAAGATATCAGAAGTGTTAGACTGCACCTCAAATGCCACTTTGTGGGTAAAAGAGCAGATGGGTGACCCAGTGTCAGCTTTTATACCCAATAATTCAAGAAATTGTAGGGACACAGTGTTCCTCTTCCTCACTGACACAGAGCAGGAGTCTTTGTTGGAGCCAGCAGATTTGGAGCAGCCCCAGCGATCATCAAGCCTTGGCAAAGAAGGAGACTTGGAACAAAGGAGTGTGAAGCAGCACAAAGAGTCTCCATCAAGGGCAGGGTGGCTCTGTGGCTGGCAAAGGGCTATTGCAGAGTTCAGCCTCTGTGCAGCAGGATGGAAACACCTCTGCTACTTGCCATGTCCCCCCAGCACCTTCTTCCTCCCCCTCCCTCCCTCCCTCTCAGGCTTCATCTCTCTCATTAGGGAAAGGTCACTGCACACGATGGCAAGGAGAAAAAAGTGCAAACCAAAGAGTTTCTGTTCCTACAGCTGCTTTCTCCCAGTTCTCACTAACCAACTGGGGTTGCTGTGAATCTCATCCCACAGAAGGGATGTGCCATGACATTCCTCAGCAGCATGTTCTGCTCATGACAAGGCACAGCACAGATCCGCCTCTCTGCTGCAGACACCCATTCCCAGAGGTTCTCTTGGGCCTATTTGGGCTTTTCCTGCTCCAGATGTCCCAGCACAGACATGATGTCCGTGTTGAGCATGGCTGGCTGTGTCCCAGAACCCTCTTCTGCCTGGGAAGTGAGAGTCCCTCAAGGTATGCAGAACTGTCCCTTGCCATCAGCAGCTCCCTCCTCCTTTGTCCCTACTCCAGCCCACCACACTGTGAGACCATGTCCTTCCACTGACTATTTTTTTCTGCTGCATTGATGGCCTGACCCTTCCAGAGGTGATGCCAGCAGCAGCTGCACAAGAAGCCATCTGAGCACTCCTCCTGGCTGGCTGGACCAAGAGATGGGAACACCTTGGGCTTCTCATATCAGCATCCTTGCTGGCATCTGCAAGGACATTAATAGATCTCAGAGGGCTTGGCTATTAAGATGGCACCCTTCTTTCACAAGCCAAATAATTTAATAAAAGAATGCAGTAAGACTTAATACTTGTGCATTTGAAGGTATTTCCCAAACAACAGTTAATTATCCTGCTGGATGCTCAGCCAGGTTTCACCCCTCTGTGGAGGAGGACAGCTTATAGAGGAAAGGGAAGTTTTGTTTTTAAAGGAGCCTCACTAGACCTTCCCATTTGTCTCATTTCTCAGCAGTTAGAATAATGAACCACCTTACACAGAGAGATTTATTTTGTTTTTAAATGCTAAATCATTCCTGCATGAAATGCATAAATGTCAGATCTCTCAAACAGTTCTTTGGGGGGTTGGTTTATCTTATTAGCATTAAATGTGAAGGAGAAATTGAGAAGCACGGTAGTTTCTCCTGACTCCCTCATCCTTTAAAAAAGGCTGAAAAACACTCCTGAGCTACAGGGGTCTCAATTAGAAATTCTCCTCAAATTAAGAAATCTCTGTGTGTGCATGTGTCAGGGGCAGGATGGGAAAGGGAGAACAAATCACTGTGCTCCCTCTGCTGCTCCATGTTGTGACTCTGGTGTAGGGCACTTCAAAGGTTTCCCATAAACTTGGGGATTAGTGCAATTAGGTCAAAACTTCTTGTTAATGAAGAAGGAATAAAGTTGTTGACAAATGACTTCAGAGGGCTTGGCCTGTGATGGAAAAAGTAAATAGAAACAAGCTCAAGCTTATTTTTAGTGCTTTGAGGTTGTTGAAATCAGTTTCCTGGTACAGGAGGTGTGGGGGACCTGACTTGGAGCACTTGGAGCTATCTCAGCCCAAATACAGGACTCAGAATTGTAAAACCTGGGGGAGCAAAGCTGCCAGGACCAAGGCCCTGGAGGGAGGACATCTCCAGAGGAACCTGAGTGAAAAGGGCATTTTAGGACATCATTTTAACCTCAGTCTAAGTGCAAGCATTTAGAAATAAAAGTGACCACAATGTATTATTAAATGGGCTGTTTTAGAAGAAGGTGAATAATTTAAACAATACATGCTTAGAGCTGAGTGACTTTTCCTTCCCTTGCCCCCCTTTCTCTCAATGCACCTTCTCTGAGGCCACCAGTAAATGTTCTGCTGATTTGGACAGAGTGGAGCAAGCAGCACTCAGGTCTTACCTATGGCCTTTCAGGGATTTGTCCCTGTTTGACCTGAGCAAGAGTAAGAAGGAAGATCTTAGGGAGAAAGAGGTTTGTCTCTGCTAGAAACTGCTCTCACAAATGAGAATTGCTGTTGGTCAGCAGTATTTAGTACTCACAGGGTGAGTGTGGGTGGCTTTGGTTTAGCTCCCCCTGCAAAGCAAGACTGATTCAGCAAGCCCTGGGTGCAAACCCCTGGCTGAATCCAGGCAGGAGGCTTAGAAGATAAAAACTTCAGTACAAAAAGGAGTCACTGATAGTCTGTTAAGCGTCGGTCACGCAGCATTACAGGAGGGAAGACCAAGCAGAGCTAAATGTCTAAGTGTTGGGATTTAGAGTGTGGAAGCTCCACTCAGATGCCTTCAGGCCAGACGACCTTGGGAGCTCCTTCACTGCCTCGCTCCCACAACCCTCCTTTTGCAACTTGGGGATAATGGTTTTGCTCTGCTTTACTGGGACAGCGAGGAGATAAATTCATAAGTGCTCTGAAGAGGATCAGCAATTACAGCACCGAGGTCACCCTCACACCCACCTCGATGACAGCCCAAATGGACCGTGTGAGAGATGTCCCTGCATCTTCCCGGGATTAGCATCGATTAAACACCACAGGGAAACTGCGTTCTTTAGCAACTTGTGACAATTATGAAGATGGTCAGGTTCATACCTTGGAAAAAGGGTTTAACAAAGCTGCCAACAGGAAAGCAGCTAATTCCCACTGTCTGTGCTCAGGCTGCAGCTGCAGCACCAGAAATCTCCGAGGTCCCGAAAATATGAAGATGCCGTCTTCATTTCCAAATGGATTTCCACATTTATTAGATATTCCTGATAGAAATGTATGAGTAAGACAGATCCAATTAGTTCGTCTAATAGTCTTGCATGATGAGATTGGTCTAACCATCTGAGCACAGGATTTTGCACAAATGAAAGAGCATTCCCATAAAATAGAAAATGTAATTTAGCAATTTGGAAAGAAAATCGACAATCTTTTGAGAAAACTAATAGCTTTTTACTGTGTAATATAAGCTCACCTATCTATTGTGGAAAAAACATATAAAGCATTAAAGAGACAACCCTACCACTAAATGTAATAATAATAAAACCTCCTCAAATTATTTCTTATTACTCTTCTTTGTTCATTTTCAGACTATCCAGAAATAGACACACTCTCTGCTTCTGATTGATGATCTCAACAATTCCTCATAGGTCTGAAAGTGGCATTCTCCCTGCAAGCTGCCACCAAAAAAAAAAAGGACATTTTCTGCTTTATCACTTAAAAGGTGGCTCTGGGGCCCAAATCATGGTAGGCGTGAGCTGCCCAAGCTGCAATTCATGACACTGCTGGGCTGAGACTGGGCAAGGAGGTTTGTCTCCTTTCTGGAAATACTTTCTGGAAGTATTTGAGGCCTTTTTTTTGAGGAGACATTAATCCATGATCTCTCAGATCAGAAGCACTGGGTGTATTATCTGCTCTCTGTACACCAGAGTTTCAAATTCCCTCCCCTTGCCCCGGCCCTTCACCCATCTGTGTTGGTCTGGAGTCATCTGGATTCAATCTGAAAATGTTACAAAATGGAGATCCGGGGGTTTGCCGTCCTTCCCTCAGCATCGTCTGCTCCAAAACACAACCCTCCTTCCTCTGCTGTCCGTATCCTGCAAACCAGTGTCTCCAGCCACAGTTCTGCTGCCTCTCTGGCCCCAGGGTTTCTCTCCAGAGAGGCACAGGATGCACAGAGCTGATAACCCTGGCAGAATATTCCTTTGTCTTTTAGGCTGTCAAGCCACAGGCTATGCACACCCACAGCAGCTTAGGCTATCAAGTATCTACATCATCTGCATCTTAGGTTTCCCTAAATCCTCAGCTTTGCCGCTGGGGACACCTGAATCAACTCAGAGTAACTCCTCTGTCACCAGCACGATGCCAGGGGCTGAGCAAGTCAGGGGCTGTACCAAGAGAAGAAATCCCCTCCATCCCTCTTGTCTTTCCCCCAAATCCCTCACCAGCTCTTTCTTCCTCGGCCAGGCAGCAGGACAAGATACTCAGAAACAATATTCCAGAGATGAGCAAAGGAGAGTTTGCCTCTGATGAGGTGGTTTGTGGGCATTGGAGGGCGAATGCTGAGCACGTGGCACATGTATCAGCTCAGTGATGCATGGAGATATTTACCTGACCCCTCAAATGAAAGCAAAGTGCTTCAGTAGCCACTGAGAGCACAGAAAGGGGCTTCAGAGACATAGCTAGAGATCAAAACCACTGAGAAGCACAAAATTAAAAGCTGTGCCAGTGTTTCTGCATTGGATTTTGAGTTAAGAATTGCTACAGATTAATCATGTACCTGTCCTATTTGGACCATTCACATCCCCCATCAGCTCATTCCTGAGTGCTGCTTCTGGTTCCAGGTTGCAGCAACAGCAGAAACCCAAAAGTTGGTCCCACAATGTGCAAAATTACTGATCTCTTCAGAAAAAACCTCCCCCTCCAGCTGCCCTGCTTCTATAGGTTATAATGTGTGGAAAGGGAATGAATTAACCCAGGCTGCTCTCTAGTACACCACAGCCTCTCTACAAACCTGCTTGGAAACGCTGGCTTAGCAGGCAGGCAGGCTCTAAATACAGCTGCAGATGGAATCCCTGAACATTCCAAAGGTAGTTTTGAACAGGAATAACTTGACATTTAATTCTGGGACAATAATGAAATGTCAACATCTGTTGTGGAAACGCAGAATAATGATTAAATTAACACCATTTTCAGCTTTCAAGAATGTGGTGGTGTAACACTTGGACAAAACCATATTGAGTTTTATGGTTTGAGTTAAAGAGAGCAACTGTCCAGGCTGGAGCACAACAGGATCATGCCCTGCTTGAGCCAGATGTTTTTCAAGGATGCAGAGCCCATCACTGCAGCCTTAGGATTGCCATATCTATATCCACTGAATTGCTACAGTCTGCAAATGCATCACTCACAGCCTTTCCAGAGGAAGAGCCTGTAACTACCATGGAGACCTCAGACCATCCCTTATGACTTGCAAGAGCCTCACTGTGATATAGCAAAGCAAACCAAGGCTCACTCAGTATTTAATTACAGGTCTGAAGACTTTTACAAAGGTTTATTCAAGGATTTCACAGTTTGGTTCCTCTGATTACAAAGCCCTCTCCTAAAAACTGTCATGATCTTGGCCTGATGTCTCCTACATGAAACGTCTCCCCATGTCACAAGGATGGTGGAAACAAGGTGAGACCCCACAGAAGGTGACAGAGCTAGAAAGCAAGAGGCTTCTGTGGCTCAGCACACAGATGGGGATCCCAGCAGGAGCCTTGCCATTCACGGCTTCTCCACACCAACACACAAACAGCCGCAGGCAGGCAGCAAGTGCAGGAGCCAAAAACAGCCTGGAAAAAAGCAAATAGCGATGCATTTTGGGCAAGACAACCAAACCCCTGTGCCCCACTGCTCCCAGCCAGGAGCAGGGCTGGGCAGCTCACCTCATTTGCACAATTGAGTCCAAGAAGCACCCGGGGCTCCCCCTGTGCCCCCAACAACCCTTAGAGACACCAACCTTGGCAGCAGCTCATCCCAGCAACATTGCATTGCAAGAAGTTGTCAAATCACTTCTACCCATCTTGGCTGAAACAGAATCACAGAACAAGCTGAAGCACCACGGACTTGGCACTGAGTGAGCTTCTGAGCTGTGTTTTATGAATTGGTCTGAACACAGGCCAAATCCCAAAGTACTCAAGGACATCAGTGCCATAGATTTTTTGATCTGAAGGGAAGTTACTGTATTTAACCATTATGGGGTGATCTTTAAAAATGGTCACTAAAGCCAGTCATCAGTGGGACAGCATGTTAGCAATCCTGCCTTGTTTAGAGAGCAATAAATAAGGAAAACAGCCTTGTTTTACCCTCTTCATGGTCATGCATCTACAGAGTTTTTTAAAAAATGTCTAGGTCAGGTGGTTTGTCTCCTTGGGCATTTTATGCCACTCTGGAGGAGCCTTTTGTGTTCCCAGGGTCAGATCCAGAGAAGTGCTGAGTCTTACAATTTAATTGTGGGTATTTTAAGGGTGAACTGAATGGCAGGAGAGTATTGCAGGCAGCATAGCAGGTCCTGGTGTTTGGCAAAAGGCTGAGCATCCTAAGCTGAGCCCACGATCAAACCGGTGCCGGAGCCCCAGAGAAGAACCCAGAGAGGTCACCAGTGATCCCAAACCAGGAAAAAGAAATACAGGTTTGTTTCCACACCCAAGTTCTTGGTTGTGCAGGGAGCTGGGGTGGGAAATCCAGCATGTTACCTGTTAGCTACCACCCATAGGAAGGGAGAAGTGGCTGTGAGCCAGGACAACCTGTGCCAAGGATCCTGTGCAGCATCCAATGGCACTTCAGCTCCTGTGGCAGCCACAGCAGCAGAACTGACAGGCAACAAAACTAGTAAGCTAAACTCTACTAAAATAAAAGTTAGCCCTCAGGTTTCGGTGCTGGAAATGAGGCAGTGAAGCTGGGCTCAGCACCAGCACTTTGAGCCTTTAATCCCAACCCAAATCCTGACCCAGCTGAAGTCAGTGGGAATTTTCATGTTGACATTCAGCCCCTGCATTTTTCAGAGGGTTAAATTGCCCTGCAGAGCAGCTGGAAAGCTTTCTTTCACTTCTACCAACCTCAGAGAGCTCTGCAAAGAGATTTGCTCTGGATTTCCTTGGATTTGAGCTTGGCATTGGGTCAGAGACCCTGACACAATGACATCAAATAACTGCAGGAAAGTAGCCCACAGGGCCAGTACCAAGAAACAGTAGAAATGTTGCTGTGATCCCATACACTCTGGGACCAGTACAATACCAGCTGCAAGCCAAGGCTAATACCCACCAGTCCTGGGGTTTTTTTCATCCAACTAGCTCATTCCTGTGCCTGCTGATCATATTTAGCAGAGGAGTCTATTCACTGTGACAATAGTTTTTCAAATTAGTGCTCCATGTTTTCTAGGTGGTGGGGTAGCCAGGATTTGGGACAGACAGAGGAAGTCTTCCTTTGAAGAGCTGTTTTAACCCATTGTATCATGAGAAGCCAGAAAAAGTGAGGAATTTTCTTGGCCAGCTTCAATCCTGCCAGCAGATGCTGGTAGGAAACCAACCACATGCTCACACACCACTTGGAAGGTCCTGGTCCAGGCACTGGGACCACCAAAAGCACTCTGGAGTTTGACCTCAGATGGAGTCAAGGCTTGATCTCAACAGCTGATAACACCCCACAGAGCGCTGCCTTTTCTTACCCCTCAGTATAAGCAGGGTAGCAACACTTGCAGAGGGGATGGTTTTCCAAATTCCACCCTTAAACTCCACCATTACCTGTCTGCTGTTTACTCCTGTAAATCCACAGGAGATGGATATCAGAGGAGAATCACCACTTCCAAAGATAAATAACATTTCCATTCCCACTGGGGACAAGTGGTCACATCCAGGAGGCAACAATCACCTGCCCCACCATCTCCCTCACCAGCTGCTATTCTGCAATTCAGCTCATCACACTCAACAGTGAGAACAAAACAACCAAGGAAATCACCTCTTTCCATCCTGAAAAAAGTGCAGCAGTTCAGCAGCAATTATTTATGTCATTCTAGATAGGGGGAAAAAAAATCCACTGTTAAAAAATGCAGAAAGAGAGAAATTTGTCAGTGGTCAGGGCAAGGGACCAGAAATCCCTCTGGTTCTGGCAGCCTCAGTCCCAGGATTTACTTGACTTACATCAGCAGTCACTTTGGCATAACTGCAGAGAGACTCAGGCCAGAGAAGGTCAGGCAAAGTGAGGATGAACAAGAACACAGGTTGCCAGGAGTGTGGGTTGTGTTTGCCTGCCCCATCCTCCACCCATGATATGGCTGTGGCCAGGGACACGTTTCTCCCACAGAGCTGCGACAGCTCAACCAGATTGAAGACACTAATAAAAACTTTAAATGGGGCCAAGGTGTCCTCCTGAATGCTTTACACAGGAGGACGTGAAAAATTATTTGAGAGAGCAAGCAAACCAGAAGCATATCTAGGAGGAGTTGCCTGGAACAATCTACATTGATTTAAATCCACTAGTGCCTGCAGCTCTGCGGGCACAGCCATGAGGGCAGGCAGGGCTTGGGCAGAAATTGGGTTTCAAACAGCAGGAGGGCACAAACTTGCTCACAGTGAAGGACAGTCAGGGCTCCAAACACTGACATCTTGGACACTTGCCCCAGCAGGCACCTCTGGGTCTTGGGGGTGTTTTTTTGTGATATTCTTTTGTGGGTTTTTGGCTTTTGGGGTTTTTTTTTCCCAAGTAAAATTTTGGAAAAACCTGGAAAAGGCAAAAGATTTGTTAGAGCCCCTGGCAAACAGGACAGAGCCACAGTGAGGGGGTTCCCATCACGTCTCCTGACTCTATCATTCTCAAGATAACAAAGACTTGTGTTTCACTGCAGTCACTGTAACATGTCTGGCACTAAAAGATTAATAATATCTGGTAGGCTTTTCCCCACCAGCAATCACATCGCTTTGCCATGGAGCTGGGGCTTTATCCTCATTTCTTGTTGTTCTGTCACTTCTAATAACATGTTAACAGGCATGTTAACACTGGATTGCGAGCTGGAGGATTTCCTCAGACCCATAAATTGCAGCTGCCCACTCATGCTGTCCAAGAGAGTGAAACATTTTGTTAGTGCAGGTGAAGAGGGGTTTGGAGAGGAACATCTCGGAGGACTTTCCTTCGAGCCACTCTTGGGGCTGCTTCTGTCCCACTTTCCTGCACAGGGAAAAGTCTTCACACCACAAAGCCTTCAGCATCCTCCTCTGACACGCCAAGTGTCCTTGCTTTGGTTTTAAGTCTATGGCTCATAAACCCATGAGTATTATTTGCTACACTGACAAATCTACATTGTTTCTTAAAATCCTATATTCCCACTGGGCATTTGCTGCTACATGTTCATACAAAAAAAAAAAAAAAGTAAAGGAGAGGCATAAACTTGAGCCAGAGGCAGCACTAACAACTATCAGACAAACTCTGAACTTTTTTAGAACCACTGTAAGCTGTGTTAACTTACATCATAGCCGGCAGGCAGAAGCTGTGAAGTCAGGTGAGACCACAGTGGTAAATCCCCATGGTGCTGGATGACAGCACTGTGATGCTGCTGAGAGCATCCCTGCACTCAGGGGGATGCAGGTACCAAGGCGAGCAAACGCCACTAACCTGCAGCTCGAGGGGCAGCAGCATGATGAGAAAAGACATCTATTATGCAGAGCTAATAATGCCATTAGAGTAAATGGAGTTTGCCCAGAGGAATAACGAAGCAGTGAGATAGTCATAGCAGATGCTGAAGGGTTCTCCTGGGCACGAGGGATGATGGTGCTCAGGTGGACTCTGCACATCCAGGCTATGGGTACGTACATCCTCATTCACCACATCCCCCTTGGTTTTTGGGGTCGAAACCTGGAGGGGGCTGCAGCAGCCAGCCCTCCCTGAGCCAGAGGGAGCCTTGGGCTGGAGAATTTATCCACTGAGCTGAAGATATTTCGCTGTATTTTATTTAGAAACAGCCTGCCCTCATGTGGTGAATGGAAAACCAGGAGGCTGCTGATTTTGGACTAAAACTATCCAGCAATGTGTCAGAGCAGGGGCCAGGAGCCCTTTGGAGAAAATCTCTCACAGCTCACTCACACACAGCTTTTACTCACTCATTTTTGTGCCTATTTCCCTTTCCACCTGCAAAGCACCCACTTCTCCTGGCCTGGTAATTCCCAGATAGTCACAAGTGCCCCAACAGAAGCCCTGGGTGCCTGCACAGCACCAAGGCTCCAGCACCCACTCCCACGCCTGAGCTGGTCCCACACCACTGGCACGAGGGATTGTGGCACAAATCCAAAGCAAGCCCTCAGTGGAGGCAGATCACTGGGGCTCCAGCAGCTGAAACAATGAAAACTCTCCATTTGCTTTCAGTTTATGAGCAGAACACTAAGTAGGTTTTCTTGAACAGCTCCAGTAACACTTTCCACGAGGGTGCAGGCTTGGCTCAGAAAGGCAATCGCACTCACCTCATGTACAGTGCTTTCTGGGCAGCTTATCATGACAGGGAATAAAAGCTTTACCCAGAATCAACATGATCCAGAATAAATAAAACCAAGCTGAGTAACAGAGCCAAGACAGCCATATCTTCCCCACCCAACCAACACTTTTTTTTTTAAATCAGTGATATGCACAAACCTTCCAAAAACCAGCCATGATGCAAGACCAGGCTCACCAAGGAGCAGAGTGCACCGGCTGCATTTTGACAGCCAGGACAGTAACACAAGGGGCAGCAGGTGATGCTGCAGGCCAGGGGCCAAGTCTGCCCACAGCCAGCCCAGACAGAGCACTGGGACACGGCTGCAGCTCACAGCTCACACATGATCCCTCGACATGCAGACAGGACACAGTGCAGTGGCTCCTGCCTGAGGCTTTCAGGAACCCAAAACCCAGTGAGAGAACATACCTGCACATCCACGGTGCAGCAGCCCCAGCTTCTGACGGGACACAGGCAAAAGGGATCTGATTGTCATCACCAATACCTTCTAAACAGCATGGGAAAAGCAGAACAGGATCCCACAGAGGGAAGCTGAAGCGAGGCAAATCCTGCCCAACAGAGATGCAGTTTTTCTGACCACAGGACCAGCAAAGACAGGAGAGTCCCTAAGTGCCATCACTCCAAGCCATGCCAGGGGACAGCTGGTGCCCAGCTGAGCACCATAGGCTGATGCAGAGCCACAGGTGAGGCATCTTCCCACTTTTCCCAAACATCTTCATTTAATGCTTGTTTGCAAATCTCCGCACTTGCAGTTGGCACAGCCAAGCACCAACAACTCATTCCACCTCAGTGCAGCTTCAAAGCCTCCTCCAGGCACTGACTTGTGACAGCCTGAGAGAAAACAACGGGCAGTGAAGTGAAAAGCATTGGACTAGATGGTGCTCATGCGGTTCTTACAGCCTGGACAAGCAGCAGCAGTTTCACCCCAACACTCACTTTCTACCCCGGGTTCTCGCAGCACCAGGTCCAACAGGCATTGCTTTCTGGGGCACCTCAGGCAGAGCAGCTGCAGGAGGAGGTGTAAGTCCACAGAGCAGGGTGCTCATACAGCTCCAAGTCCACATCTGAGAAGTTCTGAGACCTGCTAATCCCAGTCTTCTGCCAACAACCTTCCAGCAGCTGGAGCATCAGCACTGCAACACAAACTGCCCGAGTGAGAAACTACGAAAGGCAGCACTGCAGCTCTGCCCGCAGCGAGGGGAGGCTCTAATTCCACTTTATCTGCTTGTCATCACCTCCTAAAACAAGCCAGGCCCATGTTTTAGTTGGAGAGTGAGGCATAACTGGGTAAAAGAGATTTTTGGTACATAAAAATAATTCTGAGCAGGTCTGTTTATGACACGGCTGCCTCTGGAAGAGCCCGTCAGCAGAGCCAGGGCAATGCAGCCACCAGGGCTAATACAATGGTGCTTTGCCACATTTACTGCACTAAGAGAATTGCACAGGAAGGAGCAATGACAAGCAATGCTCCTTCCATCCCTGCTGCTCACACACAGGATTGGAGGTGAAAGAATCACACTCCGCATTCCTAATTCTGTTCGGTTTAAATTTGTTTTCTTCAAAATGAATCATGGTTTTTACTGTAGGTGAAGCACTTACCATGAAGTCTTCTCAAAACAGAGGTTGAGCAGCCATCTCATATTTCCTTCCATATTGTATCATGGTAAAGAGAACTAAAACGTTTTTAATCAATCAATTAAGCTTTCTCATATGCTTCTCTTGGATTGAAGGATAAGGCTCACCATGTTTTGCCATAGGGTTTTATAAGGTTTTCATCATCATCACCATTTTTTTTCAGTAGAAATTGCTCCTTTGAGGAAACAAGGATTTGGGGGCTTGCATAAGCTCAGAGAGAGAGCAAAGACTAAATTCTTTTCCCACCCTTCTATATCATTTTTACTCCCTATCAGTGCAAATCCACATTTTTCAGCAGTGAAACCAATACACTTCTGTCAGTACAAAAGACTCTTTTTAGTAAGAAAAAAAAAAGAACAGGAAAATTAGAAAGTGAGATGCCTCGTTGGCCAGTCCTGCAGCCTCCCTGAGGGAATAGAAATGTCCAGAGAGCATGGGCAGGACAAACCTCCTGTCTCCTGGGATGGTACTTCCCTACCAGTCCCCAATTCCTGCCACATGCTGGACAGAAAGCTGCAAATACAGTGACAATCAGCTCTAGTTTGCAGCTGAAGGTCCATCAACACCAGCAGCAGCCAACCTTAGCACAGGCTGGGCTTTTCAAGCCACTTTCAGAGATTTAAGTGCCTGTCTCAGAGCACTAAAAATTAATACAAGTGGACATTCTGGGATCCAGTGCTACTTCAAAAACTGGTGTTTGTTAAAGCACTAATGGGCATCTGCAGCGCTGCTGGGTGTGGGAAGGAGTGAGTGCTCCGGGCTGTGCTGATAACACACACAGAGGAGTGGTCTGGCTTCGGAGGGAAGGGGACTGTGGGTTTAGGGCAGGAAGATCTTAATTTTCCTTTCACTGCTGCAATGAAGCTCTGAGCAGGCAGGCAGGCTGGCTGACAAAGAGTGGCCTTTGAAGTCCCAAGAGATTTGTTACCTCTTTGAAGCTTTCAATCTGTCCTGCCAGCCATTTGCTGTTGCTGCAGGGTACCTACCAGGGGACCAACCAGGCTTGGTGCTTCCTCCAGCAGAGATCAGCACAAGGATGGCACTTTGCACCAAAGAGACCATTTCCATTAAAAAAAAATAAAATAAAATTCACTTTACTCCAACTCTGTATCACCAGAGTAACAAAATAACAATTTCCAATTTCCTCTTCGATATTATTTTTTTTAATATATATATGTAAAATGTCATTGACTTCCCCTTTGATTCACTACAGCAATTCCTTACATTTTATAAAATCCTTTGGCAAATGAAACTTAACCTTCACAAACCAACACTTCCAATGGGAAAGGTAATTAGCCAATTAACTGGTGACTTCTGATCTGGCTGCAGCAGCCACCACACTGACCACAGAAGTACAGCAACTTATATCCAAAGGTAGTGGTAAAAAAGCTGAAAAGAAAGAGGTGTGTTATTGTGGTGTATCCAGAATATAATAATCCACAGGGATTTGATACAAGAGGGAAGTGCAGCCAGGAAGGAGACAAGGATGGATGGATGCAGCATGTAATCATTTTCTCAGAAAGAGGGTCCAGGTCAAGAGCTGGTTTGGATCTGGACAACACTTGGTTCAGTGAGCAACACAAGCAAATTAGAAATACTTACACCTTTCTGTCAGTTATGATTTAAACCTAATAACATATAGAGACACAAAAATAAAAACCAGATTTTTTGGGCATGCACTGTGATACTTTGGACAAAGTAACTTGGGAGCAACCACAGATGAAGGGCAGGGAGCACACAGGCTCTGCAGTGTGAAAGACACACAAGTAAGAAGTGCTTACCTGGGTGTAGTGCAGTGATTGAGACATGAACATGCTATAAAAAAACCCACACCAAAGACCATCAACAGAACATACTTTTAGGAAAAAAAAAAAAAGAAAGAAAAAAGATAGTTCAGAAGTATTAAGAATTATCTTAACAAGTTTCCTTTAAAATGAAAACACCCACTGGATGCTCCCACAGGATAAACACTGATTACAGCTGGGAATAACCACACACAGATTAAATAACGAAGTGTTGTGTCGCAGGAAGGAGACTGAAATAATATGAAATATTCCTACTCTATAAAAATAGCCCAGGCACTCCAATGTTAGAAGCCCTCTGGAGTTTCCAGCAAGAGTTGTCTCTTTCCACGAGCAGCCCTCATGTCTGCGTGTGCTCGTACCTATTTATAAACTTCCAGTAAAAAATTACCAGTGCTGACTCCTTTCTGATGTCCCACTCCCAGAAATAGCCCTTGCAATAGCTCCTGGAACAGCCCCAGGCCCTCAGCACCAATGTCCAATGGCCACTTGGCTGCAACACTTCTCTTGGATTAAAAAAACCTTGTTTAAAAAGCAGCCCGACCACCCCCACACGAGCACAGCGATAGCAGCAGTGCACGTGTGGCCAGGGAGATTTCACCCCTTTTGTCCTTCACCGTGGCACCCAAATGCCCATCCCTGCACCCCTCGTGCTTCCCATGGGAGAAGGGGCTGCAGAGAGCATTCCAAGACAAATGGGGGAACACCCCAGCTTTCCAAAGGCAGGCTCAGGGCAAGTCAAGGTACATCAGAAAAGCCCAAGGTCCTGTGGATTCCCTCCTCATAGGGAGCTGGAGATAAACTCCACAGCTCCCCAAACACAGCTCTGCAGGCAGACATCCCCCCACAGAGCTCTGCATCCACCCTCTGAGTTCAGGTATCCAAAATACCCAAACCCACTACTCTCAGGACGGTTTGCTTTGGGGTTGAGCTGTTTGTGGGGGTTCTCTGAGCTTTTTTTGTCCTCCTGGGCACCTGATTATACAGAGCACTCAAAACCTCAGAAAGAAAAGGCATCTCCTGAAAAAGCTGCCAAAGCAATGCCCTGGGCTTAAGACAAGGCAATTCTGTGCAGCACTCCTAGCATGGAAAAGGGTCATTTGTTACTTCAAAACAGCAGGTTCAGCATTTTTAAACCTTTGAAAACGTAAGAAATGACACAGAGGACAGAGCAGTGTAAAACAGGCTGTAGGCTGGGCACAGCTTTGAGCAAGGCTGGGTGACCTGCTCAGAAAGGGGGTTCTGCAATCCCTGCAAGCCAGCAGTTTATCCTCAGGTGTAAGAGAGGAAAGGATGGTGGAGCTCAGAGATGAATCAGATGCTTTGATGGGAGATGCAGAATGAATTAGAGTTCAGAGCCAGCAGATTCTGTTGTCACATGAAGTCTCTATTCACACCATACTCCTCATCAGCCTTAGGAGACTTGCTCAGGTGATAACAGGAGCAAGTTTGACTTCCAAATCCTGTAATGCCAAATCCCTGTGGGTTAGCCCCTCTTCACTATTTCAGCATCACCTTGGAGAACAACAGCACACCAGTCTTGGAGAGGGACCACCTGCTCTGCTGTGCCCGAGTACCAGAGCCTGACAACAAAACCCACTTAATACATGAGCAGCAAGCACACTCAGGGCACTGGTTTGCAGTAACTTCTCCCAGAGATCAGAGGATCCCACTTCCCCCCGATGCCTGAGCCGGTTTACAACTGCAGGAACATTCAGCTCACTTCCACATTTCAGCACTTTGAGCGAAGTCAGTAAGCTCCACGCAAACCACCCAAACTGCAGGCTTGTCACTCTGAACAGATTGTGTAGATACTCACCAGCACAGCAGACACCTACGCTGTTAATAGATAGCTTTCACTCACAGGAACAGACAACAACAATCCCCCTCACCCAGGTAACTCAAACACAACCCCCACTCACTGCTGAAGCCACTGGTTACCTGCCAGCAGCTCAGCCTGGGTGGGGTGGCTTTGGGGTGCCCCTTTCAAGGTCTGGCCCACCCATAGTGCTCAGAAACTCTCACTAGAGTGAGACATCCTCGGATGACACCAGCACCTTGCACCAAACTCTGGCTGTGCTGAAATGATGGGCACTGAATCCCTGCTGGGACCTACCCCATCAACAGCCTGGATCATCCAAAAAATACCATAAGACCCCATGCAAGAGCCGGGTACAGCTCCAGTAACAGCAGTACAGAGGCAGGCTTGAAGCATCTCCCAAGAGTGCACTAACACAGTAGCAAACTTGGGTTTCATTCCTGGCAGGAACACATCCCAGTGCCTTCCACCCGGCTGGGGTATGATACAATACCCTAAATCACAATTAGCACATAATCCAACCCATTTTTCCTCACTGTCAACAAGTGGCACAGCCAGAAGGGTTCTACACTCAGGGTACATCTTTGCCTTTTCTTTGCACAGGCATTTAAAATCCAGATTACAGCTCTCCAAGCACAAGGAAGATTACAGCTCAGCCTCAGATTAGATTGTGGGGTAGAAAATTAAGCCACCAGCTGCAGGGACACCCTCACAGAAGCTCTGTGGTTGTGCTTGAACCAGGCAAGGACTGCTCTGCTGGGTGTGTTGCCTTTCCTGCTGAGCAAAACCACCCCCAAACCACATCTGGGAATGGGACCCTGGGGACAGGGTTGCATTGGGGACCCATTGTGGCATCAGCCCAGCTGCACTGGCCATCATAAGCCAAACCAGCAAAACTATTGCTTTAGATCTCACAGTATTTCAGCTGGGGGAAGAAGGGTGTTGAAAACTCACTGGTGCTGCCCACCAACCACATCTGCTTGTGCCGAGGCAACTGCAGTGACCACAGGCTGCAGCTCTGGGGCAAGTCCCAAATAGTTCTGCCACACAACGTGCATGTAACCATAGCTTGAGGAGGGCAGGCTAGAAAAACACCCAGAAGGCATCCAAGCAGTCCTCTTCTCAAGACACTTAAGAGGTGCCCCATAGCAGGTAAACCACCCAAAAAAACCCCAAAGCCAACCCAATATTTGGCATACAGAAATGCAGGAGCACTCTGAACAACACAGCTCTCCCAAAATACATCAACCCTTCCACACCCACAGCCCAGGGTCAGCTCCATCCCTCACCAGACAGCACCCAGACCCCGTGGCTCACTCTACAAGCACAGAGACTCTTTCAGCTGCAGTGCCCAGTTGTGGGGCACAAATTTCAGGCTCTCATAATCGGCTTCAACAGCAGCCTCAGGTCCAGCCGCGCTCCCACAGCAGAGCTGGTCACACCATTTTGCCAGTTTCTGAAGCTGAGACAAACCAAGGTGTTCCCCCTCCCAGGGACAGCAATTCAAAGACAAACTGCAGCTCCACTGTCAACTTCAAGGCTCAGCAAGTCAAAGAGCAAGAAAATGGAGATTAAAATGGAGCTTGACTATTGACTGAATGGCAAGCATTGAGAACTACCACTTGAGGACGTCCTTCTCCTGGCCTGGGGAAGAAACATTCCTGTTCTCAGCAAAGAGTCTCCTTGAAATAACAGCAAGATGTTTGTAGCAGATGCACCTTTTTCAAAATTGAGGGAGATTGTTGGAGGCTGTAACCCACAGGCAGCAAAGAAGGGCCTCCCACATTTCTTGTCTGCTGCAACCACACTTAGTGAGAGCCATTAAACACAAGTTTTATTTTAAAATCTCTTTTACTGATAAGTCCACCACAGTCATTTAAATGTTATTACAGAAACAAACCCCCCAAGTGTGTTTCCCTGGGCCACTCAAAGTGTTCCAGGGGTTTGCTTTTCACGCTGTGTTTTGGGGGTTTTTTTGTCTTTTTAAAATGGTAGACAAACCTTAGAATCGAAGATTTCTTTCTTCCCATCCCTGCCAGCTGTGGTCACCAGCAAGCCATTGTCCCCATCCCTGGGGTGTGAGCAGTGACTACTGACACATGCTATGCTGTCAGCGATGAAGGTCTTGCGGTTTACAGATGGATACCGTGCAATTTTTCTCCTACTAAACTAATCAAAATTGCATCGTGATCCACCCGACAACAGCAAAACAAAGCTTACCAAACTGGCACATTCGGGGCAGTGCAGCCTGAAGACAAGTCCTCCTTTCCTCCACAGGCCGGGACAAGTGCAATACTCTACATATAGCTACAAGTAATGCAACAAATCCCCACCCATGGAGAAACCAGTGCAAGACATCTTCAGATCTTCCATGGAAAAAAAGAAATGGGGAGTGGGGGAGGAAGAAACAAAAAAAAAAAAGCTTGAAAACCCCTTATTCACCAGCTTCACCACCACCACAGTCAGTTTTGCATGGATTTGCACAGCAATTTTAGTAAGCTGGGATGCAAACCTGCAAAACTGACTGTAATCAGCACCATCTTCTCCAGCAACTGGCACTAGCTAGGATGCACTTTATCTAGCAGTACTGTAAGTGCCCACATTACAGTAGGTCCAATTCAAAGCTACCTGCACTATGAGCACTTTGATACTGCTAGGACAAAACTACTTCCCGAGCAATTGCCTTCAATGGAAATAAAAGCTTTAACTAAAATGGTAATTGGTGAGCTAAAGCCAGATGGATGTGGTTTTTTTGGACGTGCAGGCAGCAGCTTGTGCCAGAAGGAGCATTTAGGGCAGTAGATTCTACGCTACTTCACTAACTGCACTAGATGCACCTTAACACAAGAACCTTTTGTAACGTGGCTCTAACGCAGCAGAACAACAATCCTGGTCCTGTCCATGCCCCGCCACTCATGGAATCGCCACAGTAATGCCAGAAGTGCTTAAACTGCAGTAGATCCTGAACTCTACCTGCACTGTAAGCACTTTTGCACAACTCAAGGCCCTTCACCAGATACATATTCTTCTATTTAAAGGTCTTGTTTCAGCACAGCTAAAGCAGCACAGAAGCATCTTGACTGAAGCACAGGAGCAAACAGTACCTGCCAAGAGAGAACACCAATATTAATGTTGCATAACACAGATATGGATTTGCTACTTTATATTTTTAAAACTTAGGAGAGATTTTTCTTATTATAGAGCAGAAATAGGTACAAAGTTTTGAGAAGGCAGTTTAACTGAAGGCACGCCAAACAAGGAAGAGTTTGCAGCTCATTTTCACTTGAATTAAGGTAAAAATGGCTTCCTCCAGTGTTTAATGGCAGTTACAAAGCACAGTAATAGGTATCAAAACATCCCGGTTTCCTGCCCTCGTAGTTACTACAGCCCCAGAGACATTTTAGTTGACCTTTCTCCCGGAGCTTCACCGAGGATCTTGCATCACCCAACCACCAAACATTCCCCCCCCCGCCCCAAGTAGCGCAAGAAAAGTTCTGACACATGATCCCGCACGCCCCGCATCAGATAATGGAGTATCTGTACTCCAGATGATGCCACGAGCCGCGGCGCTGCACAAAAGCGCCGGACGGCAAGGAGGGAAGAACGGCGTAGGAACAGATTTAAATTTCCCTCCGGAGCCACGCCGCCAGTGCCCGGCCCCACGGACCGCGGGGTGGGACGGCTCCGGCCGGGGGTGCCCGGGGGGCCGCGGGGCCGGGCCCCCCACCCCGGTAACCCTGACCCGGGGGGCTCCCACCCAAGAGGGGGGGTTTTCCGGGAGGACCCCCACCCCCGAAGGGCATTATCCCCCGGCACTGCCCATCTGCTCGGGGGGGCGGGCTCGGGGATCACTCGGTGCCGCTCGCCACGTGCGCGGCCCCCCCCCGCCCCCCGCAGCACCCCCGGGGGCACCCCCGGGCTCGGGGG
>JAWWEW010000146.1:7195788-7223131 GCA_035583185.1 Anabacerthia variegaticeps | reverse complement strand
GTCTGGGGGGGACGGTGCGGGGATCGGGGGGGGACGGGCGGTGCGGGGATCGGGGGACCCCGGCCGTGCTGGGCTTTGGGGGGGACCGTGTGGGGTCTGGGGGGGGCGGTGCGGGGTTTTGGGGCGCTCCGCTGCTGGAGGGGCGCGGGGGTCTTGGGGCACAGCGGGGGCTGCGCCCGTGGGGAGCTGCCGTGCGGAGATGGGTGAAAACTTGCTTTGGGGTGAAAAGCCCCGAAATGATGTGGCGGGTTCTGCGTTGTCCCGGTGTGGCGTAGGCGGCTCCCCCCGTGGCCTCCCAGCACCCCAAAGGTGCACCCCAATGGGTGTCGGTACACCTGGACCACCCCCCAGTTGCGCCCCGAGGGGTCCCCCCGCAACCCCAGCACTGCTGGGGTCCCCAGCGCAGAGTGGTGGTCCTGCCTTGGCCGGCCCTCGCAGGAATGCCAAAAATGTGCTAATTGTGCCCTGCCAGCGGCTCCTCAAGGATTAAGAGTAATGATCTTTGGGGGGGGGGGGGCGGGGAAAATAGCATAAAATCGATCGGTAACAAAGTTTTGTCCCGCTTCCCCCCGGGGCAGTGGAAAAGCCCGAGGTGCCCCTTTTCACCCCATCATCGGTGTCCGAAGCCCGAACAAAAAGTCCCCATGGAAACCGGGCAGGGATCTATCGGGACACAGGGATCTATCGGGACACAGGGATCTATCAGGACTGTGTTCCCCACGCAACGAGAAAAGGGGGCTTTTGTCCCGCCTGTATTTACTACTGTTTAATGTAAATCTTTTTGTGGGTTTTTTTTTATTTTATTTTATTTTTTATTTTAAATTCCGCATGCCCGGTTCCTGCAGGTTGGGAGGGCGAGTTCTGCGGGGCTCCCGCACGTGTGAGGCCTCAGACAAAGCCACCATGGCAGGCCGGGAGGGCTCCGCAGGCTCCGCATCCCCGTCCGTGCCGCGCACCGCGGGGCGCGCCTTCGCTGTCGGGGGGAAACCCTCGGCCGCGCTGCCCCATCCGACCTTCTGTCCCGGTGCCCGGGGTGGACGTGGAATGCGCTGGGTTTTGGAGCTGCAAGGGGGGTTGTGTGTAATGGAGGACGGAGGTACAATGCGAAATTTAAATTTCGCCGCGTTAGGCGAGGTTTCTGAGGTCCTGACCCGCGAGTGCTAACAGGGAGAGAAATGCTCGACACTGAAGTCAGTAATTCAGCATGGGGGTGTAAATTTGTTGTCAACACCCCCGAGGAAACAGAACAGTGAATTGACACAGCAATGAAAAGCACAAAAGTGTCCCAGTAACTCATTTATGCACAACAGGATAGAAAGCATTCCCAAATAAAGGATACTTCATGTCTAACTGTAAAACAAAACGTTTTAACGCAAGCAGCAAGTAAGCACTAAACGTGACACAGTACTAGAAAACTTTCTTCTTTATATTAAAAAAATTATATGCTGTGCATTGATTTTTAATTATTTAATATAAAAAATTGCATCATAAGCATATTCGAATCTCCTATATGAATAAAGTTACGTTTGAGTGCAGCAGCTTTTTCTCAGTGCACACTGCAAATTGATTATCTCTTTTCTGTGAGTTCAGAAATAAATTAGTCTTTCAACAAAGAGAGCCTGAAGATGGTGAAATAAGCCTACATGAAGTGCTGCACAGATAAGATTAAATGGTATTTTTACATCCTCCTACTGACCTTTGACTTGTGTTTTTGTGTATCTTGGAAGGGAGTCTTGGAGTCTGCAAATACATCAGTTGCTAAAAAAAGTAATGGCCAAAGAAAAAAGTGCCAGAACTTTTCTTAATACTTTAAAGGGTATTGTCTAACGAAAGCAGTCACCTGCCATGTCAGCTGGCAGAGAGTTTTGATGGCCTTTTCCAAGCACACTGTGATTTATAGATTGCAAGGTGGTGCTTGTAAAACACCTAACTTAACTGGGAAGGTTTTGTTCCGGGTTAGGAGGACTATTAGGAAAACTAAGTGAAGTGCAATCCCTCTACAGAGATGAGATAAAAGAATAATCTCTGAAAATCACTTTTAGAATGTACTGTGAAATTATATACCACACTCTTATAACAAATACACAGAAATTTGTTTGTTTTGGTTTTTTCCTGTAATGGAATCACAAGCACACATACATGATGAGAGGATATTTCAGTTTCCTTCACTGCACTTCTCAGTGCTGCAGATAATTCTGTTCTATCTCTTCTTGGTTACTGATTAATTCATACTCTAACAACTATGATCAAGCCTTGCCTTGGACTGTCTCCTCCACTTCTGTTCCCTTCCAGCATCAGAACTGTTGTCTGACCTTTTTCATACGGGAGAAAGCACACTGAATTGTGCTGAACTATCCAAATGCATAAAGAAAATCAGAAACAACCAAGAGGGATGAATCTTTGTGGAACAAAAAATTATTTTTCGGAACAAACCACCTAAAGACATGTACCAGCTGCTGTATGGAAGGATTTCTGTCAGGTTAATAAAATCTAACTTAAATCTCATAATTTTGGGAATAGTTAAAAGTCTGAAGATCTTCTACTAAACTTGCAGAGCACCAGCACGAAATTGGTGTCCAAACCCCTATTTTATAGCTAGGTCTGGAGTCTTTCAGAGATCATATTTTTTACTTTTGGAAGAAAATGTTCATAGAGATCAGGTCATGTTAAAAAAAAACAAAAACCCCAAAAGAATATTTAAGAGAAAACACTTTAATCATTAACTGCAGAGTTATTCTGATAAGACAGAGACTGCAAACTCTTTCTGTGAATTCTCACACAGTCACAGCTCTGGTAAATCTTGCAGCAGTAGAATTCCTTAAAGATTTATCTTCTGCACACTTTGGATTTTTCATGTAACTGTGGATTACCTGTCATTTGCTGCTGAACTGTCTTTGTTTTAAAGCATTCAGCTGAAAACAATGTAGAATGGAAATTATTTTCCTCTTGTGAGGACAGAATAAGAAGAGATACTTTCAGATTACAATGCAATTTTTTCCTCAAAGTCAATGAAAAAATTAATTCAGTATTAGTTCTCTGTTTGCACTTGTCATGAAAAATGGCTCATAGTAGAGATTTTCTTACAAAAGATTTCACACTTTTGTTGTGTTAGTAAAACATTTGAAACTGGCATTCACCTTTTAATTTCTATTCGCTTCATTTGTAAAACTATTTAATATAGAAAAATAAGGTAGAAATAAGCTATGTTACCTTGCATTTTAGTTAAGTGAAATATGCTTACAAAAAACTAAACCTTGTCCTATATAAGACCAATCTACATGTAAAGTAAGAGACAAGTGTACACTAATGGCATGGACTTCATGTCTAATTTTAATTATTTTTTTACAAGATTGATTGCTGTGATAAATAATGTAACATTTGCTGTGCCTCTGATACGCTGTAAAGTACTGCTGAATACTAATTTCTCAAAACTATCCTTTTAGGAGCTCTTTGACAATTTATTATAAACATATTTATTAAAACAGAATTTAAATGTAAAAAAATGAAAGCTCTGTCTTGTATTTATCTTCACAGCTTGGTAGCTAAGAATATTAAATTATGCATTTAGGTTTCTCATAATTTTCAATTATTTTGTATTTATATCACTTTCTAGTAGGCTGAAACTGCATTTCTGTGCAGCTCTTTTATGCAGTTTCTGTAGGGTTTGATTCTGTGAGTTGCTTCCATCTTCACTGACATCATGAGAAGTTAAATGAACTCATCCTTTCACGGCACTGATTCCTTCATCTATTGCTTTTCCATTTCAGATGGGTTAAATCGTGAAATTTGGATGTAAGCTGTCAAGATGAAAGGCAGGTGCTTGCATGACTAAATGACTCTTGCTGTGGTACAGGATTGGGCCCTATAAAATGCTGAACTGCCATGTCAGAAATGCTTCCATATTAACTTGCTCAGGAACAGGGTTTGCATTTTTTCATGTTAAAATCAATTCTTTGAAGATAGGGTTTCCAATGCATAGCCAAGCCGGACATATATTTTTTTGTTTCTGATTCACTGGATAGTCTGTTCTTAAACACATTTCCAGACAGCCTACACATCTTTCTGCCCTTCTGAGAGATCATGGATTATACCTGCCCACAGCACTTCATTAAAGTCTCTCTGGTCAGAGATTTGCCTTTCTCACTAGAAGGTTTTTGTTGTGTTAACATCTTCTCTGCTTCTTTTCAGTCCAGATGTAAGAATTCTTCCCACCAACAGGTTTCCAGTTTTGCCAAGTATTACTGGTATTTTGATGAGTTTTTCTATTTGTGCTTATAACACAGCACTTTAGATCATGCATACATCCCTACATATTAATTCTGAAGTACAGTTTCTATTTTGTAACAGTACACAACTTCCCCTTTTGTAAAATTGCTTAATAGATTTTATTTCTCCACAGCTGGCAATCAGAGCATGTTGTGAACTGTCTAGATTTTGTGTAAATCTGAATATTTGCATGAGCCACATAATCTAAATATGTGCTTAAGCCCTTAATACTGTGTAAATAGCTTATATGAGGAGTGTATAAGTTTGCAAACCATAAAATCCGTGTCTTGAGGAGCAGTGATCCTCCCATCAAAACAAGTTACAAAGGCAGGCTGCTCCATGAATCTGATCCTACACATGTTCCATACACGTGGTGGGTAATTTGGACATGAGGATCCTGCTGAAGGTTCAGCCCATCCATAGGTGCAGGGCAGGAAGGGTTGGTCCCATCTCTGTGCACATCCTGGACTCCTCCTTCAGGACAGTGCAACAAAACTGGACTGGTTTAAACTTATGCATAAACTTAAAAATATGCTCAAGTCATTTCTAGACGAGACATCTCCTTCCAAAATACACTTCCTTGCACCACGTGGCATTTTAGAAATGAGTCAATAAATTACTGTTTGACTACAGGCTACAAAAAAAATTCATATTTTGTTGAGCTCAGTAACTGTTACTGCAGGATGCAGTACAGCATTGCCTATATTTTTCTCTGCAATCCACATATATTATCAGTATTTTGTATAAGGACCTGATGAGAAGACCCAGAGACCAGAGCTTGCCTCGTGCTTCTATTGAGTCCTGTATGTTGCTCTGTCCAAAGACCCCTCTTAGGGTAAGGGAGCACATGTATTTCTCCCCTGCTGATCAGCTCATATGCACTCAAGGGGGTCAAGCAGGTATTAGATTTTGAGAGCAGTTTCTGCCAGGTAGCCTCGAAGGAGAGGCAGAGGTTTGGGTATGGTACATATGAGAAATCTGGCAGTTTACACAGACAATGTATCATCACGTACAGCAAAAAAAACCAGCTGGTACTTTTTTCCACTGTTGAATTCCAACAGTTGCAAACCATAGGAAATGCTAAGATGCCTCTATTCCCCTCTCTCTCTCTCCTTTTTTCTCCTTTTTTTGTTCCAGAAGAAACATGAGCAAGTTACAGACAGAAGCTCTCAGGTTGCCTGTTAAATGCACAAAACTTTGTGGCTTTATAAACCACCAGCAACTGGCAGGATGCTCATACTTCACCCAGCACCCAGAGCTTCCCTGAGGGCCTTTTCTTCTGTGCAACATCAGACTGAGCTTCAAGACCACCGATGATCAGCCCATCTTCAAGAGAATTGGCTGCACACAACCAGATGTGCTAGACAGAAATCAGTGTATATGGCTATTAAATTCAAAATCCTGCCAGCTAGGATGAGCTACTTGGATCAGGACAGTGTGAAGTAGTTTTTGCATCCATTTGGGGGAGGTATTTCATTATGCAGCTTGTCAAAGTTTCCCTTCAGTGATTTCCCTTCTAAATAATTGTGCAGCAGCTGGACAACACTGGAAGGTGCATCTCAGAGGCCGTTGCCTCTCACAGTAGCATTTTGGAAATTCAAGGGACAGCTGGGTTCACAGGGTGGTTAAAACACATTGAGACCTCAGGATGACTAAACACTAGGATGTTTGCTCCAGCCTGCAGAGCAGCTCAGGATTAGAAGGGCATAAAAACAGCTTAAACCAGCTCTATGTTCCCAGCTCTGTGTCTGGAGGCATAACACAGGATCTCACCTCTCCTCCCAAGGCAATACTTTTCTCCAGTGCATGTGTCATGTGTGCTCCACGTTCCTTCTAAGAAGATAAAATGTATTAGCAGTAGTTTAACACATTTTGGGATATGCACAGTGAAAGGATGATCCTGTTATCACAAGCTCAAAATGTTCTGCTGCAAAAGAACAGCATGACAGGAGGTAAACAAACCTTAGCACAAGGAAGAACGTGTAACTGATCTCAGCCCAGTGGGGAAAGATGCTTGTTTGGAGTAATAAATTCCACAGATCCAGCCCAGCCAGGAAATCAGGCTGAGGATGGATACAGGCTGGAGTTCACATACAAAGATGCAAAGATGGGGAGGGTTGGGCAAAAATAATTTCATTTCTAGGAGGGAAGTTCCCTTCTGCCTCGGAGTGTGATAACTAAATGTCTAACCCAGGGAAGGGGGTGTTACTCCCCCTCCAGAGCCCGTCCCAGCTGCGAAACCCTCCGGAAAGAGGCTTTTCCCGGCTGCCAGCACCAGCCGGTATGGCTCTGCCCCCAGGCTGCAAACAGGATGAAGTACAGCACGGAGAAGGAAAAGAAAAGTACCCCAAAGCCTGTTTAATATCCCCCCGCTTTAATAACAGGGAGAGAGCGGGATGTTTGGGGTGAAGGCGGAGGAGCGGCCGGAGGTGGCACCTCTGGCAGGAGGGATGCGCAGCAGCATCCCTGGGGGCGAGGGCAGCCCGGGGCTCGGGGGAGCCCAGGATCCCGTGGCAGTGCAGGATCCGGCACCGCAGGAAAAGCTCCTCTGCACAGCTAATGAGATTGGCTGCCAGCCCCGGCGATCCGCAGGCAGACACAGAGCCTTCCGTCCGTCCTGCCACTGCCGCCTCCCGCCGCCCGCCAGCAGGGACAGACCAGCTCCTGCCTCGTCGGATGGGCGAAAAATCATCCCTGGCGGCACAGTGTTTCCCTAAAAATTCGGGTTGTGGGTTCTGGGAAAGACGCCCCTTCCTCATGTTTGCATAAATTTACTCCTGCTGTCTAAATGAACCTGTTAAGTCTATTTTAAAGGCAACGCTTCTGCGCTGTAATTATATTAACACACAAAGAACACGGAACTGATGTGGACAAAAGGTGTTTTTCCATGTAAATCGTGTATCTCAGGACGCCGGGTTCTGCTAATGTTTAAGAACTGTTTACTGCACAGCTCGTTACACGAAATTATTTTGTGGTTAAACATGAGCCATATGCAAGCAGCTGAGGCAGATTTGCAGTTTACATCACAGAGTTGTCAGCTTTGCAAAAATTAGTGAAAACACTCAGATTCCTGTGATTCAGCCTTTGAAACTCATTACATTGTACCTTTAATAATGTTCCCCATCATTTTTTTTTTTTTGCAGGAATAGAAGTTAAAAATATAGCAAAAGTTTAGAAATTGTTTGAGGTAGTAGCTCTAAAGGATTTGTACTAAACTGAGTTAATAAATAAATCATCTAGTTCTCACATCCCCTTATTATATATGTCCTTTTACTAACTCGTAGATAAAAATCTTAGATTGTTTTCTTTATGGAAATTATAGGTCAGTTCTGCAAACACCTAAACATCCATGCAGCTTTATTTATGTGAGCAAATTTATTCATGCATCTAAATATTTGCAGGATGACCCTTTGAAAAGTGATATCAACTAAAAATATTGATATGTATAACTTTCCCTGTTCAATTAATTCTTGCAAGTGCTGACTAGCAAAACTGAGGCATTCGATAGCAAAAATGCCTTCAAACACCATAAAACGATGAAAGATTTGTTGGCTTCTGCCTCCTACAGGATTTAGACAGAACAAGGTGAGCTTAGTGCTACAGGCAGGGCTCAACCTAAAAACAGACATTCTGCAAACGACTTTGTCATCATAGTCACCTTATTTGTGACAAAACATTACATTCTGAGATTTCCATCTATTACAAGTGATGTTTTCCCTTGCAATCATTTAGAAGAAACTGAAGACAATCAAGTCCAGAAAAGGTATTTGAAAGATTAAGAGTCTTAACACAGAATTATACATCAAAATGCAAAATGTAAAGCAAAATTCATTTTCTATCGATTTTTTTTTAAAGCCTCAAAATGGATTAATTGAAAAATTGGGGGATAAAAATCCCCTAAATGCACAAAATTTAAGGGCAGGCAGCAAGAAAGCAACTAGCATGCTGGGGGTTCTTTTCAGATCAGCGTGTGTTCACATGGAAACTGAAATCCTTAAGAGATAACGGCAGCAATCATTATTAACCCTGAAATCACATCTATCAGCAAGGAGACAGTTGTAGGAGTTTCATGAGCTCTGCAAGGAGTGAAACTCTCACTGATCTATATGTTATGCAAAACAAATTCCCTGCAATTTCAGCTCAGAAATGCTTTTGAGGTACCTTGTGACAAGGCTCTGGGTCATGACCCAGGTCTTGAGAAGCCTGAGTTAGGAGATGTTAGTTTTCGTTGGGGCTTTGTTTACCATGGACTTAGACATTTTGTATTATTAAGAATCTGTGGCTTATGAGGACATTCTATTTATCTTACCAGTCTTTTTTCATGGAAATGCCTGAATTTTCTTGGAAACAGGGATTTTATTGTGGATTCCTGGTGCCCCTTGGAGAGGCTTATTTTTCTGGACAATAGTTTTCCTTAGTGTCACTACCCTTTTGATTTCCCAATGGTCACAGGCTCTCAAGGTCGTGCAAAGTGCATCCTTTTGTTATAGTGAACCCAGAATTTTGTATAAAAAGGCAGAAAAAAGATCTCTGTGTAGTGATTTATATATATATATATATATATATATTTTCTGCCATCTACCTCTGTGTTAGATTTGGGCTGTTACAATTAAAAAGATTTGTGTAATTTGGTAAGAAGATGAAAAGTTTGAAGGCAAAATGCAAGAGTGTGTTCAGTATATATATATTTTATTTGCATGTTCCCCAATAGAACTGAAATGCAGTTTCTGAAGCAGTGTTTTCCACACAAACCTCTGTATAATTTAAACATTCAATGCATCAGATATATTGTACATTACACATATTGTAGTTTAAAACATCAGAAAAATATGCCTTTGTGTTTTGTTTATTTTGGTTTAGCTTGACTTTTCCTTTCTGCATTACTCATTTAGACAGATCCTCTTCTCTTAAATTCCTCCTGATGAGTGTTGCATTAAAAAACGCTGATGACTGCCATGGTTTGTGGCATCACTGCAGTTTGCCTGCCCAGACAGTAAATAGTTCCTTTCTGTACTAACCAGAAAGCACAAAACTTTATGAAGACTGAATTAAGAGAGAATAATAAGAATTCTAACACCATTTTCCCCCTTGAGATTTTTCTATGTTTGCGGTCTCCTTTCGACCTCTGTAACAGCAAGTTTTGATTAAAAGTGAAAAAAATGCATCAGCCTTCAAGAGTGTTTCAAATCTTTACTTTCTCTTACGAGATTGCAGAGAATTCCAGATAAATTTATCCTCTGTTTTGTAGGAAATGCAGTAAATCACTTCAGAATCTGTTTGAAAACCTGAGTAGGGATAAGTACAGTTTGTCTCCAAACTGCTGCAGGCAGCATGAGGTGCCCCAGGGCTCCAGAGGTCACGGGAGGTTTGGGCTCTTGGTGAGGGTTTCGACATGTCTGGGAGCCTGTGGCTTTGTCCTGCTGCTTCTCTCAGCTTGGGCATAATCACTTTTAGGAGGATCGTGTCCTGTATCCTCCCTATAAAACCTACAACCAAAAATGATTGTGGAAAAGATCACATTCATTAGCAGCCTCAAATTACTGCTCTTGGGAGAGTTTAATTTTCTTTTTTAAATGTGGTTATTTATCTTGGCAGAGATTACCAAGAACTCTAACATAAAATGTGTCTTCTTTTAACATCATTCCCTATGAATAAATTCTCACAGTCAGTGTAATTGTTTAATTGTACCATTTTAAAAAATCTTTCTTTAAAAAAAGCTTTTTCACTCTCCTGATATAAATGCAAACTGTTAAAGCTACAGCCTTTTGAACTGCTTTTGCTAATTTTTTTTTTGAAGTGTCAAAGCAGAAATGAGAAAAATCATTTGATTTCACTTTTGCTTGCAAGCAATATCTGCCCCTTTTCATTGCCTAAACTTGCTCCTCTCACACAGCACCTTCACTTTGCTCTGCAAATCCCCGAGTAAATTTAAACACAAACAAAAGTGTTATAACTCCGTATTTTACACATTTTTATTAAACAATTTTATTAGAAGAAAATTTAACTATAATGTTCTGCATAAATTACCAGGCAATTCCCTGACAAAGCTTATTAATGTCAATGGAATTTTTTCTCTTCACTGATTTCAAGTTGAAGTAGAAAAAGTCTTTGAATAAGACTGTAACAACAACAACTTTTTAAAAATTTTTATAACAAAATATGGCACAATGAATGATTTTCAGAGAGTAAAACATGAGGCTCACACATAATTTTATTTACCTATATTTTTTATATGCTAGTTGTCCATGTTTTTCAGTCTTCTGGGGGGAAAAAAAGCTACAGATTCAATTGCAGTTTTGCTTAATTAAGAATTTAAGACCAGTCCTTTTTTTTTTTTTTTTTTCTTTTTACTTGAAATGTTTTCAGGTCAAAGTAGAGCTCATTCTCTAATTAAGCTCTTACACGCTGCTACGTTCTAGTAATGATAGAAGGCAACAAATTCACTAAATCCTCTAGTCCTGACAAATCAAGTTATTTTCCCATCTGCTTCTACTTGCTGGAATCACTTTTTAAATCTATCCCTCCGATTCCCACAGAGCAGGCTGGAGGATTTTCATTACCTCAGAGTTACATATTTTATTTCCAAAGAGATGATGAATCCTTAAAAGATTCTTTTTCACACAGTTTGGTGGGTTTTTCTTTCTTTAGAAGAATATGGATTTTTCTCAGAAACCCAAATTCCTTTTTAGTTTAGATCTTTTCTTGAGCCCTGGATGATGCAAGCCATAGGCATAAACAGCTACACAAAGGAAACTGGGATTTTATTGTGCATTCCTGGTGCCCCTTGAAGAGCTTATTTTTGTGGACAATAGTTTTCCTTCGTGTCACCACCCTTTTGATTTCCCAGTGGTCACAGGGTTCCAAGGTCGTGAAAAGTGCATCCTTTTGTTCCTCTTAGCCTAAAATTCTGTATAAAAAGGCAGTTAAAGGACCCTAAAGTTGGTTAAGGTATGGAGGGTATTTCGGGTAGCAGAACTCAAGTTGCAGGATTTGTTAAATTGCAGTTAAGATTGAAATTCAAGAGAAAAGATACTACTGAACACATTGTTTAATATCCAAAAATTAGTAAATATCTATTTATAAAGTCACAGAATTAATCCTGGAGTATCTCTTGGCATTTGAACAATGATCACCAAACAACAGAAATTCAACATTATTTTAATATCTTCCTACAATTAAATTGCCTAATTAATTTTGTACTGTCCTTTTAAAAGGGCTTCACTACATAATTGTAACTATTGAGAAACACTAACGAATTATTGTCTTTATAATCTAATTATTATCTTATTATTTCTTTCAGTTAAATCATGGTTCTTTTGAGGTTCCTTTAACCTTTCAAAAAGACCAATGAAAACTGAATTTCAGGCAAGAAATTTGATAGCCTGTCCACCTTTGAAATTTGCCAAGAAAGGAGTAAATAGTCTTAAGTATGTGTACTTCCTTCTTAAAATAAAATCAGTTATACTAAATAAATTTTGTTATTTGCAAGCCTATTGCTTTAACATCCCCCCAGCACACTCCCATCCCTGTTTCAGTTTTTGTATGTTCCTGATACAAGACAGCTCTTAAGGAGATGCAGCTCAGCACCTAATTGTTGGAATTTGGGGCTTGACAGTGTCGTGCCCTGGACAGAGTGAGCTCTGTGCAAGAAGAACAGGCAGTTGCTCTCCCTCCTACGTGCACATCTACATAGTCTGACGTAGTTTCCAACATCCTGGCAAGAGCAACAGGAGCTGCTGGGTGGAGAAAGTGGGAAAAGCTGGAGAAAGGCTGGAGCAGGGCTGTAAGGGATGGGGCAGTGGTCAAACACGAGGTTGCATCCTGGGAGGAGATGGGCTGGAAGAGTGGAGAGTCATTTCCTAACACTGGATAAGGCACCTGATTTATTTATTGATGCCAAGCACTGGAGCCTGCGGTGTCAGACTCCTCTGTGCTTGAGTCAGGCTGATCCCACCCTTTTGAGATAGAAAATGACTTATTTCCCGAAGTGAAGTGTTCCATGAAAAGTGCATTGTCTCTGAGCAAGTGTTGCTCTGTTTAGTTTCCTAATAAAAAAAAATAAAAAAAAGTGTGCGAAACTTAAAATAGTAAATTTGAAAAAGCTTCATGACACTTGTCAGGGGGTTGCTGCCTGTTCTCATCTTCCCTTTTCAGCCAAATTCCCCCGAGGCAGGCAGAGGCTTCTGTGATTCCATTCACTTTTTAATTTCTCTCTTTTTTTGGGAAAGAATGTCAAGATACAGAAATTCTCCTTACAGAAGAGTGGAATGCATTTTCCCACATAAACACTGCCATTTGTAAAGTAATGTTTTTTGCACTGAGAAGTGTAACAAAGCCTCCAAAATCTTGCCTGAAAAACAAGATAATAGAATAATAAGAATATTTTAATGACGTTTTCTGGTTCCCCTTTAGTTCCTCTCCTTTCCAAGAATTCAACCCTGTATTTGAAAGTGCAGCACTGGTTTTTCTGAGAGCAGATGGAGGGCACCTGGAAATCAGAAGAACAGACCCTGTCAAGTATTCCATGTCCAGAAGACATTTTCATTCATGTTGTTCAGATATCTTGTTACCTTAGAAATAGAAGGTATTTCTAATTTACCAGAATTAAATTAAACCAATTTATTTATCAGCCACTGGAATGCTCAAATATTGGCTGTATCTAATCCAGACTGGTGAGTCACTACTAGACTGGGAGACCAGATTCACTGATATTTAATACTGGATGTATTTTCTCTGGTTGAATGTACAGATCACACTCCTTTATGCTAGGAGAAGATAATTCTCTTTGCAGTTGGTGGCTCTGACATTAAGTGAGTGAAGGTTTAACTTTTAATGAAGCAGCGGTTCATGGCTGGTGCAAACTGTCCTGTCTTGTCTGACCACCCAGTTTTCCTAAACTCAGCTTGCCATTCCCGTGTGCCCCTCTCAGTCCAGTATCTCCAACAGCCTCAATGATATTTTAAAGCAGAATTTCATAAACCAAACAGAAGTTAATATAAAAAAAACCCAAACAGATTTTGGGGCTAATAATGGTTCATTTCTGCTTTGTTCAGTGCTTCCATTTAATACAAGGACAGAAGCTGAAAGACTTGAGAGGGAAGGCTTATTCCAAAAAAGGTTTGGCCCTGGCTCAAAATAGACCAGCTCCTCACTACTTGATACAAATTGGAGGTGCTTTGTTCTATCAAAGTGTTAATTACATCCTTGGCTCAGTAAAGGTTGAAACACAAAATTATATATGTCACACACTTCCAGGACATAGGATAAAGATAACCTGCACCATGTACAAGAATGTCACATATAAAATACATTTCAAAACATATAATTAAATTTTAAATAAAATTTCTATGATTTCATATTTAAAGTTTAATATTACCAAAATTAGCATCCTTTATTACAAACTTCAGAAACATATTTTATGGTTGATGAAAAGCAAAATACATTTAAGTCAGTATGAAGAGCAAACATCTCCAGCAATCAGATTAGAACACCAGCAGTATCCAATACAATAATGTCTTTATTTTCTCTGTCTTGTCTTCCTATCCACCATTCTGCTTTCCTAAATACTTTTTCAGGTGTAATTAAGACATCCTAGCTCAGGTAAGTGCAGCTCTAATTCTTAAAGGTAGTCATGCTATGTTGACCTAAACACATAAATGAGAACAAAAGATGTTTGAGGTGATTTGATTTGCCTTTTTTCCCACTACATTATCCAGAACATGTGGAGGTTTTCTTCTGTGTGTGATTAATATCTACAGTGAAATTCACCATAATTTGTGTACTTCGATATTGAAACATATTTAGTCTCAAATGAAATTTCAATAGAACTAGTTAGGTTATAATGTTTAAGAAAGCTTTCTAACTATATATCAAAATACTGTGACTTGATAATTTTAATCTCTTGCATTTTATCTGGGAAGAACTCGTGCCATTGTGTTACCTAAAACCGCAGGAGAAAGCACTTGTGATTCAAGTAATTTTTACTAGTTATACTGACAGCTTTAATTTTCCTTACTTTCCTTGGCAGTACCTCTCAATGTATCATTTTGCAAGCCACAGACCTGAGAATATTCTTGCTGAATGTTCAGGGGAGAAGCTGACAAATCCCTCAGCAGAATTAGCACGTGGGTCTAATGTCTCTCTAGGAAATGATCTCAGGGAATTTAACAGCCCACACTCTGCTGGTCTGTGTATTCACACCAGATACACCACTTGCAGTGTCTTAGCACCTTCCAGTAGGGTCTTGTACATGGCTCATGGTGCAGAGAGAAACTGTGCACTAGGGAAGAGTTAATAGCAGGAAGATGGAAACAATTGGAAATTTTCTCCATGTCCTCTGGCAGTTCCTCCTCCTCCTGCAAAACAATTTTGTTCTTCTCAGGTTTTTCTGGGTTTGGGGTTTTTTTTTTTTTTTTTTGCAGCTGTAAATGCACAACACAGTCTCACACTTCATGAAATCTAGAAACTGAAATTATGAACATCTCTTTTCTAAAGCTTTAAAAGTAACTTGCCCATTTCTTGTAGCGTTGTCTGGCTGGCAGTGTCAGGAAAGCAGCTCTGCCCCTGTGGCAGGTAGGACTGTGGAGAGAGGAAGGTGGGAAGGCTGATGGCAGAGTTGTCTCTCAGTGTTCTGAAAAGCAGTTTGTTTAACACACACGTTTCTCTCCAGAAGAACAAGCTGATGATCTGCTCTGCATTTTCACACCATTGGACCATCGGTCCGGGTACTGATGGATTGTTTCTGACTAGAGGAATGCCAACCACCCTCCTCCTGGGGGACCTGGTGGCTTTAGTCCTGAGCTCGCTCTTTCTTGATGACCTCACTGCCATCTTTAACCTGGTCACTCAGAAACAGAGCTGTTACCCTCCTTAAATTGTAACGCTGTATATTTATTTCTGCTGTGTGTTTGGAAATCTTGTGCTATTTACAAATGCTCTTTTCCACATCCAGGAAGGGTGTTTGCTGCCACCAGCTTGTTATCTCAGTCCTCTCTCAAAGATTGCTGACTCTGTAGATCTAAGGACAGAGCAACTGGTATTGCACACTCTCCAGTCCTCATTAAGAAAAATTATGTAAATAATGTACATAGATGTGTAGGGTAAATTTACCCAGGTCTCAAAGATTTACTGGTTGTTGGAGAGGTCTAGATTCTTTCCATTCCCTTCCACAATGTGCCTGTCATTAGGCTGGAAGAGAAGACTCCACAAATACAGGGCTTCACTGTGGATGTACCATGTTCCTGTAAGGTCGTGATGGGATTGTCTGCCCTGAGAGCAGACAGGTAAATGGCACTATGTAGCAGTGGCAGGTCTGGTGTCTTCGTGACAGATTCTGGTGATTTTTTTTGTCAGGACTGTCCTTTTCCATGACAAAGGTGTTGGATCATTAAGAGACCTCCCAGCTCAAATCATTCTGTGATTCTTTCCAGCCTTGTTTGGCATTGCTCTTTGCTTGCTCCTACCCAGCTTTTGCCTTACCTAAATAGATGTTTCTTGCAGCAGATCTCCATCTGGCTTGTAGGGCTCCCTTACCAGAGCTGCAGGAAACAACAGCTTCCTCTGAGATCCGGCTGCAGCAGGAAACTTGATGTATTTCTCCTTCCCTCCTCTCCTGTGCCCTTTAGTTCCCAGTTTAGCTCAGTGGTCTAATACATATCATCTAAGAAAGCTCACTTTTGGGGCAAGAGGAAGAGAAAAGGCTGCCAGTCCCAGAGGTTAAGACTGTGACCAGAATTGCTGCAATTACAAAGCTTCTCATCAGCCTGTAGCTGGAGAACTGCTGTTGAATGTAGGCAGCTCCAAAGGTAGTTGTAAATCATGTCAGTTGCTTTGAACTTGTATAATTTACCTCATTAGCAGAAGAGGAGTAATGTGTACAGAGTACCTGCACTCCTCTGGGAATAGTGTTTTGATAACTGCTTCTGTTACTATTGAATTTTTAATTGATTTATCGGGCAATTACATTGGCACAAATGTAATTTGTGAGACACAAATGAGTGCACAGTGAGACACTGTGCAGTGTCTCACCTACACGCACAAGAGTGATTTATGTGACAGGTATCCAAAGTTTTGAGACCCAGAGTTACTGTCCTGCTGAGGTTTCTGTAGCAAACCAGCTTGGCAGAGTTGGGTGGGTGCTCGGGGCAATTCCCTTTGTGCCCAGATTGGTCTTGAAGCAGGATGGAGGTACAAAAGGGGCTCTCCTCCAGTCTCCCTTGCAGCTGCTTATCCCTGCCCCTGGTGCTCACACAGATACAGGGGAATTGGTTCATCCTGATGACCTGTTAGAAAGCAACACACCTCCAAAATTTAATTTTCCAGTGGACCAGTGAGCTGAACTGGCTGATTGCAGCATGAAGCAATGACTGGGGTCTGAACAAGGATTAAGAAAAGTTTAGCTGAGGATGATAGGAGGGAATTAGAAGTGCTCCTTTTGCTTACACCATCTACAAACATGTTTGAAAATTCAGCCTTGTGGTGTCTGACTGAATACAAATTAGTTGTTTTCCTTTATTTATTTGCTGCACTGGGTCTCAGCCTACTTTTATTATTAAATAGAGGTGTCATGGCTAATAGTGTTCAGTAATCCCGTGTTTTCAAAGTTTGGAGATGAGTTTGGGCACACAAACAGTTGGAATTATTCAAACTTTAACATTAAAAGGGGCTGTGGTTTTGTTTCTAACCTGTTCCATGAATGCACCACTCTTGCAAATTGCCCTGGACTGCTCCTCACAGCAGAACAGGCTGCAGGTGCCTGTTATGTGCACTCTTTTTGCACATCAGTCGTGTTCTGGGACAATTTCAGGGGAAGTTGCCATTCTCTTATGATCAATAAGATTCTTGCCTGTATGACTTCAGTCTCCTCTCCAGAATAATTTAGTCTCTGACCCCAGCATGGTGCTGACCTCTGTGATGGAGGTACCTGCTTGTTAGGATCTGGTCTGAAACAACTCCACTTCTGTCTGATCACTGCTGGCTCAGGAGGATCAAAATCCCACAGAGGAGGAAGACATCCTTGATTATTAATCCTCAGTCAACCAATGCAGAGATTCCAGACTTCAAACCACCTCCAATTTACACTGATCCTCCTCTGATGTCTGTGAGAAGTTTATAGGGAAACTGAAGTAGAAGACATCCTTTCTGCAGCATCTTTATTTCAATTTAATCATACCCATACCTTGCAGGAGTACCTCAACATGTAATAAAACATCTCAGAACTCACTACTGTCCAATTGTTTGAGTTTGGTTAAGTGAAATATTACTGCTGTTATTTAATTATTACCTTTCCTCATCCAGACATATAAAGCCTGTGTCAAAAAATTTTGTTCATATCTCATTTATACTTCTTATAAAACTTATAAAAATTTTAACTATAGATTATCCAACTCTGAGAACAGACATTTACCACAATATTTTCTCAATATATTTCACCCATTGGAGTTGTCCTTATGAGATTTTAATGTAAATCCAGATAAAAATTGTTACGTTTCTGTTTTTAACAGTCAGTAAATGGGGTTTCATTTCCTCCGTTCAGCACTTATGGTCCAATGAAAGATACCTGAACAAACAACTGCGAATGAATTGGATAACAATGTATTCCAAATTTTTCACTCCTGGAAGTTTTGATTCATGCTTTGATTTCATTTTAGTTGATAGAGATTTGGAGACACCCTTGAGGTTCCTACAGGAGTTTGTTTCTGTATAAATGTGTCTCTGTTCAGTGCGCAAAGAGTGGACTATGACTGGAATATCAGGAATCTTGCAGGTCAGGATTAAAGGGCAATTGTCAGGGTTACCAGAGGCAGCCTGTATTGCCTGTCCATACTCTGCAGAGCTTTCTAGTAATTCAGTGTAATGAGGTCTGACACCTCCACAGTTCTTAAATAACACTTAGCGCCTAAACCGCAGCCGTCTTTCACATATTCAGACCCCAATGCAAATGTTAAAACAAAATAAGGAGTTTGAGTGGTGATGCAATTAAATGAAGTGACCTTATAACAAATATACTTTGCAATCCATAAATGTAAACATCTCAAACATAGGTCCTATAAAACTCACTTTATTTTAAAAATAAGTTTTGCTAAATGTGGGAACTATACACATTTATTTGGTTTTTATGTTTCCTTCAACAAACGAAGATACCAACAGCTTTAATATCACACCAACAGCTAAAATACAGCTAAGCTCCTGTATTTAGTTGGTGTGTTGTGAGACCCCTACTCACACTGAATAAACCCACCTCGGTGTGTGTTTCCTTATGTGAGAACTGCTAAGGAAACGTATGCAAAGTTTTAAACTTTTCTAGAACAAAACCAATCAGCATTCACATCAAAGTGAAATTATATTGTTCAAACTTTTTTTTTTTTTTCACCACGTGATAGGAAACAAACCTTAGGAATGGAGAGAAAACACTGGGAGGAGTTACTTTCTTCTAATTTCAGTGCTCAGGACTTTTTTAGTCAAGCCAATCAATTCGAATCACTGATGTTTGAAAAATTGGCTTTAGAGAGAGCAAAGAGAGAGTGAAAAAACCCCACAAACCTCTACAATGCGGCAATTACGAAAATTCTAGGGGGAAAAGGGTTCAAAAGGAAAAGACGGGGTTCCCAAATTCCTTTTTGGTAGCATGAACCTGAGTTAGGAGGTGCAAAGATAAACATTTCAAAGGAGGAAAGAGCCGGGGATTCTGCCTGCTGTGGGGCTGGTGATTTAGATGTTGGAGCTGAAGAAAGCTTCCAGGGAACAGAGGGTCATTGTGCCTGGAATGCAAAGGCATCCGCAGCTTTGCGAGAAATGCCCGGGAGCCGCCGGAGCTCCCTCTCAGCCACGCGTGGAACCCCGGGAAGGGGGAGCAGGAAAGGGGAAAGGGAAAAAGGGGTTCACTGTGGAACTCCCTCATTGCAGTAGAGCCAAAAAGCAGGATTCGGGGAAGATTTCGAGCTTGATGGTTTAAAACAAAGCTTAAGGGGAAAATCAGCAAACTTCAGGAGACAAACTGAAGAATTGCTCCAGGCAAGAGAAGCAGCACATAACTATGAACTGAAATTTGAACAGCCACGATTGGCAGCGAGAATCAGAGCAAAATGCAACCAGCAGCCGGGGGTCGGGAATAGGGTTTGCGGAGAGAGGTGGGAATGCAGCAGCACCCGGGAAAATAAGGAGCGAGTTGGAAGGTGTAAGAAGTGAACTAAATGTTGTAAAATCTCGCCTGCCTGGAATATTAAAGTTTTAGAAATAGTTACAGAACCATGTTTTGGGCCAACCACCAAGTGATGCACTTGGTGGCTTTTAAAATATACAAGTGGAAGGAAGTCCTGGAGCTGCAGGGGGGTGGGAAGAGGCGGAGGGGCGGGAGAGGGGAATCCGCAGCCGTGCCGGCCGCTCGGCTTCGTCCTGAAAGGTCTTGGATCCGAGGGGCTTTTCCCGGGAGCGGGAGCGGGCGCAGCGGGACCGGGGTCCCGAGAGCCGCCCGCGGGGGCTCCGTACCGTCCACGGCCGGGGCTGGGGGTGATTCCCGCTGGGAAGGGAACAAGGAAACACTAGGGCAGGACGGGGATCCGCAGCCCTCGGGTCGCACACCGAGCTCACATTGGGAAGGGGAACCGACGCGGCGCCCGCGGTGGAGCTTCATTCTGTCATTGCAGACACCCCGGTGATGAAATGGCACAGCAGGCGGGGGGAGCATCCCCAGGTGCTGTCACACGGGGCGAGGGGACCCTCTCTGCCCGAGGCAGAGGATTCCCGCAGGTTTGTGGGGACCGCGGGAGCAGCTCCGGATTCAGCCGCAGCGGGACAGACCCCGCAGCAGAGCGATTTGGGGCTAATTCATCGAGCCACCCTAAGTTTAGTCATCAAGGAGTCGTGTGCTTGTCTTTGGCTCCCCCGCCTCCCCGCACGCTGGGAGTGGTTTAAAGTCTACCAGGGCGCCCCGAGCCCCAGCGATTCATATTTACATGGGGGGCAAAGAGGGGTGGGGTGCATTTAAAAATTACTCAGTTCAAAGGTAGTGGCTGGTCTTTGCCTGTCTGTCAGATCTAAGAGGAGTGAGTGGATTTTCATGGAGGAATTTCATGGAAATTAAATCTCTACTGGAGTGATCCATTCAATTCCTAAAGCTTCAGCCCAGTTTTGTATCCTGGATGAATGCCCTGCTGAATAGCTTGGTGGGGATGCAAAAAGCCACCTTAAACTAGGGATTTTTCTTCTGCTAAATTGACTTCAAAGTAGTAATTAAACAGTAGCTGGCATTAAAAAATCAAGTTATAAGAAGCTATAAGAAGAAATTACCCTATAACTAGTGGTTGTATTTTATGGGAGGAGGGCAGCGGGATGGGATGTTCAAACTGGAAAAGCAACTGGGTGGAGGCAAATTGAGAGAAATGACAATGGGTGCATGAAAGTAAAATTAATTGCTCTGATTCAAACTTTTAGTTTGTGGTTTGTGTTTTTGTTTTTGTTTTTTTTTTCATTTGATTTTGTTACAGCTGTACTACAATCGAGTCTGGAGCTGGGTAAATCAAGGTGGGGGAGAGATTGCAGAATTGTTTGGGATATTTTAAGCAGAAGCATCCAGTTCAGAGGCTGAAGCAGCTTTCTTTGGCCTTTGTCCTGTCCTGTGTTTGAGGCTTGTCTTCTCCGGGCTGCTCTGCATAGGGCTGAGCGCTGCACAGCTCGGTATTCATCTCTGCTTTTGTAAAGCAAAACGGCGTTTGTGGCCAAGGGGAATCTTGCTGCCAATCTTCTCCCTCTTTCTCTGCCTCCTAAACCCACAATCACAACTGCATTCGTCTCTCTCTGTGATGATTTGGAAGCACGTCTGACTCGAAGCTAAAACAAATGAAAACTGACCTCCTGCCTGACTACCCTGGTGAACTTGGGCCCAATTCTCCCCTCCCCTGCAGGAAAAGTCCCTCACTTGCCATTTGCTGATTCAGTCCTTGGGGTCCTTGCTCCCACATGCAGAATGTTACCCCGTATTGCACCTTCTTCCATCATGCCTGTTATGGAAGGGGAAACCTGAAAATTTATGACCTAATTTCATTTAAGATCTCTTTGGAATTATTGGTTTGGAGGCTTTCCAGCATTTAAATGCTTTTGGGGGTTTATTCCCACTGTTTTGTAGTGTAGAAGATGTCACCAAATGAGCTATAGAAAGAAGGGGAGATAAACACAAACTCAAAATTATAGAAGTTCATAAACTTTTAATGTGTTTAAGGTAAGGCTTACTACTTTAAAGTGAAATGTCCAACACTGCACTTAATCTGATGAGCACATTTTTTTCATACTCCCGGGGTATTTCTGGGAATTCATGCTCAGGGTCAGTCCATGGAAGCAGGCAGTGTTCACTGGCAGAATCTGATGGGTCTTTAAAATACTGTCCATCTCTTGACTTCTTACAAGTGAAACCGTGTTAAATGGTACTCCAGATAATGAGTTTATATAGTCTTAATAAAGTTTACTGCAATCCATAGGCTAGACTATCAAGCTTGAATATTCCCAGTGTCCCAAGTTTCATATTGTTAGTGTCAGTCACCACTAAAACAAAGCTCTTAAAATACAATTGGCAAATGTTACATTGCTCTTCAAATATACTTCACTGTCTGTTTGCACTGAGAATTGCTTTTTGTTTTTTTAAACTTGAGCATAATAGATTGCTGATAACTGCAGAGCATTTCCATGAAGGGATGAGCTGAAAACTGCTAAGAAATGTTTGATGGGATATATAAAATTCTGGTGTGTTTTATCCCCCCCACAAATACCCTTAATTGTTACAAGCCTTTGCTATACCTGCCAGAGGGCTGGTTTCCTGCCAGGCAGTAGTTCTAACTACTGATAACTAAATTTTAACCTCTCCAAGATGATCCAAGGGTATGAAGGCAACACACATCGCCAATTGACAACTCTTCGTAAGTACTGGAAATGGGAAAGCAGTTTGGACAACACTGAGAAGCCTCTGTGCTGCTGGCCAGGTATCTAACAGCAATCCACAAAGACTTTGCAGCAGTGGTAACGTAATTTGCTGGAAAGTCCACAGTTTTGGTCCAGAAAACCATGGAAGTTGCAATAAAACACAATAACAGAGCATGTGTTTTGTTTACAGCTTTTCTGCCTGTCTGTTCCACACCACTCAAGCAGACAATGTTGCTGGAGTGTAAAGTAGTGAAAGCTCTGCAGGGTGGTTTTTATCAGCTGAGCTTGAAGCCAGCAGCTCTGGGACAAGATCTGGCAACAAGTCAGTCACGTGTGGGTGTTGTTTAAGAGGTAGAGGCGTCTTTATCACTGATATTTTGTGAATAATCAGGCATCTAATCTTTCTCATAAGGAGAGCTTGGGGCTCTCAGAAAGTTACCTTGTGTGGCCAGGTGGGTTTCCTGACAACAGACTGTCCTGGTTCACACATCAAAATTGTCCTATTGTGTTTAAAAAGTAGCCTGAAAAAACACTTTTCCATAGTCCTGTCAATCCCAGACAGTATGAGCTGCCATTGGAAGTGAGTTCCCTTCCTAACTAGACACAGTCATGCCCTGATATCAGTCAAACCAAATTGCTGAGCTGTTTGAAAACCAAAAACTGTCCCCTCATCACCACCCTCCCAGTTAATAAAGATACAGATGATCTCTCCTATCTCCTCTGGGAGTCAAAAGGATCTAAATTCTTCATGATAAAGGACATAAACTACACATACACAGAATATTCACGTCTTTTGAGGGAGTTTGACCAAAACTATGGGCTGTTCTCTGAGTGTCTTCACTCTGCATGTCACTCTAACATCCATGTTTTATGCACTTTGCAGTATTCCTTGTCTCATGAAGGTATTCCCGGAGAACAGTCTGCAAAGCTCCCTGGTACTCACAAGGCAGTGGCTTCAGATATATCTGATGGTGACCTCCAGCATATTAAGAAGTGAACAGTGTTTGTTCATCCAGAAAGTTTAGGGACTGCTGATATAAGATATCTTTATTGTCTAACTAAAAGAACATCATTCTACCACTTAAAACACAAGGATGTATTAAATCTGTAGCTGAGAAATCCTTTACTGAATAGAAAACTGAGATGTACAAGCTGAAATTGATTTATTTTTAAGGAAGTGCTGATGGTTTTAACAATATATTGAATTCAAATGAGGAGAAGATGTTTTCCATAAGCCACAGATGGCTCGAAACAATAGGTTTAACAATGGCTCCCAGAACACCCAGTGCTTCTGACTGGTTTAATTCAGAAACTTAGAGATGGTTATTTAAATGAGAGTAGCATTAGTTATTTCTATCTTAGCAGAAAAAAACCAAAAAACCTGTTAAAATACTAGAACCAAAATGGTTCTAATATCCTTCACTGATCTTTAAATTTATCTTCTTTATACCTCTAGCCTCAGTGGTTTCCATATTCCAGTTACTGACTGTAACCACAAACATCTGTTGTGTATTTAAAATGAGAGTGCAGTCTGCATTAACTACACCATAAATCAAAACAAGTATGATTTGTATTAATCCTCTTCAGATTTGTTTGAAATTGTTCTATTACTTTTGGAAATAAAAGAATACAAAATCCAATGTACTTGGTATTAGCAGTGAAGTCCACCTGCATAAGCCATATGCACATCTTTCATGTTTATTGCAGTTCTCTCCTTTTCCTAAAAAAGAATCTCAACAATGATTTGCATTTCCCACATCAGAAATGGTGGAAAACTCTTACTTCTTGCTGGCATTTTATCTTTGTAGTTGTAACATAACTGATGTGTAATGCTTATTTCATTTAAGAATTAGTTTGTGAATTCTGCAGGAACAGGAGCAACTTAGTTGTTTGTATGAGCCTTAGCTCTGCAAGACACCACAGTACAGGTAAGAAATTACTAAATGAGATGTAGGTTTCTGTCCATATATATGAAAACCTGTTCTCTTGAATACTTGTATCACACAGCAGCTAGAAACCCTAGGAAATATCAGGATGCTGTAATGCTGGCTCCTGTGTAAGCCTGTAGAAAGAAATAACTCCTGCTCACAAGCTTTTGCCACATGGATAAGACAAAGGAAAAAAAGCAGTGAGATGAAGTGACAAGACCCTGATTATGGGTACAACACATACCATGTGAAACATGAAGAAACACAGAGACCAGCCTGGGCTAGGTTAGGAAAAGCACCTGTTAATGCATCAACAGAGCATTTATCCCAGAACAGCAGGAGAGCAATGCAGGTGTGGCACATACAGGTTCAGAGGTGGCTGGACACTAAAATAGTGCCCTTCTGGGTACACAGCACAGTGCACACTGTGATATCTCATCGAGCCAACACACTGCACCACTGGAGGGTTGTCTGACACAGCGTGCTTTTATCTCAATATGAGTTAGAGTGACGAACCTCTGTATTTTGTAATTGTGGAAGATGAAAGAGTTGCTTCAGGACTGGCAACGTTGTATCTTATACATATATCTTTATGCTAAAATAATCAGTAGGCAAATAATTAGGATTTCAGTCACCATTGGCAACATTTGTTCTTTTGAAGGGGATTTATGAGGGCTTGTTTTCCTTCACTTTAGATTTAACATCTGGACATTTTGTAGCTGCTTTGAGAATGAAAGGAAATAAGATCAACAATCTTGTACAATCCCCAAGCAAATGCAATTAAGTATCTAATACATATTGGCTGAGAACTATACCAGAGTTTAAAACTGAGCTGCTGTTGGAGAGCAAGAACGGGGATAAGATTTGTTTGCCTGCCCTGTTTTGGGGTAGAGCTCACAGCTTGCGGGACACAAGTTACCTTGGCACAGGCTTTGATGTCCATATTTGGCTCCAACCAGGACAGACACTCAACATTACTCATTATCATTTTTAAATTACTTTAGAAAGGCCATTCATTAAATTATGACAAGTTTTGTTGGCTTGGATTTTTTTGTTTTTTCCTCCTGATAAGCTATAAATGGACGTACCTGCAGGATGGCTGAGCCATTCTATGGTCTCTTTCCCCAAGACATTTTCCGTTCATTATCAGTTTTCCTGTTGGTTTCTCTCCTGAACCCTTGCAACCAGTTTTTCGTGAATCTCCAACACTGACTGCACTGTTTGGATTGTACTTAAATAATGTAGCAGAAATACAGCAGTTAAAAAGTTTGATGGGTTTTTGTTTTGTGTTGGTTTTGGGTTTTTGAGAGGATTCAATCTCTCCCCCAGTCCGGTTTGTTCTTACAGTCCTTATATGATGTTTGGGGGGTTGTTTTAATCAGGCACTGCTTTGTGTGAAATAAATGAGGTTTTATTTCCCAGCATTTCAACTAAAAAAAAAATTAGCTGCACACACTGAAGTCACTGTAAATTGGACTGCACTACAGCTGGGCTGCAGAAAATTGACAAAGCTGATCATGACTCTGATGAAAGAGGAATGGTTTCCATACAAGTCTGAGGTCTATGAAGCAACTGGGTTATTGCTGTGTCTGTGAACAAATCACAAGCTCTACTTTGTAATTTTAGTCTTTTTAGATTACTGATTATGACATTTCTTGTTCTCTTGAAATGGAAGAAAGTAAATAATCGAATTTGTGGGTGAAGAGCTTGCCAAGCCCAAAGTACTGAGAAGTTCTGAAAGCTCCTGCAGTGGTTAATGCCTGTGGGATAGAGAAACTGCAACAGGAAAACAAAAATTATTGTCTTGGGAAGGAAGCACAACTACTGGAAAAGTTTTTTTCAGTCAAGCCCCAAAGCAATTGTTTTGTAGCTTTATTTTCCCTCCCCAGTAGCTGATATTCACTAAACATTCTCTGATAAGTAAAAACCAAAGAACACCAAAGAGCAAGACGAGGTTTTTGCTCAAGACATGCAGTGATTTCTGGAATTAAACAAAGCGAAGTCTTTTTATTAATTAAGTGCTGAATATAGAGAACAAGGCTTGTGGAAGGACTAGAGAACACGTCGGAGGAGGGAGCTGGGGGTGTTCAGTCTTGGGGAGGCTCAGGGGGCACCTCTTGGCTCTCTACAACTCCGACAGGAGGGCGAAGGGAGATGGGGTTGGCCTTTTCTGCCATCCCTGCAGGGGGGGACTGGAGGGAACGGCCTTCAGCTGAGACAGGGAGATTCAGATTAGATATTGGAAAACGATTTTCAGTTTGGGCGGTCAGGCACTGGAACAGGCTGTCCGGGAGTGGTGGAGTCACCGTCCCTGGCGGTGTTAAGGAGGTGTTTGGATCCGGCGCTGGGTGATGTGGTTTGGAATCACAGAACGTTGGGAGAGACCTTCGGGACCTCCCAGCCCGGCCGCACACCCGGCACTGCCGCTCTGCCCGCCGACCCAGCGGCGGGGCCGTGTGTTTTTTGGAGGTCCGGCCCCACAGTGTCGGTGTGTTTTGGAGGTCCGGGGCCCGCAGTGTCGGTGTGCTTTGGAGGCCCCGGGCCCGCAGTGTCGGTGTGTTTGGGAGGTCCGGGGCCCGCAGTGTCGGTGACCGACGGTCCCTCCCGCCCTCGCTCTGCCCGGCCCGGGGCCCTCAGGGAGGCCGCGCGCGCCAACAGGCCAAGCCACTGCGCCTGCGCCGCCGCCACCGCGCGCGCGCGTCCGCCCGCGCGCCAACGGCTGCGGGCGGGGCCTGCGCATGCGCACACACCGCCAGGCCCCCCCCCGGTGTGTGTGTGGGTGACACCCCCCTCCGTTCTATCGCGGAGAAGCGGCGGCCGCGCATGCGCACAGCCGCCGTTCCCTACACACGCGCACACACCCCCTCTCCATCCCCCCCCCAGTCCTCCGTTCCGCGCCCTCGCGGGGAAGCGCCGCGGGAAGCAGGAGCGGCGCGCGCACGGCAGGCCGCTCACTGCCGCTCCCTCCAACCGGGCGCCGCCCCGCCGCGGCCCGCGCGCGCGTCCCTCAGCGTGCGTCCCTGTACGTGCGTGCGTGCGTGCGTGCCGTGCGTCCGTGCGTGCCGTGCGTGCGTGCGCTCGGCGGCGGCGGCGGCGGCGCGTCCCGAGCCCCGAATGAAGGCGCCGGTCCTGGCGGGCGAGCGGCCCTGAGCGACCCGCAGCGGGCACGGGCCGAGCCCCCGCCCGCGCCCCCCGCGCCGCCCGCCGCTCGGGTGAGTGACCGACCGCACACCGCCCCG
>JAWWEW010000146.1:7158513-7195662 GCA_035583185.1 Anabacerthia variegaticeps | reverse complement strand
TCCCCGCCGCCGCCGCCGCTCGCTGGGCCTCGGCCGGTGCCTGCGCGCCCCGGAGGGTCGCAGCGGCCGGCGGTGCCTCCCGCGGTGCCGGGGCCGCCCCCCCGCGCCCGCCCCGCTGCCCGCCCCATGGGGACCCGCCCGCCCCACGGGCACCCGCCCCGCGGGGACCCGCCCGCCGTGTCTCGCAGTCCGGTTTGTCCCGAAACGCCGCGGGGTCGGCAGCGGGGTCATCCCCCCCCCCGCGCCGCCCGGTGCCGCCCGGCCCGGCGGGAGGTCGGTGCCCGGCGGTGCCGGCCGGGCCCGCGGGGGTCTCGCCGATGCCTCCCCCCGGAGGGGCCATCCTGCCCCGTCCGGCCCGCGGGAGGCGGCGGAGGTGCCGCTATCGGCCCATCTCCCGCTCCCCGTGGGAGGATGGAAACTTTCCTGGAGATCCCTCGGCGCTCTCTGCCAGATCTCCCTGACCGCGGGCTCTCTCTTGTCATTTTTAGTCACCTGCTCTGCTCTCATTGTTCAGGCTTTCGAGGGCTGGCTCTCCTCGCCCTGCTTTTACCCCCTCTTTGGTTTATTTAGTTTCTAATTTTTTTAAAAGGAAGTTGCATGGATAAATTGCCATCCCACTTTTACAGAGGCTGTAGGATGCTGTGTTAACATAACTCTGGGGTTTGGGTTCTCAGCCACAGATCCCTCCAGGATACCTTCCCTCTCCCTTGATTCACCCCCTCCTTCTCCAGAATAAGCCCCCCAGCAATGGGTGATTGACCCTGGAAGTGCAAAGCACTTGGAAGTTTGTGGAGCAGCGACTCTTGTATCTCCAGGGAGCATCTTGAAAAAAATCAAGGCAAATATTTTGTGTGGCTTTTCCTGAGAAAACCACTTCAGCATCTTCAGTGGCATTTTATGAAGCTTGTTTACTTCTCGTAGGCTTTTCCTTAGGTGTCTCAAATCTTCATAAATATGAATTCTAATTTTTAGAAGTGTAATTTGGGAATCGTACAGGTCACACAGTGAAACAGACTTGGTAAGTGCAGTGTGTAGGTCCCTGTCCTTTGTAGGAAATACAGGGGAGGCTTTAACTCCTGTAAAACAGGCTCTTGAAACATATTTGGGCAATAAATAGAATTTATAGTCCAGGTTGTTTTCTGTTCTTCAGTGCTGAACAAGGTCTGGTGTACGGACGGTGTCCTGTGCCTGAGAGTCATTGAACTTGCACTTTTATGTTGGAAAATTTGTCCTCTAGAGCTCTGTAAAACAGCACAGAAGCCACCGGAGGGTGTAAAAACTGCTGCTTTGAAGATAAAATAAAGGTGCTGTGAGGGGAAGCACCACATTGAACACTTCAGTGGGCATAAGAAATGTGAATGCAAATGAACCCAAATTTTTGAGTGAGGAATGGCTGAGGGAATTTCTTCTTTTGTGGTTCTAGGGTAGATGTGACTTTTATTTCTTAGATCAAGCCCATTGAAAAGTGATCTATATAAAATAATCTGTATGTTTGTAGCACGTGTGTTCCATTTTGGTGGAGATAGTGTAAATCTCCCACAGTACATGGCTCTCTGTGATCCAGTCTGTAGGATTTTCTCTGACAAAGCTGACAGGCAAGATTCTGTCAGCAGTAATCACTATTTGTTTTTTAAATTCTTACTCATTTGTTACATTTTTAAATGTAGGAAACGAAAATGCTGGGCTGTTTTTAAGTTGCAATTTTTTCTCGTTCCAGCGAAATGTAGCTTGATACTTGGCAAACTGGATTAGTTGTTTCTGGGTGATTTAACTTGAGAGATGAAAACAGAGTTTTGAGTGTTTGCATTCAGAATTCTGGGGCTGTAGCTGTGTAACTTGGTTCATTTTTTTCAGATTTTTTTTTTTAAGTGGACGGGATGAGAAGTGCATTTTGACACAAAGAAAAGTGATCCCAGGATAGTGTTTTCTCATATTTATGAGAAAACAAATATAATTGAGAGTCAGATCTACACATATTTCTCATGCTCATGTTTTTGGGGGTTTTTTTGTCAGTCTCTAGAAATGTATAAATAGTGTAAATGTCCAGTGATACAGAAAAAAACAAATGTGAATAATGCAGGATTGGAAAGAAAACTTTTAGAAATCCTTGTAAAATGCTTTCAGAGTAATTGAATCTGATGGTGACAAGAACGTGAATTTCCTTTTTGGCTTACCCTGACGCTTTTTGCTGTGTTTGAGTTTTGAATAATTTTTCAAGTGTTAAATTATTTATAATGCAAAAGTATTTTCAAACACATATTTGTTATTTTTTTTAACATCAGCATCCATGCATCAGATGAAGATTGGCATTATTTTTAACTTTACTGTGAGCCTTAAAAAATGTAATTATGCAGAAGTACTTGAAGAAATCAGGCTGTGTCAGGTTCTAGTACTGCTGCAGTGACGTGCCTGCTGGTGCACTGGGAGGTGTAAAGCAGCAGCTGTGAGAAGGTTCTTTATGCTCTTGTGTCTTGGAAAGTTGCTATTCCTATAAAGTAAATATGATCAGAGCCACTTAATAAGTTTTTATGTGTTCTATAAATTACTTTCATTTTCTAAAATACAAACCTGCTTGTTGAATTGAAGGGTCAGTAAAACCTGTGCACGTGTTCAAGGAAATTCCTGATCTTCCTTTTAAGAATTTCTATCATTGCTGTCAGTATTTTGATAACATAGTCTGAATATAAAATGAAACAGGTAGACCCAAATGATTCGTGTTTATCTCACACTATTTATACCAAAGCAGAACTTGTTGCATTTTACATTCTTTTATTAGTGTATTTCTAATGCATCCCTGTGTGATTTATGTTGAGCTGTTGAATGTGAGCTGTAAACAAGAAATCTTTGGGGTAGTACTTCCCAATTGTCTTTTGTAGGTCTTTTTCTGCTCCCAAATATTGTATTATTTAAGTTTTAAAAAATTACATAAAGTTTTACTTTTTTAAAATATATATATATGTCTTTCCTTCAGGACCCATTCCTCCTTTCTCCTCGGAAGGGATTACAGAATGGTCTTGTTTTATTTTTTCTTCAGAAGAATACAGTATAGTAATTCTTTTGTGCTTAACAGTTAGGAACTCTCTATTGCCACTGCAGAAGGGTGTGACTAGTTTATCCAGATTGGCACATTTTTTGTGCAAATCAGCAAGATCTGAAATCTTTGCATTCTTCCTCTGACTGTGCGTCACCGGCCGGTGAAGGGCTCTGCAATTGGAAGAGAAAGCAAATGAAGCTGTTGGGAAAGCAAAGGCAGTGGGGACAGGACAGGCACCTTTTCATGCAGGGAGATTTGCAGGAAATTTTGCAAGGCCAACAGTTAAAACTGTGAAAATCTGTTGAAGCAGAAGAGTGAGAATGTAGCAGGAGTGTCTCTCAGCAGCAGGACACGGCGGAAACTTAGTGACGCTCCTCTGCTTTCAGTTCGGGAAGGAGTGAGTGATACCAGCATTATGAGCCTCTGACAGCACTGGGGAGCACCAGGTCTGCCTATGCAAATTCCAGAGGCCAGTCCTGCATTTTCATGCAGATCTGTGCCATTGTACCCCAGCCCAGATGTTTGTTCTTATGGCTGGATTTTATTTTTCTTTTTCCAACAGAAATATCAAACTATACGATGGCTTTTCTTCCTTAGCTGAGTCTAATGAAGACAAAGGCTGAGGAGGATTTCATTGCAGTTTTGGTCAATTCTGACAGGCTCAAATCTCCAAAGTATCAAGCTCTATGAAAGTATTTGAAGAACAGGGTATTTTATTTCTTGGGAGATATAGAAGCAAATAATCACAAACTTCTTAATACTGGGCCAAGAAACTTCGTAATACTGGACCAAGCAGCTCGTGCCACTCATTGTGTATTTTCACTTTTGGATGTGCAGTGTCTGCTTGGTTTGGGCATTTGGGCATCAGGGTTATGTTTTTACATGTGTTGCTGGTAGCACATGAAAAATTTGTGACTCATGTTGAGTTCAATTTTAAGTCACTTTCCTCAGCTGAGAACAGCTCTCATGCGCTTCCTGAAACCTGCTGTGGTGCTGCCAAACTGACTGTGGGTCACAGCAAAGTTTCCATTGCAGGACTTTAGTTACAGAGGCTTTTCAAATTTTATTCCTCGTGCTGTTGGAGTGGCCACAACATATCTCTGATACCGAAAATGGTAACATTTTATCATCTCATCTCTACTTCTTACTCTTCTGCCCTGAGACTTTGTGATCCTTTACACCCAAAACCTGTTCTGGATCCTGTGCTGGATTTTTGGGGTTTTTTTGCTTCTGTTTTGAGGCAGTCCAGTGGCATGACTTTCATTGCATGCAGAGAAATATATATTACCTACAAATTCCTTTCCTGTAAGAAATAATTGTAAAAATAAGTTGTTTTACATAATGATTCCCCAATTCTATTTTCCACTTATTTTTAATTTTCCCCGTAGGTTTTGTGTTAGTGTCCAAGGTTTTATATTAATGCTTAATTTTTTTTTTTTGCCTAAAGAACTGGTTTTTTTCTTGCTGATACAACCTTATAAAAATTTGGCAAAATACTGCCTGTGGCAGTTGCGTATTTTTCTGGATATATTGAAGTAGCATAAAGCAAAGGGACAAACTACCTTCAAGTCACCAATATTATATTTATAAAACGAAGTTAATTTGTTAACAAGCCGATTGCACTTTTATTTCCTGTAGCATTGAGAGGATTGCAGTGGCATTGTAAGGTCATTTAAAATCATGACAAGCTCAGTGGGACAGAAGAAAGTCTCCTCCAGACAAAGGAAGTGTGGGTTCTGTCGGTCGAATAAAGATAACGAATGTGGGCAGTTACTGATGTCGGAGAACCAGAAGGTGGCGGCACATCACAAATGTATGGTGAGTGAGGAGGGGGATGGAGCCGGGAAAACACGTGGAAAATCCGGCCGCATTGGGATTGGCACACACGATTGACCTCAGCAATTTGAAATTTCTGTGGGTCTCATATCTGTAAATGTTCTCTGTCACTTGTACCCTTAAAAATATAAGCTCTGTCTTTGCAATTCTAGCTCTTCTCATCTGCACTGGTTTCTTCACACACTGATAATGAGAGTCTTGGTGGATTCTCTATTGAAGATATTCAGAAAGAAATAAAGAGAGGCACTAAACTGGTAAGTAGTTTTGGCCCTTGAAAAAGGAAGGCATTATCTTCATCCCTTCCCTGAAGTTTACAATGAAGTTGTTCAGCGTATTATATCTGAGTGTTTATTTTTTAAAAGCAGGAGCTCTAAAACAACTTACAGAAGATGTTGAAGTGAAATTAGTCTGAGATTTACAAACAGAAAGCCTCAGTAGACATTATTATCCTTATATTGAAATTTAAATGGCAGTTAACCAACCTCTGAAATGTCTTTAGGAAAGGATAAAAAAGGAGTTTGTTTATTTCAGTCAAGTTCTACTCTCACGTAAACAGGTTGTTTTAAGAATTGTAGCTTAGTCATGTAGTTATTAAAAAATATATCCTGAATTATTTTTTTTACTGTTTCTTTTTTCATCTCTTGGCAATGTAGATGGTTCATTTACAGAATATGCCTGTTTTTCTTTTTGATGGGCTGCATATAATCAATAACATTTCCTACATTTTTGTTTCTAATTTCTTTTCAATATTTCCAGTTAGATTCCAGAAGGAAACACATTCTAGGGACTTGGCAAGGGTATTACTGTACCTTTACCACTGTTTGGTTTTGCTGCTGAAATCTGGTTTTAACTGTCAAAGGTACTTTTATTGCTCCTTTTATATTGATTTAAAAGATGATGCTGCGACTGTAGATATCTTATGAGGTATGTGGGTATAATAGTGATTACAGCTCTACCAAATCACTAAGATTGAGCATCAATGACTTTTTTTAATTCATGAGAATCTAATTCATGAGGGGCTTTTTATTATTTTTTTTTTTCATTTAGAACTAGTTGTTTTCCATTTGGGGAAATGAGAGAGTTTCTTTTTAAAATAATTTTAACAAATGATCAAATCACTCCTCGTATTAAAACCTTTCATCTTAGTTATTTAAAGCACTCTGCATATTTACCAGTTCTCAGACTACAAAAAGAAGTCCAAAGTATTATTGTAGAACTACAATTATATAATAATAGTCGAGTATTTCATCCACTTTTTCTTTGATTTGGACTTTTTCTGGTGCAGGGAGCCTTATTTGCTCTAACTAGCTGAAGCATAAGGAAATAACTGTTCACAAGTCATTCATGTTTTGATTAGGAATTTCCAAAGAACGTTGTAGTAAATGGAACTACAGATCATAAAGAAACTTTCATTCTCCAGTCTCTTAAAGGTTTTCTGAAGGTTGTTTCTTTTTCATGTCTTTGGGGGTTTCTGTCTTTTTTGGTTCTGAATCTCTTTATGTTTCTTCTCTGATGCAACAGCTGGATAGATCCTTGGAGCTCGATGGCTGTAGGTACCAGGCACTTTGTTCAGTTTTTCACAGAAAACCTGAATCTACTTAATCTAGTACATTCACAGTCCTGAGATGTTTCCTATTTGGAGAAAATGTACAGGATAATTTTAGTGCCTAGGTGCCTTATCTCTGTCTGTGGCTGTCAGAAAGCTGCAGCTCTGAATCATTCTCTGCAGGAACTTTCTCCATTGACACGTGTAGGAAGCTTAAAGGTGAATGTTTTTAGTAGCCAAAATCCCCTCTCTCAGGTCTGCCTGTGGTCTAGCCTGGTCTTTTATGGGGAAACACATGGCAAAAATATCTCAGGGCACTGGGTTAAGTGAATATATTGATAGCTTGGACAAAATTTGCCTGCTGACAGAATTTCCGTGGTTGCCCCCCTTGAGGAGGTGCTGCTGGCCTGGTGTGCACTGGAAATGGAGACCTTTCCTCACCACAGTGACAGTGACTGACACCTGGAGCCTTTCTGAGGGGGATATAGATCTGTCTGAGAAAGGGTGGTAGGTTCAAACCTTAATAGGCCTGTCATAAAAGCTTAGGAAGTCTAAATTTTGGGGAGTACAAGGCACTGATATCTTATTATTTCTGGTACCTGTGCATGGGAGGATTGTTTTTTTAAAAAACAGACTTGTTCTGCAGCTTATCAAACTCCACATGTACCTGATATAACTTGGGAATTAATGACAGCGACCGTTTGAGCAGCACGACTTGTACCAATGGAGTAAACATTTTATTAGTGTCAGGAAACATAGACCAGTAAATCACTATAAAAATTTCTATGTCTGTTTTGTTCATACAGATACATCATGATGTTCACAAAAAAATATAAAAAATTTAGTAATTTCTGGCTTTCAAAAAATGGAGGTACTGACTAAAATGGATTGTATGGATATAATTTCAGCCTAGGCTTTTGTAAAGGACTTTAATCAGCAATTATTATATATTAAACCATAATGTTTAACAGATTTATGCAATCAAATACCCATACAAATTAAGAGAACATCTAGGGAACAGTATATAACTGTACCATTTCAGAGCTTGCAGAGGAGTAAATGGAGATGATCCAAGGCTTTGACATTTTTACTGTTCAGTTGACTTTGTTAAAATTGAAAAACAGGCTGGTGGTATATTTTTTTGGCATTTTTGAGACTAACGAGGAGAACTTGACTGAGTGTGGTGGACAGAAAATGTAACTACAAAGATATATGTAGCAAGTATCCTACATTGCACGCTTAGACTTTATGGATTCAGAATGAGTTGTAACCCTCTGGGGGCATGGGCAACATGCAGGATACAGGGAAAATGCTCCACTTGTGGAATGTGAATTTAATGAGAAATTCTGAGATTTGGGGCATATTGCATCAGTTAAAAATAATACAGAGAAAAATACTGCGATGCTGTCAATGACTTCCTTTCCTACCACAGTATAAGAAGGACCACGAGCAGTTGTACCAGGACCACGATAACTGGTATATCCTAAGCAGGGATGTGTCTAATAGGAGAAGAATTTATTATTGGGAAAGAAGAGTAAAGCATCAGGCTCACTTTTAACCTTTTCTGCAATACAAATAGCAAAAATTAGTCTAATTAAAATAAATTCATTGTGTTTGACAAATATTTCGCTAAATTCGGTGTTTTGGAAAGGGCTTAAGGAAATAACTGGACCTTTTTTACACAGTTACCTGCTGATACTGAGGTGACTTTGGAGGTAATCAGTATTTCTGGCTGCAGGATCCATTACAGGAAGAGTAATATTAAGTGCACAAGTCCATTTATTTTGTCACCAGAAGTGGTAACACTATCATTTTTGAACTCAGAAGTACTAAACCAACAGCAACATGAATTGTCCTTTCTTTTTATTTCCAGATGTGCTCTTTATGCCACTGCCCTGGAGCAACCATTGGCTGTGATGTGAAAACGTGTCACAAGACATATCACTACTACTGTGCTTTGCATGATAAAGCTCAGATAAGAGAGAAACCTTCACAAGGCATTTACATGTAACTATTATTTATTTGCTATGTCTCTTTTGTATTTATATTTTTACATTCTTTGTTTAAAAACAAACAACAACAAAGCAAAACAAAACCCCCACTTTGGAATCTAAACAAAACTGTTCAAAAAATTCTAATGATGATTGTGGCATTCAAAATAGCAATGTACTAGAAAAGAATATTTTCACTGCAAGATTTGTATATCAGTGAGTTTTACAAGTGGGAGAAAAATGTACTGGCATTTAAATTTAAAAGATGAGTAAATAATCTGTGAATCGTGACTGACTTGACAGTTTTCAACTACTTTGTTTATAGGATTTTATGTCGAAAACACAAGAAAACTACGCATAACTCTGAAGGTAAAATTATTCAATATAAATTTTTCCCATTGTAGAAAGATATTTGGTTAAATTTAATTTTTCTGGAGAATATAAATGTTTTCAGTAAAAATTAGGACTCCATTTTTTTGAGGAACAATGAGTTTGGAAGCCAATCTGATTTCTCTATTTTCTCTAAAAACTATTGCTTGAGGTGGAGAAAAACGAAACCCATAAATTTTAGGATGTTTAAAAGATATGATGCTCGATAAAAACAAATTTTGGGTAGAACTTATTAATTCCTTTCTGGGAAGAAACTGGCTTATGTTTGTAGTTAAATATTCACAATATTACCGTCTGAAATACTTTGTCATGTAACAGCTGATTTTTGTTATTGCTGGTGTTCCTAAATATTCACTATTTTTGAACTATTAAATATAGTTTAACTCTTTAAATAAAAAGGACCAAGCAGTAAATGAGAAAAAGGTTGTGCTCAGTTCACTTACAGATGTATTTCTGAATCATTTTGATTAAAAAAAGTTGTGTGGATACATTCATACAAGCTATGTATCTTTGAAAAGAAAAGTAGTGAAATGCCACAAATGTAGATAAACGTGTGGTTTGTTAAAATTCCAAACTAGTTGTGCTACTGTATATTTATTAAGATATTTTTCCTTTTTGTACTGTATGTGAATTTGGGTAAGAATAGTTATTGGTTTACTTCTTAAGTTGCTTTCACCTGGAATGTCATCAGATTTAACTAGTGAAAAGTATGTGACCATGAAATGTCATCGATTACTTCAGTCTCTGTGCCAAATGTTTTTTAAGGTAATATACTGCTTTTTATGCTATAGATAGCAATGTTCAGAAAGATACTGAAGGCAGTAGAAAATCAAAATGAAAATGAACTTTTTTTTCTTAGATCTATTTAAATATTGTCACGTGCTTTGTGTATGAACCTCTCTATTGCTATTACTAACTTTGAACAACAAAATGTTATATGGGTTATATTAGTTCTCCAGAGAGATGGGGCCACTTTATCTTGTAGTTTGTCACTTTGGTTCTTTGTTTTGGGGATTGTTTTGTATGTTAGCAGAAGCAGAATATGGAAGACATTTGAGTCCAAAGAGATTAATCTCTTTAACTGATATTTAAACATAATCTTTTATACTTGCTCACAAATGGCTCTGTGTTTGATGTGTACTGAAAAATGCCTCCAATTCTGCATGCAGCCCAAAGCCAATGGATGACTTTCTCTGCTTGGAATTCCTTGCAGGATCTGAACTTGTGCTTTTCTTTAAGAGTTTTCAGATACCATTATCTCCAGTTTTATGATGTCATTTTCTGACAGCAAAGACTTTTATATTTTATATAGATATTTTGTCTGGGAGGACATGGGAAAAATTACTAGAGGCATAGTGGCTTTATTTTCTTAAATATTGATGATGGCAGTTTTAATATTAAAACCTTAAAATAAACTCGTCCAAAGAGACTCAGCTTGTGGGTAGGAGAGAAGGAATAAACAAAATCACTCAGAAAAACCGAGGCCAAAGAACTCAATAGTATCTTATTTAGCATTTAACTTTGCACACATTTTTTTTGTTTAAAATATTTAGTCCTGTTATGCTTTGCACTTCCAGAAGTGTGTAGCTATACTTCATGATTTTTTTTCTGTTTTTAATTTATTACTTGACTAAAACTCCACCCAGTGCCTTTTCCCCAAAGAATATGTTCTCTTTTTAATCCATACAGTTTATTAAACTGTACCCATAAAATAGTTATAGTTTATGGTTATGGATTTGATAATGCCAGAAGAGGGGCTTTTTCGTGATAGGCCTCCTTTAAAGCAAAGGACATAGAAATACATATTGCACCTGCTGATACAATGCTCTAAGTAATTTCCATAGCAATGGTATTTTGCTGCATTGAAAGCTAATTGCCTTTAGCAGACGGAAAATTACAGGGTGGCTTTCAGAGTTTTGGAAGGGACTTTGGAGGTTTTGTTTCTTAATATTTAATTGCTGAAGTTTGCTGAGTGAAATGACAACTGGAAGGTGTTGGATGGTGAGATTAAGCTGTACATATGTATTTTGTTTGTTTCTCGATGAAAATGTGAATGTCAAGAAGGCATTTAAATGTGACAGAACGGTGGTGTGAGGAACCAGAAAGAACTTGGCAGAGAAGAGTGGCTAGAGTAGGTAGGGAAACTAGATTCTAACATAATGGCTTTCTTTTTTTAATCTTATTTTAGTTTCATTTTCATTTATCTTTGCTCTTAGCAGTGTTTTCATAACAGAATAGTTAGTTAAAGCTCATCTGTGCTTCTGTCACTCAGTGTTGGTGCACAGAGGCAGTGGAGTTATCAGGCCTTTTTAATGAAAACTTGCTGCTCCTGCTCTGGGTTGTGGTTTGGTTGGGATTTTTTTTAATTATATTACTTTGTTGGGGTTTTTTCTTTCCCTTGGTCAGTTTAGAATGTGGGCTCTTACACTTTGTTCTCTGTATCCAGATTTAATTGTTGTAATCCAAGTACTTTTATTATGTCACTGATGTTAGTGGATGTTTGAAGAGTTTTTAGGAGTGTTTAGTTTGGTACAGCACAGAACAGTTTATTTTCTGTAGGCAGCACTGCTGCATAGCAGTGAGATTTTTCCTTCCCTTCCCCTCCCTTCCTCAGAAAATAGATGCCTTGGGGTCATACTTGTTCAAGTTTGAGATCTGCCTTCTGTACTTTTGTTAGAAGTTCTACTTGAAAAAGACTATCTGTTAACCGTTTAATAACAGTTAAAGAAAATTTCTGGTGGCTGCATGGAAATGTTGAAAGAGAGACGTTAGAATTAAGTTACCTGCTAAAAAGGAAAAAGGACTTCTTAGATGTTATTTGTTGCTGTCATGAAATTCAAGTGGTGTGAGGATTCATCAGACTTGGTATCTACTCATCAAGACAAAATTAATGAGTGATGTGAGTTAATTTTACATTAATTGACAGGAGTTGCTGAACTACTTTCTGCTTTCTTTGAATATAAAAATGGGAAACATGGCAGCAGTGTACTGTGCTTTTAAATTCATTATCTGTTTCAGGAGATTGTGTGGTTTTTGTGATATATCTGGATCGCCTGACCTTCACATGACATAAAATAGGAAAATTGTATTTCTCCTATATTTCCTTTGTGCATTTGAGAGTGATTCTTCTGTGCTGTGTTTCCAGAAATTGGAAAAAGGACATTTAGATTTTTGCCTTGCTGTTTGCAAGTCTAACAAAATAACTTTTCCTGAATTTGAGATAATAGTTTAATTCATAATTTTAGGCAGGCTATCTGAGTTTTCAGTACCTAATAGGTTACAGGGGTTGGTGCCAGTGCTTTCAAAAGATCACGGCTAACTATTAGTTGAATTACTGTTCAGTTTGATACAATTGCATTTATTCTTTTTGAAGAATAGAGTATTGTTGAACTAAGGTTTTGGAACTGTTTATTGGAATTTATTCCAATGTACTGGAAATAATTGTTGAAGAATGAAAAAAACTGGTCTCTCTCATTTCCCTGCAGGTGGGGCTGCCCTGGCCCATGTGTTGAATTTAAAACAAATTCAGCTGATCAGGAATAGTTTAATATAAACTAAGATAAGAATGTAATTTCATTCTTCTGTTACATAATTGTAAAACAAAGACTAACAAAGACGTGTGACTTCTGCTCTTAGTATTTGAAGCAGATGCTTGAGAACTGTGGGGTCAGAATATAAAATGTCCTTAATTCCTGTTGTAGCTGTGCTCAAAGCCTTAGAGAATTATATTTCCACAATGGAAATAAGGACATTGCCTGTCTCAATATCCTTTTCATTTTACTCTAAAGATCAAACATAGAATCTCTGCTTCTCATACTGCTCAGTAAGTTGAGTCAGAGTAATATTTCTCTGTGAGACCTATTTAGAGACATTGCAATCTCTGGTGAACCGAGTACTTTTTCAAAGCACTGTGTAAGCCAGAATTTGGCAGGTAAAGCATCTGAAACTTTTTGGCATTATAATTTGGTAACATTCTGATTCAGTTCTGGATTCTTAAGGCAGTGTTTGTTGTTGCATTTTCTGTAGCACTGGTCCCAGCATTAGCTTGCTCTACAGTAATGCAGTCAGGTATAACAGCTTCTGTACTGTTGCAGTTTGGGGTCATTTCATTTCTGCTGGTGGATGGTGACAAATCCTTCCCAGACTCTGCTAACTCAGCCTGCTTGTTGTCTGTCTTATGGAGGATACTCTGGATGTGGCATCAAATGCATACGTAGTGTTCCCACAAAAACAGTTGGCCCAGGCAGTAAATTAGTGGTGTCCCATTAGAGACCAGTGGGGGTTTGTGCAGAAGCATCACAACAGTGTTTTCTTAGGGGAAAATGCACAGCTAATGGAAAAGGAAAAACATGAGTCACGTGGGGAATGGTTTGTCTTGTCCCAGGAGCTGTCCTGTGGTGGCACAAATTCTCCTTCCCAGGTGTTACACAAACAGAAACTTGGTCAGCTACTCACACTGAACAGGTTTATCACACCAGTGGTCAGAAGCTTTGTGATTGTGCAGATAAGCCAAGTGTATCGTCCGACTTCAATCTTTGCCAACATTTGTTTGCTTGAAAGAGCATTTAATTGTGTGGTTATGAAGGACTATTTTATTAATTTTCTATTTTAAATGTACTTAGTTAAAGAAATAATCTCAAGTACCTCATGGAACATAGATACTATTCAGTAGAAATAACTTTTGGAAAAGATTCATCACTTCCTTGAAGTATCTGGTGCTTTTAGAAAATGTATTAGTGGCAGGACCTAAGGGGTAATTTCATTTTTTCTTCTCCACTCTTACTTTAGTTTAGGTATGTATCATATAACTTAAGTCTTTTTCCATTGAAAAAGAAACCCCAAAAATTATATTCAGCATTTTGATTGTTAATTTCTCATCACTTGCTGATAAAAACTTCTATTATTTCATCGTTGGTTTACCTGATTTTGTATTTGCTTGCAAGAGTTTTTATGCAAATCTCTGGTTCTTATTAATGCTTATAGATGCATTCACATTTTTGGTATTGATTACTGGGCCAATAAAGCTTTCTGGGTTTCTTTGACATTTCTTTTCAATTTAAAATAATTATGTTGGCACATATGGCTCATTGGGTTTTGGCCATATTTTAAGGAAATCTTATTTTAACATGCTGAAGTAGTTTTTTCTTTGTTATATTCCATTTATCTTCTAAAAATCTATTAAGATTGATTTTGTTGCTTGAATTTTTAGAGTTTCTCTTTTCTCCCAAATGCACTGTAGAACTTAAACTACGTATATGTGGTTTCAGATTTACATAGCAGCATGTCTAAGCCACTTTCACATTCTGCGTTTTGGCTTCTTTTTATGGCCAGTCCTACTTGCAAATTTTGCCAGTCAGTTTTGTTTATTATCTTCCTCATACAAACTCAGCCCTCCTTGCTTGTGCCTTGCTCAGTCTGTTGTTAGGTAATGTAGGAGGTGATAGAACAGCATTTATTGTACACGTCCTCTTTTTATTTGTTCTTTCACAACCTTTAAATCACTTAATTCTTTTATTACTTTTCTTTAACCTGGCTTTCGGAAAGGGGTGATTCCATGTGTATTTCAAGCTGATGCAATATAGATCGGTGATATCTCAACCTCTTCTCTGCCAAGCCTTATTTTAAACAGCAAAACATCTTGGTCTTTTTTCTTTCTAGTCATGATCAAAGGAGAATTTTTAGATTTCTCCTGAAGCTGAATCTCCCTGTTAACAGTTTATGTAATGCAGCATTTTGCCAGGCTTCTTTCTGTGGTACTTTGTACTGCTCATGGATTTCTAAAATGCAAATTGGGGGCTCATTGCTGCTCATCTTTTTTCTCATCTGAATTTACAATATCATATTCTTAAGTGCCTTTTAAAATGTAGATTGTTTCTTCTTGATTTCTACCCTTACCTCCCCTTCTCAGACCGTACTGTATATTGAGCTCATTTTTTCAGATCTAGCATTTAGGGAGTTCTGAGGGAAGCTCATAGAAACTTTCTTTGAAGACTAGATAAAGTTATATTGAGAATATTGTGATGATTCTACAAATCAATGCAGTAATGGGATATGGGATGGGGGGCAGTTGAAGAGTATCTAGGGAATCTCAGGGGATTCAGAGGATGGGTGATACCCGTGATACCCTGGTCAGGGAGGAGTTGAACAACTGTTTGTGTTTTCCTTAGTTCAAGCTGACATGAGAAGTTGGAAACACCCAACCATCAGATGCCAGGGACACAGGGTAAGCTGGCAGTGGGCTTGAGGGGAGGGGTAGGGCACCAACCAAATTGTATGTTAAACATAAAGACCATGCAAGGCAGGTGTGTTTGACATCTGGTTACAATCCCTTCCTGTTCTGTTGTGTGAGTTCATAGTGCTATAAAAAACTGAGAAACTTTAATGTTTTGAGGTGTCAGTCTTGCAGGATAGATGTGGTAGAGCAGATCCTCCCATCTTGGTGGTGTTAATCTGTACGTCCACGTCACTTGTAGGAGACATAAATCTGCAAGGAATTGTGTTAGTGAAAGGGTCATGTGGCATCTGCATTTCAGTGAAGTCTGAACTTTTCTGGAAGTCTTAGTTTGGACCACAGAAGAGGATTCTCTTTCGAGGAAAGCTCTGTGATCTTGATTTTTTTTTTTATCTTACAATGAAATCATCTTTTAAAAATACACCATTTTTACTTTTCAAATCTTAAATATACCAATAATTATAGACTAAAAAATAGCACTCAAGAACTTATTCTATTAGGAGGCTGTGACATTTCTTATAAAAAGTTGGTTTTCATAAGATGTGTTTGGCTTTTAGCAATTATGATTCATTTCCATTTTCGTAAGTGTGGCTGCTCAGGACATGCTTTAATGTTATGTAGAAAATAAGTGTATCCTGAAAGGTAGAAAGCATTTTGGCTGACAGAACTGATAAGGAGCTTTGGAAAAAATTAAGAGTGTTGGTGAATGGAGTATGTTTTGCTTTATCAAATACAGTAGGGAAATCCATGGATTTTGGAAGGAATATTTTTAACTTCTTACTGATGTTATTTAAAGGGTCACAAATTCAGTAGTCCTGTTTTTGTAAGATTTTGTTTTCTAGAATAAGCATCTATGGTTTCTGTAAATGCAAAAATAGCAACAGAGATTGACAAATTTCTTTTAATAATTGGTGGAGAGTTCATGTGATGAGGAACAAAATCAAAGAGAATTCTTCTCTTTGAAAGAGGGATTCAGGTTGTAATAAAATGTCCTGTATGCAGTCTGAGAGGTTGATACCTAAATTGCATGATCTTACTTGGAGAATTTAGCAGGTGATGATAAATGAAAAATATTAGTTACGAGGTTCTGAGAAGAAAATGTAAAATGTATTGTTTCATTAGACTAATCCATGTCATTGTGTATGAAATTTTTTCAGAGTAAAATAAATGGTGCTTTTGACATCTATTTAGAAAAGAGTAGTATATATATTAAAGCAGAGTGACATTGCAGACAGACTGATGTATTTTAGTAGCAACTTGGGCATATCTGTGTATAGCTGAATAATTTGTCAATTGAAACCAAAATAATTAGCAGGTCTGTATAAATTTCAGTGTAGCCTGTCGTGATGCATTTGGATCAGTCTTCTGTCCTTCCTTAAAAACTGAGCAGAATCTGTAGCTTTCTCAGGGATTAGCAACTGATACGACAGACAGAGCTGAACAGGATGTTCTTGTGTGCCAGGCTGGGGCCCAGGGTTCAGTTCTCTTCTGCTCCCAGCTGGTGGCTGTGGAATATGTTCAAGGCTTTGACTTCAAACTCTTGTGCAGTTCAGTTGCTGTTACCATGAGGTAGAAATGTGATCTGATCTTTATGTGATAATAGATAAGAAAGACAAGTTCTGGCAAGGCAGCATTTAGTCTCAAAATAAGCTGTGCTGTGTGGATACTAAAACCATATGGCAGTGTCCATAAAGTGGATGTTCCAAATCTTCTGATTACCATTTCCTTCTGTTTGTGGGCTTGTACTGATGTTTGTGGTTTGGATTTTGAGGAAAAAAGTCCTTCAGCGAGGTCTGTACATGTTTCTTTAAGCGAGTCTGCTGAATGTCTTTGCAGTTGGAGCAGGGTGCGTGTTATGTATTGAAAGAAAAACAGAAGGGTGCTCCTGCAAGCAGGAAAGCTGTTAGTGACTGAGTCGAGCTGATTATTAGATATAGTTAGCAGATATAACTTAACTAGATCATACTGGAAGCAATCTTAACCTTGCAGAATTGACCTGTATTATCTGTAGAGCTTTGAGTTCTCCAAAGGACAGTCTGCTGGAATGCTGGGCTACAGCTCTGTGTAGCATTCATAGCTGAGCTGACATTTTCCAAGGAACTCGTCAGACCTCTTTTGTATGTCTCTATTAAAAATATGCATTCTTATATTCTTTAATGATCTATAAATACTTGATCTAGGATTTTGTCAGTTTGGATGGTTTTCTGTACGCTGGAAGCTGCTTTTAGCTGCAGATGTAGAAATATACTGTAACAAAATGAAATTGTAGATTTGTTTCATGAAGGCAAAATATATTTCAGTTTTAAAACTTGATGTTAATATTATAGCCAAATGGGTGAATTTTTTTTCCAAGTCAACTGGCATCAATTAATAAAGCAAGGAGAGTGGTGTTATTTGGGTACACTGGCATAATATGAAGGGCAATTTACATTGGAGTTATGGATCTTAATAAATTAAAAGTTTATTTCATGGGTGAAAACATTTTCTGGTTTCAGTGTAGTTCAAACAAGTCTTATTTTCAGTAGAGGTGAAAAGATGTATCTGAGGACACATTTTGGGTTTGAAAGTAGATGCTGTAAGAAATGCTAAACCTTCATGTATTGTGTTATAAAGATGCAAAGCTGTGTGGTATGTATAAAGAAGTAAATCATGTTTTCAGGATCTGCAATTGCATGTTTGTAATAAATAGGAAAATGTTGCTATTTTTATTTCTGACCAAAATACAGAAAATACAGGTTATGGGTTTTTTTTCTTGCCTAGCTCTGGTGGGTTGTGGTTTGGGGTTTTTGTTTGTTTGTTTTTGGGGTTTTTTCTTGATTTGCTTTGTGTAAAATTTTGGAGAATCCTATTTGATGATGTTTTCTGACTTCTAAAGCAGATTTAGAAGAAAGTATCAATGAACACGAGTTGGAGCCTTCACCTCCCAAAGGAAAAAGGAGGGGTCGTAAGGGAAAGCCAAGAAAAACAAATTTAAAAGGGCAATCAGAAGACACTAGATCTACATCCTCACATGGCACAGATGAAATAGAAAGCAGTTCCTATGTAAGCAGTAAATATGCTAAACTTCTTAGAAGACAGAATTGCATATTTCTTCTCTGCAAATATAGTTTTTATTAAAATTTGCAATTGTCTGAGCCTCCAGCTGGTGGCCACAGGCTTTTAAAATTGCAGCCGTATTTGTAACCCAGCAGTATATTTTAGTAAAATGTTTTTCTTTCAGAGAGACAGGTCTCCCCACAGAAGCAGCCCCAGTGATACAAAACCTAAATGTGGATTCTGTCATGCAGGTGAAGAAGAAAATGAAGCTAGAGGAAAGCTTCATATATTTAATGCCAAAAAGGCTGCAGCACACTATAAGTGCATGGTGAGTAACAATATTGTTGTTAGCCAGTCTATTCTGTCTGAATTGCTATATTAGATTTTAATACAGTGCCCTCACATGTAATTATGCCACGAGTATTGTCTGTGTGCTGATGATCTCTTTAAGCACTGAAGTGTAGCAAAGTGAGCAATTCATTTATTTTCACTGCAGGCAATATGGATAAAAGTTGGCTTCATGCTAAGAGATGGAATTAGCCCAGGGAGACTCTTTAGCTTATTAAAAATGCTCCCTTAGCATCTAAATGCATATAAGTATTTAAAAAGGAAAACAGAAAACAGTTTGAACTAAAGGAATCCACTCAAAAAATAAAGTAACTTTACTCCACGGGCATTTAGACACAATTTGAGCAGAATCCATGAACTTCATTAATTTTCTGACCTGTGGATTCAGACTCTGTGACTCAAGTAGGGTGGAATATGGAAGTTCTAGAAAACCCTTGACCTTAGATGGTCATGTTTATAGAACTGCCAACCTGAACAGAACCTAATTTCAATGAACATGAGCAGACAGTGCAATGTTTCTTGTACCTTTTTCTATGAATGATGTAGGGCTTTGGGTAACAAGCCTCAGTGGTTCCAGTTTTGTCTCAAAATTAGTAAATAATCCAGGCAATCTGTGGAGTATTAATTAATTGTCTTCCTCTACCCAGGCTCACTAACCAGGGAGCTGGTGTGTGCCAGTAGCCTTGAGTCTTACAAGATTCTTTGCTGCTTCATGTGCCTGAATTTCAGTTTTAAGACAGTTTAAGGTGAAAATACCAGGATGATGATAGAAGGGATGGTACTTCTGTGCTCTGTTGTCATCCCTCAGGGCTTTTCAGATATATTGTCATCAGCATGTGACAAAGCTCAATTACCTATATGTCACAGGGAAGGAAATGGGATACTTCTTAAGAAGTTGAGCAGTGTAATTGGTAATATTGCCCATTTATTACTTTGTGTTTTTATCCTGTCATTATTGCTTGTCTACTTCCTGATCTTTTAAAATACATTTCTCTAAGGCAACAACTGTAATTAAAGCAGTCAGGCGGGGATCAGAAGGAATACTCATCATGCTAATTACTCAGCATGGGGTTTTTCTTATTTTGTTGGTAAAGCACACGCTGTCTGAGATCATAGAACAGGATGTTCAATGTTACTCCAGCACAGAAAAAAATTTCCAGCCATGTTGGTGAACTGAAACTATTTTGACTTGCTTGTGTTACAGTTGTTCTCTTCTGGCACTGTCCAGCTGACAACAACTTCAAGGGCAGAGTTTGGTGATTTTGATATCAAAACTGTACTTCAAGAAATCAAGAGAGGAAAAAGAATGGTATGTATCCGTGGAATGTGATGAATGCATTAGTGATTCTGCTAAGGTGTGTGTAACTCTCTTCCACCCAAGGAAGGAGGCAATCTTTTCCATCTGTTTCTAAACACAGTATTTAAATATATTGTTACTTGTGGGAATGGGCAGCCAGATAGGAATCACCTTAAAATTAGTGGTGTTTGAGCCTGTGGTATTTGGGGTTCTTTATGAGAATGTGCATAGTAATTATTATCATAGAATCATATGATTCATATTAGCCTTGCTGTAAATGTGTACCTGTGTTAGTAAAAACACACTGTGAAGCTACAAATAAACTTAGAGATTATGCCATTCTTGGAGGGAACATATTCCCTGACATACTGGAAACAAAACAGTGTTTCCAATTGTTTGGATGTTTTAATAGGAAAACTTATTAAGGTGGCAGAGATGGGATGTTGCTAAAATGTCACATTGTGTTTTATTAAAATTGAGGGTGTTTTTACAGTGCTAAGAAATTTATAGGGGGTCAGGGAGAAAACAAACAACTAACAATATTGTTACTTGAAAAAAGATAATTTAAGACTCTTCCTATATGAACATACACTGGCAATAAAATCATCTTGGAAATGCAGTAACATGTACAATCATGTAGCCATTTTCAATGCAACAGGTAAATCCTACGGTTCATATTTTAATAGGCTGGTCTTTCATAGTTTCTGGTTTACAATGTCTTTGATTAACTTTTCATTGGAGGGATGATCTGCCAGAAGAATTGCTCTGTTACAAAATGGTAGCTGTAAACATGAAGAACGCTAAACTGAATTCTATGAGTCAAGGGATTGAGGGGCTGAACAGTGCTGTTCTCTTCTTTCCCCTGCACAGAAGTGCACACTCTGCAGCCAGCCTGGTGCTACTATTGGGTGTGAAATCAAAGCCTGCATAAAAACATACCATTACCACTGTGGAGTAGAAGACAAAGCTAAATACATTGAGAATATGTCACGAGGAATTTATAAGTAAGGACCTATGTAATTCTTTAACCTATAATGGAAGTAAAGGTATTTCATGGCAGTTTTTATGCCTAACCTGGCTAGTCAATTATGTGATTAAAAAAGAGGATATTTTTTCATTTAAGATGGTATTTTTAAGTAATTGTTGACTTTGCAAAATATTTCAGTTACTCTGCTATTTAAAATTTCTGTGACAGGGTTGTAATATGAAAAATGAGACATTTAATAGATTTGCTTTATATTTTCCTCCTTAATTAATCTGTAATTTGGATCAAGAAAATTTATGTTATGATTTCTCTATGTTGATATGTTTCTAGCTTACTTTTGGGGGTTTTTTGGACCCCATAACTTTCCATACTTGCTGAAATGCTGTGAGTTGGCTGCAGCTGAGCTGTCGTGCTGTGCCCACGAGAGGGCATTCGCTGAGCACTGCAGTGGCAGTTCTGGAAAACGAGGATTGATCGCAGTTTTACTGGCTGGTCTTGAGCCTTGTTTTCGTTCGCAGTTAACTGATGCTTGACTGAAAACTATGAATGAGTTAAGACTTAGCAACTGACTTGTAGCACATCTCAGAACTAATTGATGGATATTTTCACTGAAAGTCCTCACTGTTTCTTTTATTGTGCCAGACTCTATTGTAAAAACCATAGTGGAAATGATGAAAGAGACGAAGAGGATGAAGAAAGAGAAAGCAAAAGCCGTGGCAAATCAGGCACTGACCATAATGACATTCCTCAGCAGCAGCTCAATGGAAACTAGGTATGGAAGTTACTCCTGACAGATCTGTTACCAAGACTGAAACGCAATATGCATTTAATGTAGTTTATTGCAGTGAAGTATTTAAATCTAGTGTATGCAGAGAAGTACTTTTTATTGGCATACTGTAGAAGAATGGGGAGGATTTGTTGATTTTTTTTTTTTTTTAAAATCCAGCTGACTTTGTTAACAGTGTAAGAAGGGAGGCCCTCATTTCTATTGCTAAATGTAGATGTAATGTCAGAGCTGCTAAATGCTTTTCTGTACGATTTTAAATTTACTATTGTTTTCATCATTTTTTAAACAGGTTCAAGGGACAGAGTTATAGAACTGGGAATGGCTAAGACATCATAACTACTAATTCTTTTAAATTGTTTTCTAAAATCAGAAAAGGGTTAGTAACTTTTTACTACCCAACTCTGTTAGAAATTTCATTGAACTGCCTGAAACGTTCATGTGTGTGAGCCTTCAGTAAGTGGCAGAGTTTTACATGTCAATATTATGTAGTTTGTAGTCTGCAGTGTCTGGAAAAAAATGAAACACTATATAAATGATATGTAACATGTACAGTATCAAAAGTTAAGGCAGACATTGAAATGAAGTAAGATCTATATTTCTGGACTGAATAAAAACCTTAAGATTTGGAATGTGTAAGTTTTTTAGTGGATTCACACAATGAGGGAAGGTCTTAGCTAGTTTAATTAACAACACGGACAAGTTTGTGGTGGCAACGAGCTGGTACTTTGTGATTTTGCATTTTCTTCCTGCACAAGTTACGGAGGCCGTACCTGGGAAAGCCGCGCTCTGTTTTTGCTTGCGAAGCACAGTAGGAAAGGACTCGGTGCACACGAGGCACGCTTGAACATTTCAGGTTGTTCCTGTTGTGATTGCTCATTCCATTCTGCCCGGCATTGTTTGCGGGAGATTTACTTGAGCAGCTGTTGGTTCTGAGCTGTGAGCTTTAGAACTCATGCCAAAGGGCTGTAGTTCGTTCTTTCCCCAAGGACCCACCTCTTTCTGTGTCCTGATTTACAAAGAACACTTCACCAAGTGTGATTTAAAACCTTACCATACAAACGTGTGGACTTTGCAGCCCAATCTCTTTCATTTCAGAGAGTTACAACTCTTAACTCACTATGGAATTTAGCCACCATATCTGACATTCATACCTCAAGTGTTCTCTGTTGTGTGGGACACTTCATGTTCTGTCAAGAATATGCATAAAGGTCCCATATTCTGTAAGAAGAATGAGGAAGCAACCTTTTTTGCTAGATTGGTATTTATTTTTTAATCTTATGACCACTATATGACAAACTTTGCGTATCATCCTTATTGTTTTAGTGGGTATTCTTCCTTTCTCTGTCAAGTCAACAATCACATCATGAAATTCCACTTGCTAGAATTTGATGTTCCTTTAGGGAATGATCAGATCTAGGCTATACCAAACCTAACAGAACAGTCCTCTGACTGCTTTCAAAACACTTTGTCATTTCTGATGGGTACTGCCTTCTTCAATTGGTCTGGTAAAGCACATCCTCAGACTTAAATAAAACCAAAAAGCTGAATCTAGTCCACGTTTGTCTGTTGCTACCGCATCACCTTATTGTTTGTTTAGGGTTTTGACTTGTTTCACTCTGAACTCCCAACAAAACTTCTGAATTTGAAGGAAGGAAACAAGCAAAAGACACTGATTTGACTATAAACTGCTACAGTTCTTCTGTGATTGGTATTGCAAGAACAGTTTATTTGTAACATGAGTTTCTGTAGCATTTTTTACTTGTATTTTTAAAAGATTTAACGTGTGTCATTTGTCTTCTTATGCATTCCCTTAATGTCTTGAGGGACTCAATTACTGTATATTGGAATTTCTAACATTTTACCTGTTAGAATTCAATCAAATCTGTTTGCTTTCCTGGAGAATAATGCCATCTGGAAAGAAATATTGCTGTGTACAGAAAATATTCAGTTACTGCTCTAAACATGATGCCATTGATCATTTTTATTTTGTATTTGTAACTTTCAAAATTAAAAGCGTGACTTGAATTGCAATGACAGATCGATTATTGAAATTGTGTATCAAGGTGTTTTGTTTCTCTTGGAATATGAACATTTTTCAGCCACTCAGAACAGTTTTAGAATGCAAAATAGCATCCTTCAATATTTAAATTACTTCAATTTGTGCCTCGGACATGGCCCTTCCATGGAAAAAAGGCACTTTGTTTGCAGCTACTGTATTTAAATAAGTTTGCATGGGGTAGATCTGCCAGCATACTGACTGTACTTGAGACTGAGCTCTAATTCATTGTGTGTCAGTGGCTTAGTATAATATTCAGTCCAATAACTCATCTGTTATGAAATAAATGACCCCATTCCATGCCTCGAAGAACCAGAACAGCACTTTACCTTCGGGTAGCAGAAAAGCGAGTGGCTGGTTTCCCTGTTTACCTCTTGTGTGCTGAGGTGGCCTGACTGAACTGTCATCAATGCAGAATTCATGGAAACAAAGTCAAAAGCAAAAACCTTTTCTTACAAAGCCTCAAATTTGTCATAACTGACTTCAACTCATGTATGCTGGGTAAAAGTGCCTTACAATGTAAAAATTGTATTTATATGTTCCCAAGTAGCATCACCTGCTGGGGAGTAATTCTGTCGTGGTGTTAATATTTAGAAGAAATGTACCTCAGCAGTGTATTTACTGTACATCTCTTACGTCCTTAATTGTAGTTTTAAAAAGCATGACAATGTATGATAGTATACAACATTTACATCATTTTTTTAAAAGACAAAATACTGCCATTGCTGTCTTTTTATGTGTATTTTAGCTTGGAATTTCAGACAGTCTTGTCTGAATTTTTGGGGGTTTGTTTTTTTTTTTTCTTTTTCGGTAAAGCAATGTAATCTTTGCAAGCATATATTGAAGATTATTCTGGAGCATCTACTGCCTTCCCAGAAATGTTAGAAGTAATGAAAGTGCTCTATAGGTGAACTAGGTATGTTGGAATTAGCTAGTTAAATTAATACAGTCAATTCATTACTGAGAATTTTTTTAATAGGCACCTTCTGCTTTCATCTCACAATCAGAGAACTCGTGAACTCAACAAAACTTGTCTTATGAAACTGGTTTCAGTTTATTTAATTTTATTATTATTTTTATTATTATTATTATTATTATTATTGGAGTTTTTTTGCCTTTGGGCATTCTTTTGCTCACAAGAGGAGTGTGTGCTGTTTAAGATGCCTGGAACCCTCTAAGAAGGGAGGTTTCTCCCCAGCTCCCTTTATCTCTACATTAAGAGATCTCCCCAACTCACTGTGTCTCTGTTAACAGACCTGCGGTTGTGCTATTCCAGGAAAGGACTGTACCAAGGAAGGACAGGCCTCACAGGGATATACAGCTGGTGTAATGCCAGAGTCCCGAGGCATCCCAAAGCCTGGAGCAGTGGGCTGTGCTGTCACTCCAGTTCAGGGAGGGGCAAAAGGCTGGTTCAGTGTCAGTGCAGCTCAGTAGGATGAAATAGATCAAGTGATCAAAATATCTACTCCCTCAGCAGATGTTGATCCACAGGAGGTTCTGTGACAAGGCTCCAGCAGGAATCACACCTACACTCCACAAAGTCTGATCTTTAGGTACAAAGAGCTGTGCTGATGTGCAGAGTTGAATCTGCCAAATCTGACTCTAAAGTGTAATGTAACAGAAGAGTGTTTGCCTCTTATTGCTGCCTATAGGAAAAATAACTTCTTGCTAAACCACAGTGAAAAATGAAGAGGTGATAATCTATTTGAAATATCAGACTGACCTGGCAGGTGATAATCAGTGCATTCCAAAAATATTAATATGCTGAATCAGATTGACAAGAAAATTAATCCTCATTAAATGAAATTAATCTGAAGAGAACTGAAAGTACATGATAGCAATTAGTAACTCTTCTTCCACATCACCAGAATCAGATTCCACTATATTAGTGATGGAGGTGAAAAAACAGAACACAGCCCTTGATTTCTATACTTGGTGAAGCAGTCCCTGTACATGCATATGGATGCACAGCAGTGACATCTCAGCCCTTAATGAATCCTGGAGAGCTGTTTCTTGTCAGAAAGCACTCAGGTTAGGCCAGCATTTGCAGCTTTTGCTCTAGCATACATTTACAGTAGGTGTAAAGACAAGGAATGTATGGAAGAGGGTAAATGCATTCCTATCTACAATGCTATGTATATTTTGTTCCTGTTATATTGGCTTTACTTCCAAAGTTGTAGTTTGCAGTATTAGTTTCTTTTTATTGGTATCCTTGCATATATATATTCAATAAATGAGTTATGAATTTCATGTTTGCATATCTGTCCTTTTTCTGAAAGTATAACTTAAAACTGTGATTTTAATGCATAAATGCAGCATTTTCTATTCAGGTTCCAGGCCCAGGAAAATGTTACCAGGAGAGAGGTGAGAAGGCATCATGCTTACAGAGTATGGAACTGAGTGGTAACTGGTGTTTGTTCCTGACTCTGTGCACTGAGGAAACTGCTTTGGATTTACCACTGGTTAATGATGCAAAGTGACTGACTCACTGAAGGTTTTCTTTCTCACCCTTTAAGAACTCTTTTCTTTTTTTTGTCGTTTTCAAGAATGAATTAAATTAGGTTTAAGACACCAAGGGAATGCAGAGTATGCCATATGTCCTATGGTTTCAGCTGGGATAGATTTCTTCTAGCAGCTGGCGGAGTGCTGTGGTTTGGATTCTGCGTAAGAATACAGTTGATAATACACTGATGTTTTAGTTGTTGCTAAGTAGTGTTTATACTAAGTCAAGGACTTTTCAGCTGGAGGACACAAGACGTTGGGAGGGCACGGAGCAAGGACAGGTGACCCAGAAGGATGTTCTATCATATGTGGTACATGCTCAATGAAGAAACTGCGGGGAGAGCTGGCCAGGGCAGTGCTCAGGAACCGGCTGGGCATCCATCAGTGAGTGGTGAGAGTGCATCACTTGTTTTGTGTGTTCTGATTATATTATCATCACCACCATTATTACTTTCTTCCTTTTCTGCCCCATTTAACTTACCTCAACCCATGAGTTTGCTCACTTTAACTCTTCAGTTCTCTCTTCCATCCTACCGGGAGGAGGACTGAGCGAGCAGCTGTGTGGGGCTGAGCTCCAGCTGGGATTCAATGACAGCGCAGTATAGTCACACTGCAGACAGGCAGCTGCATCCAGATGCACTTTAGAACCATAGAAATGTAGCATAAGAGATGAACAAAACAAAGGATCACTTGGAAATTGCTGTCCAGGTATGTAACTGCCTTGAGTAGACAGCAATACCTTTAAATGATTTTAAAGTATCAAGAAATGTGCTGGGAAAATGCCATAGGAGAAAGGGCACTATTGGCCTATTGATGAATATTTTATTATTATGTCATCACCTTAAACAAGGAGTTGATTTATTGAGCATAGTTGGTAATTACTATGACCTTGAGAACAATCATATCCCCGGTCAGCACAGACTTATGTGTCAGGAAAAAACTGTCAATCATCTGCTTCAGTTAGGAAGTTGCCAAATGATCAGGTCTTATTGATGAAGTCAGGAATCATAGAGTATCCTGAGCTGGAAAGTACCCACAAGGATCACTGAGTCCAGTTCCTGTCCTTGCACAGGACAACCCCAGAGTGTAATTATTGATGCTGTGGTTCCTCAGCCATCTTTGCAAAGGTTTCCTGAAGAGGTTAATTTAAGACTTATTATCAAAGTTGGGAATAGTTTCACCACACGGCTTTTGATGCCATGGAAGTTACTACTGGATGCATATTTACTGTATGTGCTGAATGTCTTTTGTGTGTGAATTCAGTTGGCTGAGATCTTTGAAGGAAGTGCAGGATATTGTGAAGGAGTCTTCTGGTTTCATGGAGGTGATTTCTCAGTGGAATTGCTGGTCGCTGAAATCTTGGAGCAATGGAATGGGGACCCACAGGCACAAGGGCAAAAGACTTCCATTGTTCTTGTGTTGTGTGACATCAGGGCAGAGCAGTGAACGCTCTGAGGGCTCTCATGTTCTCACTTAGACAAGCTCTGCTTACTCTGCTCTGTGTAAGGGGTCGCAGCACAAGCACAACAGCCGTAGTCCTCGTGCCTAAGTCAGACACCCCATATGGTAAATTACTTCCAGGCATTAGAGACAAAGGGGGTTGCTGTAACCATTGAGGGCTCAGCTTGTCTCTGCTTCCTCCTGCCTGCTCAGAACTTGGTGTCAATAGTTTAAACTGGAGAATCAACAGAAAATGGAAACTATTGGTGAGCTTCTAAAAGAAAGGTCAAATCTTGCCAGTCTGCAGCAAAGTGACAAGCTGCTTGAGCAGAGGAGAAGCAGCAGGCACAAGCTTTACATTAAGTGACTCTCCATAAGAAAGCAGGGAAATGTGGACTGACACCAATTTAAAAGTGAGGTTATAAAGCCTGTTTGGAAAACCCTACCCAGAGTAATTATTAATAATTCACAGAGTGCAAGGATGTATTGAGTGAGATTCTCTGCAGTCCTGCTCTGATTTGAGATTATGTGGTATTTTCATTAACAATTTAAAGATGGCCTATGGTGATTAAATTGCAGAGAACACCAGATTTGAGCTAACTCCTGACTGAGCAGAGGACAAATACAATTCAAAGTGAACTTGAAAAATTCAAAAGAGTTAGCATGTGATTCAGTAAATCCAGTAATGGATTTGACAAATGTGTATTTGTATACTTCAGCAGAAGCCACGATCAGCTGAACAAATACAGGATGGGACAGGAACGGGACAGGACAGGCTGCTACGGTAGCAGTTGTACAGAAGGGTTCTCCTGGGGTTACAGCCAGTCACCAGCTGAACATGATTCAACAGCATCCTGTTCCTGAAAAAAACCCAAATGTTGTTGTGGAATGTATGAACAGGAATGCAGTCTGTAAGATACACGGTATGGTCCTTCTTCCTCTTGTGGTAGGAGAAGGAAAGCCTTTGATGGAACATGGTATCCAGCTGTATCTCCTGAACTTTGTGGAAAATGTGGAGCAATTGGAGAAGAGCAATGAGAGGGGTGACAGGATGGGTGACTGGGCTCATTTCAAGATGGCAGGAGAAGTGTTTTCAAATCAGTTAGAGGTAGATGCAAAGAAGAAGGAAATAAACACTTTCCCTCTCTGATGCAGGCAGGACAAGAGAAATATAATGCAGCAGGAGACATTGAGCTGAGACATCTGAATGGGCTGGAAGCTCTGGAATACCATTCCTTGGCAGTTTGTGGAATCTCTGGAATTTGAGGTTTTAAAGGAAGTCAGTGAACATGGTAAGGGTGGGTGAGGGTTGGAGGTGCAGGGGATAAGCCCAACTGCATGTGCCTCCCAGCCCGTATTTCATACCCTGCCCTCTTATGCTCTCACAGGAAGGTCTGTGAGGGAATCATCACTGCTCTGGAACAAACACCATGCTGGCAAAGCTGAGGGCAGCCTCGAGGCTCACAGCCATGTGTTTCCTTTTTCATCCCTTCTTTTAAAATAGCACTTGTGGTAATAACATCTGTGGGCACGCTGGCATGTTCTTGTGGAGTGGCCCACGTCTGCATAGTTAGTACGAACTTTCCAACACCACCCAGTGTACTCTCCACTCTTCCATTTCAAATTTTTGGGACGACTTAAGCATTCCAGCTTTTTGAGTATGTCCCACACCTTAAATGTACATTTTTGTTGTGTAAGAATAAATGAAATTACAGCAGTACTTTATACGAACAATTCCTTGATGCTTCTTAGTTGTGTGTGTATGTGCATTGGGATGATACAGAGTTTGGAATGCCTGATCTCTTACCCAACTACTGTGGCAGGAATCCTAAACCTTTATCTGAATTTTTGCCAGAGATGTTATCTTACTTTGTTTAAGCTGAGTTCTCTCCTTTTATTTTTCCTAAAACAACATTCCAGCTGAGAAGAGAGCAGCCACGGCTGGTGCTGCCCAGCTTTTCATTCCCTGGGTAGATGTGCAGGTTGCTTGGCACACGTGCAAGACCCAGTTTCACACTGCTGGCTGAAAGAAATTCCATATTCCTGTGCAAAGTCTTCCATCACGCTCCTGCCTGCCAGTGGAGAGCATTTCAGAGGCTTGGGACAGGGGGAGGAAGAAACTCCCTCCCAAACCATAGACTAAAAATAGGCTGATGCTGTGCAAACAGCTTTGCTGTGAACTTCCTTCTGGCAGGCAGCCAGTGCAGCTGCCCAAGAGTTTTAAGCCCAGATACCTCTCCAAAACAAAGAGTCACTGAAGTTAAGTGCAGTTAGCAACGCTTTTAATCTTATTGCTCCCTGCTGTGTTGTCTCAATTTCAGCTTCTTCCAGAGTGCAGGTAGTTTATTCGGGATCTAAGGTCAAATTTTTTTACCTAACCATGGCTGGGACTGGCGCTGGCAATCCCTGAAGTCTGCAAAGTTCAAAGCAGGGAGGAGGCCTTTAATCTAAAACTGAAATGCTCAGGTGATGCGTCCAAAAAGTGCTTTCCTGCAGAGTAACAGCTGCAGTAGCTGGGCTGCAGAAGGTTTTAAAACTCTTCAAATTTCTGTTAACTAAACATCCTTAAATCCTGATTTGGTGATGTGAAATTGGAAAATTACTGTCTTAAATGAGAGTACTTTGAAAAAGAATAAACACAGGACACAGGACTCTGCAGTTGGATAGAATGACAGAAGTGATTCATTCAGGCCTTGAAGCCTATGAGTTATTTGGGTTTGCCATATTTTCCAGTGTTTTTACCTACTTATTAGTGCTGACATTTTGCCCTAAATCATGTCATATTCTTCTGTACATTTTGACTATGAACTGATTAAGTATTAAGCTTCCTTCTTCTTTGTTTCAGTAGTTGTTGATTGTTTAGACATAACAAGATTCACATTTTCCTTTATCATGATTTTATAGGAAGACTCTTCCAAGACTAACTAAATTTATGAGTCATTTTCAGCTATTTCACAGGAGTCACTGAGAACACAGTAATTCTGCTTTTTTAACCTCTCAATTTTGTTTTGTTAAATATTTGAATCCTCTCGACCCAGTTATCTGGTTTGTGTGGCAATTAAACAGAAGATCAGTGTCATTGTGCTTTACATTCTCTTTAAACTCTCATCAATAGCAGGACCACACTAGTCTGTAAGTTTGTAATTTAAGATGCACTTGGCAGGGCTTCAAAGAGACAGGAGCTCTAGTCTGCCTCACTTCCCCTTGGAAAGCCTTTCTGATGCTGCCAAACAATATTTACACCAGCAGGGAACTGAGTTTTGGAAAACTTTTCCAGGCTCTGAAGAAACCAAGCAACCTGAGACTTTGATAAGCCCCAGTAAATTTAAAAACTCCTGATGCTATCACTGTGTAAAACCTGTGTTAGCCCATCAGATACCACAAACTTACAATTTGAGGAGTGGATTTCAGTTAAGAGATAAAATTAAGAGCAGAGTTTTGACAAAAAAAGAGTGTTATTTGAAGCAAAATTCTCCTATTGTCATCTCTGTTGAACACTTTATGATATATTTCTGCAGCTACAGGTACAGTTGCTCTGTTCCACAAATATCTGAACATACTGTTTGCTAAGTCGGGTCAGTGTCTGCAGACAGATAGGTTTAAAAAGCATCAAGCTTATTTCTTTTTCTGGGACCTTCAGCTTTCTAGTTGTCTGGAGAGAGGGTTCAGGTGAGGTCCTGTTTTCTCTGTCCCAGAAGAAAGGTTTTCTCCCCTTGCTATGGGGTCTGGCAGTCCTTTTGAGAGCAGTTCTCCCCCTTCCCATCCCTGTTTCCTGGGGATTTTTCAGGACAGATTTCTGAAGGGGCTTTCCACTGGATCGAGGAGGATTCTGGGTGGATGACAGACAGTAAGGAGGAATTCTAGCTCCCTCCTGCCTGGTCGTTTAGCTTGAGACTCTAAAAATTCATTTGTTTCCCCTTTTAAATATGAACTGAGTTCTAAAAGCATTATTCAGCTGAACTATTGGACTCTGTCTTTGCCAGGTATCTCATCCAGTCTTGCAGCCTTAACCCAAATCCAGATTCAGGATCTGGTGTTACTCCTAGAACAGCGTTTCATATTTGAGGATCTGAATGACAGTGTTGCAGCTTGTACCACAGAACTCAAGACAAAGGAGAGGGGAGTCCTGAAGTGCAGCTCCCTCCTGTCCTGGTGTGTGTCTCATCTCTGCTTCCCTTGTAATCTGCCCAGAGAAGATTTCTGAGATACTTGAACAGCTGCCAGGATCTGGATGGAAGGCAGGGCCCTGGCATGTGAGCTCTGACACCTGATGCTTAGTCTGCATTGAGGCAGTGCCAGCTGGATCCGCTGCCTTCTCTTTGGGGAGTTATCTGATCGGGCTGCTGGCTGTGGGCTCCTGCTGGTCCTCCTCATTCTTCTCCCTGTTGCTGAAACAGCCTCGCCACTGCCTTCTGCCTTCTCTTGAGTTTCTGTCCTCACACTTCTTGGCCCCTTTGACCGTGCTGTTGTCAACAGGCTCCAGATTATTTTTTTTTAACAATCCTGGTGTCTGTGTCACCTGTGTGTAGCTGTACAGACACCTCGGGTAGCTCCTGCACTCGGGTGCCTGGTGAAAGCAGATTAACCTCTTCATTCCTCAGAAAGCAGCTGAGCAAGGTGGAGAACCCCACATCTCTCCCTCAGTCCCCTTTCCCTAATGGGAAGACCTGCCAGCACCAACCATCTGCATTTGGAGACATCCAGTCTTCCCTGAGGCCTCAGTGGAAGGTACAAACAAACAAGCATCCAGTGCAGATATCCCGAGCTTAAGTCCTGCTGCAGCATTCCTTTGGCTTCTTGCTATCAGCTTCCATCTAAGTAACTGAAAGAATTGAGGATGTGCTAAGTTGTTGGCTAAAATAAGCTGCTGGACTTCAGCAAGAGCACTTCCCATGCACAGACCATCTCCCAAAAGCCCTTTCACACCTGTAGCCCTGGGAGTTTGCTGCATGTGGATATTGCAATGTGGAAATCTGTCTGCTCCTGTTCTCCCAGACACCATTTAATTTTGAGTAAGCCATCAGGATAATGTGGCTGCCATCAGTCACATTCATTTTGATAGGGTTTGCACTGAAACGTGTCACACAGAAGCTTTTGGGTCACCCAAGTATCTTGTCGATGCAAATGCTGCTGAATGAGGGGAACAGAAGAGGTTTCCATGTTGCTGGCATGGAGAAAATGTACCTCTCACTATTCCTTGCTGCACAGGAAAGGAAGGAATCTGTTGTACCTGTCTTGGTCCTGCTCTTTGTTCTGCTTTGCTGTTTCAAGGGATCGCTGAGGACCTCAGGTGACTCCTTCGGGGTGAGGAGGGCCGTGCGTGCAGTCAATGGAGGTGTGGGAGCAGTGAAAGGAGGTCAGCCTGGGCTTTGCCGTGTCCTCATGCCGGGTTTGCAGGGCCATGTGACAGCGTCTGATAGCACTGGTGTTCCCCTCGTGTGGCAGCAGGGGTGCACGCACAGCAGAGGGGTGGTGCAGCAGCTCTGAAGGCAGTTCTGCAGCAGGCACTGAGCTGTGGTTGTGTGAAAAGAGCCCTCTTAGTTTCTTACCAGCTCAGTCAGCAACTCCACCAGGCTGTACTGTTCAGTGAGTCAAGCTGAGTTTGAAAAACAGCCATTTCCAACAAAACAAAGGAAAATACCTTCCTGGTAGTTACGATGCTCAGGCTTCAACCTTTGTGTCAGGACAGGTTCCAACAAACACAATGTCCTTGGGGCGGATCTCTGGGTTTCAGGTGTGCCTTCCTCTCCATCCAAGGCAATTCTCACAGCTCTCCTGTGCCCAGGGAACAAGGTCCCTGCTGAGCAGGAAGAGGGGCAAGCTCAGAGCTGCTGGGGGGAAGGTGGGCACTCCACAGGCATAAGGCCCCACATCACAGGGTTGTGCATCAGGTCTGGCAGCACTGAGCCCATGCCATGCTCTGCCTCAGTGACGGGATCTGCCTTTGCTTGTTTTCTGCCATTTTCAGATAATCCTTGGTTAAATTTCTGCAGGGCCCTGGGTGGATCCCATGGGGCAGGACCCTGGTGTGTCTGTGGGTGCGAGTGCCCAGCGCCAGCCTCGCACTGTGTTGTGACAGGCGCCGTCGCGTGTCTGGTCCTGCTGAGCTGGGACTGCCGGGATAATTCTGAACGGATGTTTGCAAACCAGAGCTGATAAATGCCGTAAATACCAGCCCCGAAGTGCAGCGTGGTCTGCAGCAATCCAGGCCAGCATTTCTCAGGATTTTGTGATAAGCCATTGCTGAGTGTTTTGTACCAATTGTGTAATTCTTGTGTCCGTGACCGTTCCTTATGCTACTGAATAAAGAGCAAAATGTCTATAATTCCTCCAGCCCCTATCCTGGAGTGTGAAAACCTTTGTAGTGAAAAAGGAAATTATCTACAAATCCAGAGCAGTACGTTAGTTCAGAGGTTTTGCTTATTTTAATTTTGGTAAGTAAATTGTCTTTTATTAGCTGAGCAGGGAGAGAAATCTTGGTAAACTCTCATCATCCAGAAAATCCTAGTCTTGAAACAACTAGATAGGCACCACTTTCCAAAATCCATGGAAACTGTCAATCACTGTGATGACAAATTTCTACAAGAGTCAACAAGGCAGAGAACAGGAATAACATTATTTTAAAAGGTATTTTGCAACAAACAACATCTATTCCCTATTTCTTAGGAAGGGCTTGTCTCTTCTTAAGTGATGTTTTGATACATCTGGCTTTCTCTCCCATTTGAAACATTTGGCTAGAAAAATAATTATAGGTTATTTAACTTACTAGTCAGAGTGGAAAGATTTCTTTGTAGCCATGAAGTAGATGAGATGCTTTTGTGCTAAATTCCCGTTTTGGTGAATGCTCTATATATAATCTAATTACATACTCCTTGGTTTTCCTCTTGACTAAAAATGGTGGTGCTCATCTCAGGACTGGGTTAATATGCCTGGAATTCTCCATTTTTCCTCGTTCTGTCTACACAGACAAATTTCTGGTCACAAGGGAGTCCTGCTGGTCTCAGTGGTTAATCTGCTGAAAATTTGTTGTGCTCTTTGCTTTTTTAGGAGACTTGTTTTGTGAAACAAAACCAGCAGATAAACTCTGCTAATTCCCCCTGAGTCACCCAGCAACGATGGCAAAGCTGGGAGGGAAAAATGGGGGGAAGGGAGGGATTGGTGAATGGGCACTGACCTGAAGTGCTGACCCAGAGCACACTATTTCAGGTGCTTCCAAAGAATGACTGCTCAGTTACTACCTCCAGATATCCCACCACTGGGGGCATGTGGTTACCAAGAAAGGTTTTTAAAGGTCTGTTAACAAAGTTATTTACAACTGGTGCTCACACAGGCCATGGTTCACTGGGCCTGAGCACTGATATCCGCCTGGCTGGCAACAGAGGACAAAATAATTATGAAATCAAGAATCTACTCAGACACAAAACACATTTATTAAATTATTTTGCCTTGTAAAATGCTGTGCATACCAGAGAAATCAGAATGTTGGCTTTCCCACCTTATACATCATCTAGCCAGAAATGTGTAGTTCCCAGATGTCTCTGAACCCCCTCACCCTGCCCTGCAAACCTCGTACCAGCAAGAACAAAACTGATCATCTACTAAATCTGGTGCTTATCTCAGCTAACCAACATCCTGTAATATCAGCAAATATTTCTGCTTTTGTAAATTTGTTTTTCCCTCCATAACGGGGTGCCAACAGGACCAGGAATGCTTTGGATCCAGGAATGTGCTGTTTGGCAGGAGGAACAAAGAAATTGCTCACCCAGAAGGGCAAAACAGGACTAATGGTTTTGTCTGCTGGGGAGAAATCACACAGAAGTGAAGCCAACAGCTCCTCCATGACATGGGAAAGGTGCTGTTAGATGCTACTTTTTTAATGGCAGGCATTGATATCAGTCATTAACAAGAAATGTCTTCGGTAACTAAAATAAAATTGGATCCTGAAACACTTCTGTGGTTGCAGAGTCTCTCAATAGATACTGCTCACTAATGTCAGGCTCTCCCTGGAGGCAACACGGCAGCTGCTGTTCTTCCTGGCCTTCTGGAAATAGTCCAGCTATGTCATGTTCCTGATATCCCTGAGCTGCAGGGTGTGTTTCATCCTGCTGCTCCAGGCAATTTGATAAAGGCTCCTTCCTCCCACTCCAGAGTTAACCCACCCAGACTGTAGCTGAACACCTCACTGCAACAATGCAGCATTCGTAGGGATCATGCCCATTTGCTTAGTTAAAATTTGCTTAAATTGGTTGTTTTATACAAAGGAACACTTAAATTGATTGCATCGTGTTTTCTGAGCTGACAGCAATAATACTAAGTGTATATTGAGGCGATTGCTGCAGCTCTTTGTAAATAAAGTTATTTTTAAGAATCATTACCCTTTTCTTGACAGCAAGATCTTATGCACCATAATATAAGACTTGGTTTCCACCCCTTGGAGAAAGAAGGGGAAAGTCTTCAGCTGATACACAGTATAAGAAACCACTAATTTCCATTTGCACTGTTGCATTGTCCTTACTGCAGACCTATAGGAAAAGTCAGTACTTCTTTTTTTTCATTTTTCCTTTCTCCCATTTGAGACCACTAAAGTTATCCAGGCCTTTCCATGCTTTCTTGTTATTTTACCTCAGGATCAAATTTTTCATTTCAGACAATTACAAATATGGACAGCAGCTGCAGGCACAGTTCAGCCTTATCTTACAACTAATGGAAAATGCATCTTCTATCCACCTTGTGCAGGGAGGAGACAGGGATGCAGGGGATCCCTTCCTGTTGTGTGTGGGAAAGTGGCACCTGTCACTCTCTTTTCCTGGTGAAAAGGCACAGCCATCACCAACTGAGGGTCACTTTTAAACCAGTTACATGCTCTGTCAGATGTGGAGTGGCATCTGCACCATGTCAGAGCCACGTGCTGTGACCACACTGCAAAGGGTAACAGAGGAGAAAAATGCCACAATATATTATTTCTATATATTTGACCCTGGCAAATGACCCACTGGAGGTCTGGAGCATGAGATTTGGTTATCACAACCATCCCCACATAATGCTGCCAGCATGTGAAGAGTGCCCTGCCCTGCTCAGGGCCCTGAGCTGGCAATGCCTAACACCCCAGAACACACCAGTGCCCTGGTGGGCTGGATTTCTTCTGCCTGGGGACAATGACACCCTACCAAATACCACGATTCACAGGAAGACATGGAGCAGTGCAAACATTCCCGTTTCTTTCCTCCTTCAAGTGCATACGGATGCCGTGGAGGACAGCCCTTCCCTGGTGATGGAGAGCAGCCTGGGCAGCAGTGTTCCTGCTGGGCATGGGGGGCCTGTCTGTGGAGCCCCTCCAGGGACACGAACACCCGAGGGATGCGCATCCCTGTCCTTGGTTCTGGAATGACAGCAGCTACCGGCCCTGCTCCCCATGGACACAGGAGTCACAGAGTCACAGGGCCAGTTAGGCTGGAAAACACCTCTGAGATATCCAGTCCAGCCTCGGACCGACAGCACCGTGTCAGCCAAACCCCGGCACTGAGTGCCACATCCAGCCTCTCCTTACGCACCTCCAGGGATGGTGACCCCGACACTGCCCCTTCCAAGGTCTGATCACTCTTTCTATGAATAAATTCCTCCTGATGTCCACCCTAAACCTCCCCTGGGACTGTGTCCTGTCCCCCTGTC
>JAWWEW010000146.1:7127894-7158413 GCA_035583185.1 Anabacerthia variegaticeps | reverse complement strand
GAGCCTCCCCTCCCCGGGCTGGACACCCCCAGCTCCCCCAGCCTCACAAGCACTCGCTCTCCACACCCTTCCCCAGCCCCACTGCCCGTCCCAGCACCCCGATGTCCCTCCCGAGCTGAGGCCACCCCCGGGCACCGCCACCCCTGCCTGGTGTCCGGAGGGGACGGGGCACAGCCCGGCACGGCGGTGAAGGGGGTCGGCTCTGGAAAGGACCCTGGGGAGTGCGGGGGACACCGCTCCGTGCCGGGGTGTGCACAGCCCCAGTGTGGGGGTACAGCCCCAGTGTGGGGGTACAGCCCCAGTGTGGGGGTACAGCCCCACTGTGAGGGTACAGCCCCACTGTGAGGGTACAGCCCCACAGGGATGGGCACAGCCCCAGTGTGGGGGTACAGCCCCACTGTGAGGGTACAGCCCCACCGGGATGGGTACAGCCCCACCGAGGGTGCACAGCCCCACCGTGGTGGGCCCCGCGGCGCTGCGGGAGCCCCGGCGGGAGCCCCAGGGCCTGCCCCTGTCCCCGGCCCTGCCCGCGCTGAGGGCGGTGGCGCCGCGGCCATGTTGGGGCGGGGAGCGGCGGGGGCGGCGCCGGGGCCGGGCCGGGCCGGGCGGGGAGTCCCTGCCCTCCCTGCCCGTCCTGCCCGCCCTGCCCGCCGCCTCTGCCTCCTCCCGCTCCCTCTGCCCGCCCCGCTCTCCCTGCCCGCCCCGCTCTCCCTCCCTGCCCGCCGCCGCCGCTCCGAGCCGCCCGCAGCCGGGGCCGCGCCCCATGGCGACCCGCAGCCCCTGCATCGTGGTGAGCGCGGCGGGACGGGGGGAGGGAAGGGAAGGGACGGGAAGGACAGGGCCATCCTCCGCGCTCCGTGGGGCACCGCGGGGCGGACGGGGGTGCCGCGCCTTGTGTCGTGCCGTGTCGCGCCGCGTGTCGTGCCCTGTGCTGTCGTATCGTGTCGCGTCCCGCGGAGTCACCTTGAGTGGCAGCCCCGGCCTCCCTGCCCCGGGCCCGGCACCCCCGGCCCTGCCCCGGGACACCCCAGGCCCTTCTCCCGGGGACCCCCCCGGGGACACCCCCGGAACACCCCGGGACACCCCCGGCCCCTCTCCCGGCACAACTTCCCCCCCAGCTTCCCCGCCGTGCCCGCGGGCCGGACCCACGTGCGGACCGGGGGATGCGCCCGGCGGTCTCGCCTCGCCGCCGCGCCCGCTAAGGCGCTTACACGCTCATTTTTATTAATCTTATGCCGTGTCTGATGGCCGAGAGCCGTGCCGGCCGCGGGGCTGCGGCTCTAAATCCCTGCAGTCCATTAAAAACCTGATAGAACCTGCAGGAAGGGCCCGTTCCCGGCCAGGTGCAGAGGGGAAGGTTTGGTACACACGCTCGGTATAGCGATGGATCTGAACCATAGGAAAGCACCATCAGTTTTGGGAGGGAGCTGCCTAATTTCTTAATTAGCAGCCTGCTGTGGACAGCAGGGACTCGATGCCCAAGCCGTGTGTGTGTGTTGCTCGCACAAGGTCAGTTTGGGATGGGAGACTGAAAAACTAATGGAATTGCCCAGGTGAAACACAACAAAACCCCTCCTGTAAACAGCTGGTTGATCACTGTCCAGGTAAGTTCTTAAACTAAGATAGAGTCCTGCAAGGGTAGCGGTACCGAAATGGATACTTAAAATGCCTGCCCTGGTGAACTGTCATTAATAAGCTTCTGTTTTCCCTCAGAAATTCTTCTTCACATAGTAGTGTTCAGCTACGTAACCAGAGAGTGAAGTAATTAAACAAACACATTGTCATTTTCAGGCTGCAGCAGAGTTAGGGTTCAGGAAAGGCTCTGCTTGATGCAACAAATGTGCCCTGAACCTCAGCAGTGTTTGGTATCATTGTATGCATATGCTAATCCCTTGTCCTAATTAATATACACTTGCCAGTATTGCAGACAGTTTCATACAGGGAGTTTGTCCATGTGGGACAGGTTGCTGAAGGCTTTAATTTCAGATTCTGGAAGATCTTGAACCTCCCTGTTTTGGAGATGGTGGTCAGAGAAGACTTGCTTCTCAGCAGCATAACCTACCATGTTCACGTAGCTGTCTTGTCTTGTCCTGAACACTGGCTCCTGTGTTTTGTTGTGATCATGTGTTGTGGAGATTTGGAAGGTGTCCATGTTAGAACCTCTGCTTGCTTAATTGCAAATGCAGGGTTTTGCATTACACGAGGAAAATCAAAGGGGTTAAAAAGCTCCTTGATCACTTTTTTTAATGGAATATAGAGCTTGAGGTGAAGTACCTTCACTTTCCTGCTCTCAGGTGGAGGAGAATGTTGTAGGACTTGGGCATTGCATAACAACTTGTGGTATTTCAAGTAACCCTTGAGTACCGTTAGGTTACACTTTGTGCTGTGTTTGGTGTGACTGATGCTTTTACGGAGGCAGAGTACGGTGGTTCTGATGAGCGCTGTGTGTTTGATAGCTCTTACTGAATAACGCAGAGGGCTTGCAGTTTCTCACCACGACTTTATTTAAGGCTCTGTAGAAATCTCACTTTATTTCCTTTTCAGATTGGCGATGATGAGCAAGGTTACGACCTGGACTTGTTCTGCATACCTAAACATTATGCAGATGATTTGGAAAAAGTCTATATTCCTCATGGACTCATCATGGACAGGTTTGTTTGACTTCAGACAGTGCCCTGATTCCATGACGCAGGAATAAACAATCTTCCAGTGATAATTTTGCTGCCTCATAACTGTCTAAATAGATTACATTTAATTGAGACTAGAACGTAGAAGTGATAATTAACTCTTTTTTTTTTTTTTTTTGCATCTAAGAGTTTGTACATTTGCAGTCATGCTATTGTTTGAAAATTGGTCATAATTCTCAAGCAAAATTTTGTGACATGTAGCAACCTATGACTTTCTTCACGGTATTTCTTTGATGTTTTACCTTCTTAAAACATAATTAGAAGACATTTTGTTGTGCTAATTCAGTCTGAAAACAATTATAGTCTCTTGAACTTCTATAAGATATTAATAAAAGTAAATTATTAATCACATTGTCTTAGACTTTCTTATGTTCATGTGGTAGATAAATAACAGCCAACTTTCTCCTATGTTCTAGGAAAGACATTATCCTCTGCAAATATAAATCTATTGCTTCTGTGGTTACTGAAATCTTTGATGTGCTGTGGAAGTTTTATCTTGTGTGATCAGGAATTAGTGCATAAGCCTATGAGGCATTTTTGTTTTATTTTGTGTTTGATAGTTGCTAATTTTCTTTAAGAGAATGAACAACAAATTAGGTGAATTAAAGCCATTTGTGAGTGGTGCTGCACAGATCTTCCAGGAGATCTTGTGACTAGGAATGCATCTAGATTTTGCATGGTGCTGTTTGACTAGATACAGTAGACACCCCTATGAAAAAAGTTTATTTTTAAATATTGTAAAAACTTTGCACTGAAAGTCCATATAGAGCAAAAAATTGGACAAAGTACATGTCATTAAGGAATTGACGTAAAGTTTTATAATGGTTGGCTTTCTCCGAGAAACCTGCTGTCAGCTGGCACACAATACATGCAGACCATGCTTTCTAAAATGAATTGCAAGACAAATTTAGAAACAATGATTGCAGAAAAACGGTGCAGTGTTCTGTTGCTCTGCATTGTTGGTATTGTATTCTGCATTCAGGACAAGTTTCTGGCATTCTGACTTGGCAAATAAACTCTTCTGTTTACAGTTTGGAAGTTTTTTGCTCCTCAGTTAGTGAGGGGTGCTGCCTTTTGGGCTGTGTTACGTTGCTCTTTGCATGGAAGCTGAACCTATCTTTGGAAGGAGAAAACACACCTTTGTGTCCCATATCTGATAGTGAAACAGTTTCAGGGTGTTAAAATTTGCTTTGGCTGAGTGTGACGTATGAAAACAAGGTCATTTGGCAGCACTGCTGTTGGATTAACCTTGAAGAGCAAAACTTTGTTGACCAGTAACGTGTAAAAGTGACTGAAGTGGTAGGCAAATATTTCTGAGCAAACGTGTTTCCAGGTTCAATGCCTGTGTTTGCTGCTGTTCGTAGTAGAAAATGCTGCTGCTATGGTAAACAAATGAAATGTTTTGACAGCTCACTCTTCCTTGGTTTTGTTTAGGACGGAGAGACTGGCACGAGAAATTATGAAGGGCATGGGAGGACACCACATTGTGGCACTCTGTGTACTCAAGGGTGGCTATAAATTTTTTGCTGATTTACTAGACTACATCAAAGCCCTGAACAGAAACAGTGACAAATCAATCCCCATGACTGTCGACTTCATTAGGTTGAAGAGTTATTGTGTAAGTATCTCTGCAGTTTTTATCTAGGTTTGGCTGCAAATTATTAACAGAGAGGGTTTAATATTGTTACTTCCAGAATGTGCTAATATTAAACAAATAATTAAGGGAACTAAGAGTCACAAGCTAATTTACTCTTTCTTTACCTTATTATATAATGTTTTCTTTTGGACCTTGATATCTCCTTGGCCCAGTAAAATCCTTATGCAGAGTAGAGAGACCCTTTACATGTCCTTTACTTGTTCAACGATTTCCTCTCAGCTCTCTGCCCCATCTCTAAAACTGTAGCTCAAGACTAATGCAGAGAATTCTCCTGCAACTATGATGACAAAAATTTAATTCTAGGGATTTTTATGTGGCCCAGACATCATTGTTGAACAGGATGATTTGAAAGCTGCAAAAATGGTAATACCCAAGTTCCCTATCTCATCTTTTGTTTGGTTCAACCAAACAATGAGCCGAATTAGTTGTATCTGGCCTTGAGGAAATACTGGATACATAAACTTAGAACTATGATTAGTTACCCTTGAATAATTGTACCACCTTTTCAGGACTAGGCATCTTGGGTTGAGTTGCCTTGGGTTTACATTTTTTGGGAAAGTATTTTGATTCTGAAGAAAAGTATTCAACTTTATAGGGAAATTGAACATTCTGTGGCATGAGGTAACTTGTAAGTTTTATAGAGGGAAGTGCAAGGTTATGTTGTTCAGGTCAGAGGAAGAAGCGTGTGGGTGTCAGCACTGGATGGTTCGACTTACTGACAGCTGAGTCTCATATTTTTGGGATTTCAGAAATTTACGATTTGTTCCCTCAGACCACCTGTAGCGTGGAAATAATGACATTTTGTGGTTTCTGTTTAGAGTGTTTCAATACATTGTTTCACAAGGTTATACTGTTAGTTCTGTATCAGTAACTTGGCATAGAAGTCAGCACTGTGGGTTACTTGTTGCAGTTGTAGGCCAGAGCAGAAAGCAGAAAAAATAATTGCTGAATTGGAAATTCAGCCTCATCCTGTTTCATCGAACTGTGGAACCGCAGGTGGAGTGATTTGCAGGCTGAGATTGGACTGTTGCAGAACTTCATAAATCCATGATTCCTGTGATCCATTAACGTGTCACAGCAGAGCCCAGAACCGTGTGGGGCTTTGGTCCAGTCTGTGCAGGACAAACAGCCCTGGCTGCCCGAGGCACACACACAGCTTCCTCTCTAGGGGTTACCTGGACACCACAGTCACGTTTGCAGAACATGAGGCAGTAATTTAGTTATGTACTTTAACAAGAGAGCCAGGCTGGGCAGATGGGTTTGTGCCAGCCTTTGGTTGTATCTCATAAGGCACTCTGTGCTTGTGCACTGTATTAAGATCAGTAAGAGAGAGCAGTTTGAGCCTCTTTCCTTCTGTTCCTCCCAAAAGAGAAGTCTCCTGCCAGTCCACTGAACTGCTAAGCCCCACATGACCATATGTGCTGCCTGTAAAAGCCACAGACAAATGTGTTACAGGGTAATAAGTTAAAGAATAGGAAGTGATGGCTCACACATCTTTTTTTTTTTTTTTTTTGTAACCCTGGGACAGGCAGTTGTGTGTATCTTCTGCTTTCTCCAAGGAATACTTCCAATAACTTACTTAGCTTGTTTTAAAAAACAATATAAAGATTACAGCCTTTCCCACTTTCTACTTTCTAACTTGGAAAAAAGTGTTGGAGAAATGGTTTGAAACACCTGAAGAAAAGCCTCTGTTAAAAAAAAAGGCTGTGTTTTTACTTGTGTGTTAGGCATCTTTTGTTTATTTCTTTACTACAGCTGCTTTTGTTTGTTACCCCTCAGAACTACAGTGCCTTGATACTAATTGGGGAGTGAGCATAAAAGTAAGTTTTATGGAAATTAAAAGCCTTTTTGTAGTAAAAGTAAGTAGATGAAGAGAGAGAAGCAAAGAAAGCCAGACAGAAAGATGTCTAAGCAGAATGTTTTCCTTGAGGTTTTGGCTTCAGGGTTTTTGGTTTTGTCAGCCAATTCTATAAAAAAATGTTTTCTTGTTCTAGATGAGTGAGGAGCTCCTGTTACCTGATGCCTCCACTACAGTGTTTACAAGCATTTCGTTTCTGTAGACTCTATTAAGTGGTTATTAATATCCAAACTTCGGTCCTTAGACTGGATAAGAATGTCCTAACATGACACATATGTAACAGCTTGACTGGGTCTTCCATCAGAAATAGTGTTGGAATGCTAAATCTGCTCAGTAGTTTTGATTTGTGCTTTACTAGGTGGAGGAATCTGTGTTTAGTGATGTGAAAGCCATCACAAACTGTAATAAACAGTTGGAAGTGGAGCTTTCAACTCTCTTGTCACTGTCTCTCAATGTGGGTACTAGATCATCCTGCCTGCCTTTACAGACTGGATAAAAGATGTTAAAAATACCCTGGTCATATAAATGAAGCAGCTGAACTTTTGTAATGGTCCTGTAATTGATGTAATTGAGGTTCTAGTCTTGTTTCAAACTGATAATTTAATATTTACAAGCATATGGGGGCTTTTTGTGTTGCAATGCAAAATTCATACTGTTCTGCACCCAAAAATAATTCTCTAAGAATACTGACATGATCAAGCTGTGATTAAACTTTGCTCGTAACTTCAGTTTTCAGAGTCCTTACAGATGAATTTTAATGATCTGGCAAGCTGTTAAGAAATGGAAAGACAATGTTTATGAACAGATCCAGCTCTCGGTATTCTTGACAAACAGTTCATTCTGTTTGTGTTACAGGAAGAATGGCTTTTCACAAGTCTACTGCATTTAAACATGGAAATGAGCAAATGTTGCTTATATAGTCATGAAGGGCAGCCAAAAGACAGTGGATGTGCTGTGTTGTCACTTGGGAAAATAGGGATTTTCAGTGGAGTAAGTGGTCAACTCTGGTTAGACTGGTCATAGCAGTGTTCTGAAGGGTCTCTGCTAACCAAGCCTTATAGCAGGCACTGTAAGGAACTTAAAATGCCTTTTTAAAAGGTGATCTTGGAGTCACTTGAGCCAGGAGTTACAATCTTGTAAAGCATTATTGTTTTCCAGTATTGACAACAGGGAGGCAGTGAAAAGAGATCTAAACAGTAAAACTCTTATGTGTTAAACCACGGAGCATTAAAGTCTTACCAGTACTGAACTGGGAAATAAGGCTCCTGAAGATAATTAAACATTGCTTAATTATTAAACAAAGTTCTTGCTAGTGGAAATCTGGTTACAACCAGTGTCAGAAATCTTTAACTGTTTTTTCACCCTTTCATTGCTCAGGAACTCAGCACCTGCATAGGGCATCTAATATGACCTGTGAGACACTGTGAAGGTTTAAAGTCAGTTGAGTGACTTTAATAAACTGCAAAGATTTGTGAAGCACTTCTAGCAGCTGTTTTTAACTTTCCTATATAACAGTTCATTTACATTTTTGTCACAGTTTAGTTTTACTGAAGCAAAAGGCAGTGTTGTAGTGGTGGTGTACCTGGGTTGCTGTTCCATTGCTGTAAGAAGTAACTTGATCTGTTACCAATATTTGTTGTAAACTGGGCAAGCATAAGCTTTTCTGGCTATTTTTGTAGCTTATAGTTCTAAACAGTAATCTGTGCCTTGTTTGCTGGCTATTCTTCTCATGATTGCTTATTCTTACCCAGAGTAAGGCTTTCTAAGGCATTAAAGTTTAAAATGTAAATTACCAGCTATATGGCAGCATGCAGCTTGGAAACCAAACTGCTTTTTGTCCTGTTTCCATATCTGTAGGGAATGCATAGCAAATTCTAGCTATTTAGATACTTATGTATATATAATGGTCACAAATGAGAGATGGTGCCTGCTTTGATGCAAATCTCTTGTCAAACAGTCTTTAATCTGAAATACCATCTTTGAAGTTGATCACTTGTAATTTCTTAGTTGATAGAGAGATGCTGTTGGAGTTTCTGAAAGCATTAACATTCACTGGTTATGTACTTTGCATTACTGACACTTACTGCAAGAAAAAAATTAGTTTTATTCTGGTAATGGTAATGATCACCCTCCTTTTTCTTAGAATGATCAGTCAACTGGAGATATCAAAGTCATTGGGGGAGATGACCTCTCAACCCTGACTGGAAAGGTATGGCTTATTGTATGTTTAAAAGCAAGCAAGCAAACAAAGCCACTGAAGAACCCACATACCTGCATGATTTTAAGGCTGCTCTTTTAGTATGTGAAGATTATAGAGTTTAAAAAATGGAAATGTTTCTTTTAAATATTCACCACTGTGTACTCAGAGTGGATAAGCCCCATCAAAGCCATCAGTTTAGCCTGAGCTCAAAAAATCTTCTATTCACTGTCTTCAGTATCAGCAAAGTCTTAGATTTGTTTTTCTGCAATGCCGGAGAAGACTAATCTTGTGAGGGTTCTTTTCTACAAACTACTTTTAAAAGAGACTGGTATTATTTATTTGCTGTATTGGTGTTCCAGGGAAGTACTGTTGGGAATTCATACTGTGGACATGTGTAATGTGCAGCCCAGATTGGGAACAGAGGTTCCTGTGACAGGCAGTGACAAGAGAAGGAAATGGGAGAATGTAAATTGGGAATCTGCTTTTCCTCAGCAATTCAATGGAGATCATTGAACCAGGTGTCAGGGGTTAAAGCATCACTGCCTTCTGCTCTGTCAGAACATCATGGCACTTTTTCCTTCTGTTTATACACATGTGATCTTTAGGACATGTATGTCTCAGTTCATTATAAAGTATGTAGGTATGACAGAACTGTGTGTCCCTCTGTAGTAGGACACTCTATGCTTTAGAAGAATATGAATTGTGTAGACTTTTTGGATCTCTTTTGCATATATCTAGAATTTTCAAAGTCTGAATAATTTAAAGACCACTTTGTACTCAGAGTGAGCTGTTGAGAAGAATCTCAGCTAATTGTTATTAGAGCATCACAAATGTTAACTACAAACAATTTGCTGTTACTTGTGTAAACATACATTAATGATGGTACAAATATTTAACTGCACCGAAAATTAGTAATATATAGAGATTAACAAGACATTGTGTGTTGTCTAGATATTAATGGATTTTCCTGTTTTTTTCTCCTTCCTACCAGAATGTTTTGATCGTAGAAGTAAGTATTATGTTTCACTTTGAAGTTCTACTGTGTCACTGCTAAAAGAGTTCTAATAGAAGTTGTTCTTAAGCCAAAAAACCTACAGTTTCTGGTTTCAGGTCTTCCAGCTTCTGATTCTAGGCTGGAATTTTGCAAGTGGTCTCTGAATTTGAACTGTGTTTTGAATTCCCAAGTTGCATTCAACTGCTGCATTTAACATGGAAAATAGCCATCTAAAATTGTTTGCGTTTGCTTTCAGTTTTCTGGGATTTTGTCAATTCTACAATTTCTTTTTCTTCCACCCCCCCCCCCTTTTTTTTTTCCTTTAAAAAAGTTGCCTGAACAAAATGATACTAAGCTTGTTTATTACAGCAAGCTAGGAAACTAAACCACTGAGGCAGAAAGGTTCCTGGTTTGAGTATTCTACAATATGTGAAAAACAGATCTAAGCCCAGTGTCCCTGCGTGTAGTTTATTTAGAGAACAGTGACACTGAGAACACTAATTCTTAATGAGCATTTTGCAATTGTTACATTCCCATTCCTCTGTCTTGTCATGGTTCTCTGGGTGGTACCAGGTACAGTACAGCCCAGTTTGATTGCCTAGTGGGTACTGTTGCTTAATTCTTGCTTTCTTACCTCTTTCTTGATGAACAGCATTGCTCATGTTCAGCCAATATCGCTTTCCTTGAGCACAATTGACAATTTCAGGATAGGGAAGCAGCAGCAGTGGATGTGCAATCTAATAATGTGTTAAGTCTCCAAATAATGTAAATGGCATGTTTGTAAGGAAAGAAGCACCTATGGCAACTGATTCAGCAGCCAAAGGACAGGCCGTTTCCTTTCATAAAATGTGGGGTTAATGTATTATTTTCCTAATTTGAGAAGGTTATATTATTCCACAGGAAGAACATTCAGTCCCAAAACTCATACCAAAATAGTATATATACAGTAGTCACTGTGTGACCAGTGATGTCCTTTGAAGTATATTTTGCTTCAGATAGGCAGATGTGTTTAATTATGTATCTGCTCCATTTCAGATGAATGTAAGCCCCAGATTAGGTTAGTTTATCATTTGCTGAGTGAATCATCTATCCAGTGACTGGTCTTATACACTGTCAAATATGAACCCTTTTATCAGTCACCATTTTAACTGTCAAACAATAAAAATGCACTTTTTATTGTAGGTTTAATGTCTTGTGCACCAGAGCGCAAGACTTTTCTGTACTGCATCCGTTTTCTGTACTACATCCCTTTAATGTCCAAAAATATCTGTACAAAATGGAGCTTCACCTCCAATGAACAGCTGATCACAGAAAATCAGTAATAGGTCCTGTTTTTCACTTAGAGCTTGGAAGTAGCTACTTCTGTTTATTTAGTATCTTTGATTTTTATCTATATGCATGTCTTTAAGTTCTCTTGAGTTTACAACCATGATTAAAAGCATTAAGTGTGAATGGTATTGCTGACAGATACTCTGTTGAGTTTTTTGTTTGATTTTTATGTTAATTGGGAGTCATGGGGAAATAAGTTAAAATCAGGATATTGCTGCTTCTGTGCAATCTGCCTCCTTCACTTCAAATAGACTTGATTTCAGGCCAGGGTAAGGACTGTCCCTCTAAAGATCCTGTCATTGTCTCAGTCTGAATGAGGACTCAATTTCTGATGCCTCAGTTGTATGGCTTACAACCTAACCTCTCTTGTAAGCCATCTATTTTTATTTCTTTTTTTCTGCCTGTATGTGCAGTGGATGTGATTAAAATTTATTTTAGTGTGTTTTAGACTTTAGAACTGCACCCAGATAGTCCCAGTGCAATTTCTCCAGCTATTTTTTGAATCTGTAATGCACATTACATTCCTTCAATTGCCATAATGGTTGTTCTGCCTGTTTTCCCTTCTTACTTTTCTCTCTGTTGAATACATCTGTCTGTAACTGAGCTCAACAGCAGGACTAATATTACTCTTACCTTACTCGAATTGTCTCATAGCTGCAAGGAGCACAAGCCATAAAATCTCCAGAAGAAGCCAAGAAGGTCATGGCAGTAACTGCTGGTTCAGCAACTGCTTTCAAAGCCATGGTTATCCACAACAATTAAGAACCCCTGTTAATGCGTGTGATCACTTTACTCAGCATGGTTGTGGAAGCACAGCATGGGTTGCATGTCACCTATACTTGGTTACAAGCACTTTTATGAGCAGTAGTTTGCCATATTTTCATGCTGCTGTGGATGAACAATTTCTGCGGTAGAAACTTGAAAATGCTGGTCTGATATGTTTAATATTCTGTCTTACATGAGTTTTTATTTTCAGGATATAATTGATACTGGTAAAACAATGAAAACATTGCTGTCTCTGCTTAAGCAGTACAATCCAAAGATGGTGAAAGTAGCCAGGTAAGTTTTTAATGATTATTGGTGCTGGTTTTCACCTTACGAATCACACACAGTGTGAAAAAACCCAAACCAACAAACAAACACAGAATACATTTTTACATGGAAGAGAAGCAGGAAGAAACACTTCTGCAGGAGTCACATATTGTTGAAGTTCAGTACTTATTTAAACTCCAAACCCACTTTTGCCTGTTAGAAGAACACACATTTGTTAAGGATGTTAGAAACACTGTTCTTCCCAGTCTTATTGCTGGAAGAATTTCGGTGCTTCAGAAGGGGATAGCTTGTGCATGCCTGGGACATCTCCTGCCTGATCATATTATGGTAAAGTTTGTCAGGTTTTACCACTGAAGTCCAAGTTTAGAAGTAGCTAGAAGAATTTCAGTCTTTTGGGGCTTAAAAGAAATACCTCTCAAGTTGATAGATGTATTTTCAACACAGACTTGGTTCATAAATGTAGATTTTTACTAGAGAGGAGGATAAAAATAATTAGTGGTTGTCACTTACCTGTATATAGTGTCTCTCCAAAGTTGTTTGTTTCTGCTGACACTATCTGCAACTTCACTTATACTGCAGTGGTGTACTTGTGCAATGGAGACCTTTTTTTAGTTTGTTTTCTTAAACTGTAGAATTAAATTAGTTTGCACACTAATATTAATGTTTGTGTAGAGGGTATAGTGCAGCTGAGCTTCAGAGGTCATTCTCTGAGAGTCACCCAGCCATATGCTCTTCCAGGCTTTTCTAGTTAGTTACACCTTTAATCAATTAGTTTCAAAACATTTCATAATTAAATAACTTGCAACCAACAAGAAATATTGAGGACAACATTTTATTATTAACCTATATCAACATTCCTCCTACTTCTTTTTTAATTGCGTCTGTTGTGCTGCTGAGCTGTGGTTGGGTATTTTCCAATAAAGGCATAATGATTGCTGGGATTAGAGATAAAGCAGAGCTGGGTGTAATATCTAATCACTTGTGTTGCCATAACAATGTCAAAGCAGTTGTTAGATGTATGAGAGCAGCTCTTCTTGCTGATAATCTGGAGGTGACCTGCTGAAGGTGTGGTTGTTGAGGATTTCTCCCTGGCCAGATTACAAATATTTGTCACTGAAAAGTGTGACAACACTACAGTGTAAATCATAAACACAATATCAATGAGCAAAGACCAGTTTCCTGTTGTTTAAACCTGTTGCAGTAATTTGGGTTTACCAAAGACCTGAGCAGGTAAACTTGATCATTCTAGATAGTCCTACATTCTGAAGTTACTTCACTTGCCTCTCTTCTATTTCTTTGTTTGTTGTTGTTTGGTTTTTGGGGTTTTTTGCTTTTTTAGGGGGGATTGTTCTTTTTAGTTTTCTTTCTTTCAGACAATTAAGCAGTTGTATCAGGGAGATGTGAATTAATGCTAAGATGTTTTGGGGTTTCTCTGATCAGTTCCTACACCAGTTCTCAAAAATTGGGTTTCCCAATTGGCAGTTTCAGTAACTGTCTAAAATCAAAACTGTGACTCTGGCAAATGAAGCTCCTCCACCTTCAGGGGTGATCCAGGAGGGAAGAAGGTCTGTGCTCAATGCACAGAGTTATGCTGCTCTCTCTGTTTACATTCAGCCATCAATCAGCTTTTCTTCCCAAATTCTCTGTATCCCAGCCACACAAATGTCAGTCCTGTGGGATTGTCTTCTAACTATGCTAGCAGTGCATTTCCCTCTACTACACTGGTCCTTACTCTGTATCTCCCTGCTTTATATACCTCTGACTATTAATTCTGGAAAAGTGGAGCAGGTTTGTATCCCCTCATTGTCAGAACCAATTACATTTTCTTTATGGGGATAATTAGTACTTCCAGTGACAAACAGTTAAGGAGAAGTTGCGCAATTGCAGTTGAGGTGTGTTTAAGCAGCTGAACTTTTGCTTCATAAAACCAGTGCTTTTGTTGGCCTTGGCCACATCCACCTCTTTACTTACAAGCTAAGTTGCACCTGAAGTTCATAGTGCACATAAAACCCCACTAAGTCACTTTTCACAGTGAAAATGCCTCCAGATCAGTATCTCCAACCCTTTTTCTTGCAGACCTGCTAGTTATCCTTGAGGCTGTAAATCATTCATGATTCTTGGAAGTTGTGCTTTTGTCATTATGATCAGCTGTGCCTGCAAATAAAATAATAGTTTAAAATATGTGTAGTTATCCTGTCAGTTATGCATATTTAGGACTAATTCAGCTTGTCTGTCATTAAAACAGTATCACATATTTGTGCCTGGTGCTTTTTCATGTGTCAGTTTTACCTTGGTTTTATTTGACAGTTTGTTGGTAAAAAGAACTCCTCGAAGTGTGGGATATCGGCCGGACTGTAAGTGACTTTTTGACAACCATTATTAATTTTTAAAAATATGTCAGTGTATTGTTTACACTTGGGTTAAAGTCCAAGGATGTTCCAAATAAATTTTCACTTATTCTCGATAGATTTTGCTCTTATTTAGGGAATTTAAATATTTGGAATGTATTTTGACAGAGTTCATCAGGATTTGATTGGATCCTTTTTTTTCCTTAACTTTCTGTACCATTTTAATATATTGAAAACTGAACTTTGATATTTTGGTCTAGTTTACCCCCTTTTCATGTACAAAATCTCCCAGCTTGAATGTAGTCAAATGCTTTGTTTAGCAGAATCTGTAGGATTCACCTTTTGAGACTTTTGGGGGTGATTTGGATGCCTAAATGTAGCCAGCTCATGCCATTTGGATGTCTCCAGGAATGCAGGACAACCACACAGGGTAGCAGGTCTGATAAAAGATGTCTGGGCAGCTGAACTACCCCTTCTTGTCTTTTCCTGTCTGTCCCAAGACCATTAAGAAAGGAATAGCATCTACAGCAGACAGTGGTAAGAGAGTGACAGCTCCTCCTGCCTTGGGAAGGGCTGTGTATTTTAACCCTGTTCCAGAGGCTAAGTTCCTGTTAGTCTAGACCATGTACTTTCACCACAGAATTGGAGTGAATTTAGCAGCAGAATCTTCCTTCTCCTTTCCAAGGTTATACAGTATTCTGGGTCTGAAGCTTTTTCAATACCTTAAAGCTTCATTGAGGTGTTCCCCTCAGTCAAGGATGCCCCTCATTCCTGAGATCTCATTATAGGCTTAGCTGAGCTAATGGTGCCTTTGGAGCATCTTGCAGCAGATGCTTTGTTTTGCCATCTGTCCACAGAGACAACCTGGCCACTGCAGGACACGTGAGCTCTGAAGGAAGAGACAATGGCTGGGCCTCTGTTTTACCCCTGTGCTGTGAGGCCAAGTAAATGCTAAATGTTACCTTAGTTAGGAGACTCAGGAATCTTTTATTTTAGCTTGTGGGGAAAAATCCATTTGGAAGTTTTATATTTTATATAATTTAATTTGGATCGTTTTATAGTGTGTGTGGGCAGGTTGGAGTGAGATTACCTGACCACCCATGAACTGTCCTGCTAGAGCTGTTCAGACAATCTGTGGAATAGCTGATGTTCTCTTTTTAGGCAGCTTCTCAGGGAGATAAATATCACAACCAAAGACAGAAAAACCCCCAACAAACTCACATTTCTGAAACCCTTCCTGCAGCCCTGCCTGGGGTGCTGATGCAGCTCCCAGAGGTGCTGCCTCTTGAACAGTGTTATCAGGGGGACTTGTGCTGTGCTCACCAGTTCACTGCTGCTGCACTGGTGTGTCAAACATATAGGAAGTGCCAGGAAGTATTAGCACTTTTTGTATATATTTACAAAGTTAGAGGAAATTTTCAAGGAATTTTACATTCTCATAATATTCTGTCTGTAGATTTAAGAGCTTCCATTCATTTCTTGCAGACTAGCAGCCTGCAGCTGTGTGGGAGCCAATAAATACATCTATTTAATTTCCTTTAGTTGATAAATCAACAAAGTAAGTTAGAATTTTTAAATAGCTCAAGTATGAATCTGAGGGTACTTGAGTGGAAGAAATAAAATGAATTACAATGTTGACATATCTATGGAATTCCAGATTGCCTCTGTAAAAGGCTCTAGTGAACTCTAGGAAGTTCCTGTCTAACACACTGGTAACTTATGGTCTTTTGCAGTTGTTGGATTTGAAGTGCCAGACAAATTTGTTGTGGGATACGCCCTAGATTACAATGAATACTTTAGAGATTTGAACGTAAGTAATTTTTCCCGTATGTGTTTTATTCCATTTAAAACTAGGGAGGAGGAGGAAGGGAAATCTCCTCACATCACTCTCCCTCCTCTGTAAATCATGCCTCGTGTTCCAGTCTGCTCCATTGGTGACGCATTGGCGAGTCCTAGAACAGCAGGATAGCATTTGGAGCTCTTAGAAAACTGAAATTTATTTTGCTGCATGCAGAATGGGGGCTGCACATCTGTCAGCTTTGAAATAATGTGAAGTTCATGTGAAGTTTCTTGTCTTACCAGATGTCTACAACAAATAAGTGTGTTTGCTTAGTTATGTAAGAGTTAAAGAAGAGACTTGTGAAGAACTTCAGAGGGGTTCACTTTTTCTTCTAAGTCATTAATTCATCTGGGTATCGCCAGACCCAGCAGACATGGGGTGGGACAATTAGAGGGTGGAGAAAGAAGGCAGTGTTGAGATTTTTGGACCAAAAAAGGCCTTAAGTTTTTCTGCATAAACAGTATCACAAGATCCTTTTGTACGGAAACGTGTACAGCACACTTGTATTGTTCTCAGAAGCTCGTTGTTGATGTCAAACATTGGTGTCTTACATTACTTTTCTAACAGGAACTTTTTATTTTATTTTGTTCCAGCATATCTGTGTGATCAGCGAGACAGGGAAGCAGAAGTACAAAGCATGAAAGCAGAGTTCAAGTGCTGTGACAACAGAGCTTTGAAATGTTTTGTTTACTGAGTCCTATCTTTCACAGGCTTCAGCTCTGATACACCAGCTACACTTGTAGAATGCCCCAGCCCCATTGCCATATGCTTACTATAATTTATTGCATGTACAATATAAGAGCTCGTCTTGTTCATTTATATTTTAGAAATGTAAACAACTAGTGCAGTTCTGCACTCCTTATTTTGATTTGCACTATGACTCTACCGACTATTGCTGCCCCTGGTTGGGTTGTGCTGTTTGTGAGCTCCAGAGTCTAACTCTTGCAGTGGTAAATTGCTTAAACCTCATCAACCCAGAACTGAAATAGTTCAAGTACTGTAAATGTAAAGCATTTTATGATAGGGAAGTCTATTAGTAATATTTTTAAAATCTGTAATTTAAGTTTTATATTTGAATGCACAGATGTGATTGTGATTAATGGATAGTTGCACCTTTGGGTGTTACAAAGCATGAGGAGCAGCCAGTTACAGTATCTGTAATCTCCAAGGAGCTCATTCAAATCTCCAGGAGTTGCCTTATTGCTGTAAAGGAAGTCTGGGTGAAAAAATGTCTCTTTGCTTTTTTTTTTTTTTTAAAGATGAAATGACAAAACAGAATGTTTAAAATCTAGTTTTAGTTGAACTGCCTATTTCTGTTAGATTTTTTTTCTTTAAAAATATCCATCAATCTGTGGAATTGCCTTTTAAATTTAAACAATTTTAATATATTTGTGAGAAAAAAATATTGTAATGTTTACTTTACAAGATCTACAAAGCAAAGTACTTTAAATAAAGGCTGTCTCTTTAAAATAAGCCCCACACATCTATCCCACTCATTCTGTATATTAAAGTGCTCTTGAAATTTCCTTCTCAGTAATATTTTCTGTGTTTGTGACAGTGAAGGCAGACCCTACATTTGTTACCGCTGTAGAGCTCTTGGTTAACACAATCCTGTCTATGAAAGAGGTGATAAAGTGCTGAGGTAAGATACTGAAACAGTTGCACATTCTCTAACCAAACTAGATTTCAGAGACAATGGTTTAAGCACTGTCCTCTGTTCTGGCAAAAATGAAGAGTGGAGGTTCCATGTTCATTAAACATACCCATGTGAAAAAACCCCCACAACCACTTCGTAAGTAATCATTTCGGTTTGTTTCATTAACACTTCTGTTCGTGTGGAGTTCAGTTCTCACCGTGGGCAGCCCAGCTCTCACCTGTATTTGTGCTGTGCTTTTTAGTTCTTGTACCTCTGCATGTGGATTCTGTCACCCTGTCCTCAGATCTAATGCTGCTCAGTGCTTACACACAGTGCAGTTTTTGAAAGATTGTTTTGAAAGATTTTTCTGTGGTTTTAAAGTTTGAGTCTTTTCCAAGTACTTCACATTGTTGCTCATCCATGGCCTGCTCAGGTACAGCTGTAGTAGTGAATAGCAGACCTAAAATACGAATTCACACAATGTCATTCAAATCAAGTGACCTCACTGTGTGAGAGATCTATTTGTAAATCGGAATTCTCATTAACAAATATTAGAATACTGATCATGATTATACTGTACTTTTGCAATGTTTTCTTTAATGTTCCAAAGAGCTTTTATCTCAATGCACTACTAAGTCTGATTGTATTTTTTGATGTTTATGTATCTGCCTTTTCAAGAACCTGTGACTTGTCGCAAAAATGTGCAATGCATCTCCAAGAAGAGGAAACACAAGCAACATGAGAAAATATAAACCCAGTTGAAAATTATATCTGCTCAAGTTTTCATTAGTTCTCATTGAACTTAAGGTCTAATCTTAGAAACCACTGTTTTCTTCAACTTTCTTAATTCCTACTTCACAATGTGTTTTAAAATAGATTCATGGCATCTAGAGAGTATACTAGGTGGCTTAAAAGTATGTATTTACATATGAAAATGAGAATTTATGATGTTCAATACTTTTTAGGTCTTAACTCTTCAATTAGTTGCTCCTGAAATGTTTTCCTATCACGGTTAAGACGGTTGTTCACATGCTGTGATTTGGGAATGGGGGAAGTGGGGTTGAGTTAGTCATAACAAGGGGTTTATCTTTCAAACTGTAGCTGGAGTGGGGAAAATCCTGATCTGTTGGTGGTAGGGGTTGGAATTGCATGGACTGCAGGCACAGAAGAGGTTTAGGAAGATACTCGAGCCCTAGGGCTGCCTTCTAACAAACCTCACCGGTGTCTGATGGAAAAGGGCAATATTTAAAAAATCTTACTGAATGTTCCCACATTTCAGGTTCTGGGGAACAGGCACAGGGTTTTTTTCACTTCCTTCACAGCGATGCTTGTCAGATGTTGCTCTCTATGAAAATTATTCAGAGAAAAAGTTATCCACTCCCTCACCCTTGCTAGAAGAGTTACAACTCTTCTGCATACATTCTCTTCTACATACACCTGTGTGTGCCCTACAGGGAGATAAATCCTCGTTTGAAAAGAGCTGAAAACACAATTGTTGCTTTCTATTCAGTCATTTTGGTTAAAAGAGTTGGGGTTAAGTCACACTTTTGCAAGTTAAATGCCAACTTTATACGACTCAGACATATAAAGCATTATGAAAACACAGAGGAATATCTTGCATTTGAACATTTATGTGGCATTTGAAATTCATTATAGTTCCACATTTTAAGAATCACAAATGTATGCTGAAAAATTAATTTTGACTATTTATAGGCTTTGCCATACCATCTCTCCCTGTGACATCTGGCATTTCTGCACGTTTTGGTAACTCTCGCCTGCCACAGAGAGATGTGATGAAAAGCCTTTCTGTGAACTGAGCTGGCAATTCACTTGTTTTGGTTTGTTGTTTTTTTTCAGCAATTCTGGTTTTGAAAATTGAGGCAAATAAGGATCTTTGAGTTGCCTTGTAATTGTATATCCTGAGTGATTAAGTGTTGGTGGTGTTTCATTGTCTATTATGCTCTGAAAATCCTGTCAAGCGTGTACTAATCCAGCAGTGAGGAGCTGACACTGCTTACAGGGAGCTGGTTACGAGTCATTAAAGGACTGTCTGCTGTGCCTGACTGCCTTTAATTCCCCTGCAGGTTGCACCTCCCAAGATCTCAACTGAGCACCTTTATAAGCTGAGACATCACAATGGTCTGGTTTTTTTTTTCTTTTTTCCTTTTTTTTTTTTCCTTTTTTCCTTTTGTAGTGTTTGATGACTTTAAATGTATTTAATTTCACAAGCAGGTGTAGTTTGAGGAGTATTCTGATGGGGAAATTTCTTCCCAGCTCTTTAAAGATGCCAGTACCCAGTGAGCTCATGGCACTGCAGGCACAAAGATTCAACACAATCTAAGAGCTGGTCATGAGGATTTTCATCCCTAGGGAAGCTGAGAAAGGAGTCATGTTAGCAGCTATCAGGTGATAAAAGGCTGGTGCAAGGTGTGTGTTGGACATACGTTTGAGTGGATGCAAACATCCTTCAGGCTCTGCTCCAGGCTGTGCTACTCCACTAAAACTGGTGAATCGAAACTTCATCTTGGAAGGTGGAAATCCATATGGAAACAGGTAGGAGAGACGTGCTTGTGATGGTGAGTAAATCAAAGTGCAGGCACATGAACCTGTTCCAGTAAGAGGCTGGTGTTCATCTAACAAGTGATTATAAGTGGCACCTTTATTTTTCCTCCACTATAACCAGAAAGGGAACAAACCCTCATGTGTCTTCTGTATATTTCCAGGTGACCTGTGGCAAATCGTGGTGCCTGTAAGCTACAGCTTTGGGCATTATGTGTGTGGGGGGAGGTTCCCAGACATTCTGTGCCCTCCTACAGGTAGTGATTCCCCACTCTGGCCCTTCACAAATAAGTCAGGAAAATATCCCAGTAGATAAATATCTGTGTATATAAATAAGGAACCAGCTATTTCCAACTCCAGCCCCAGCTCCGTTTGGTGGCTTCTTGGAGGTGAGGAGCTCATCCATGCCCATTTTACAATCCTGAAATCTTAGGAGCACCAGCAGGAATGCTACAGCATTGCTTTTGGAAGCGACTAAACCAAAACTTAGTTCTCACACAGTATTTTGCTACTCGTGGCAGCGAAACAACCCTGCTCAGTTTACCTGTTCCAGCTGTGCCACTGGAAGCCCCACTGGTGGAGCGTGTGGATGGTGGGGTGGGGCTGGATTTGCTCCTCGAGCTGCAGCATCCACGAACGGGGGTTGGCTTGGCTTGGCTGTCCTGCAGCTCGGAGAGGGACACAGTCCTTCTCCCTGGGAACAGACTGTCTGGGTATTGATGAAACATGCCTGTGCTTTCCCCTGGAAAACCTGCAGGTCCGGGAAGGGCCAGAGCAGTGATGCTGATGCTTCACTTGCCTGTTTCCCATCTGAGGAACTGGGACGTGACTAAGCCAGCCCTAAGGCAGGGAAGAGAGGGGTATGGGTGTGTGGGGGTGTGTGTGTGTGAGCTTCTACACGTTCACTGCCGTGCCTTTATCAGATCTTTGCTCCTCAATCTTTGTGGCAATTTTTTCTTTTCCACTCACAAAATACCCTGTAGCAATCAGAGAACACAAAAAAATATTGGGTAGAAATATTGTTTGTGGTGTAAACTCCTTACACTTGCAATTAGAAAACCATCATGTGTTTTCTAGTACAGCATAACCACAACTCCCCCCTTGCTGAGCTGCATCTTCCACACACCCCAGCCCCCTCCTGGCCATCAGACCTTACCTGGCAGTCATGCACTCAAATAATTTCTTTTCAATAATATGAGGGGAAGGCAATATTGTATTACAGACCATATGGCATGAGAACACACTCTGGACAATTTATAAATGAATATATGCTCTACTTGAATCATAGTTTGAATAACCTTCAATATTCTGTTACTTGAACAGCGCACCAAGGATGAGCTTACATGAAAAATTCCTTAGAGCAGTGGCTTACACTTTGCTTTTGAAATGAAAACACTTGATTTGTATTTTATTTCCATTTGGTGAGTTTGTTGCCAGGAACCACTGTGTCATCAGGGCACCAGTGCCATCGTTTGTGCTGGTCAGCACTGTCACTTCAGCAAACCCTCGCTGGGTGAGCTGGCTTCTGCTTTGCCATGTGGGTGATACCTGCCACGTCTAATTTAACCCATTCTTCTCCTTCGTGCAGCTTCCCATCGAGGCCAGCTGCACAGCTGGGTACCCAGCCAGAGACACCTCACTTAGCCAGAATTACCCTTGATAAGAGAGAGCAAGACATATAAAAGATCTTCACAGTGCAAAGAGCAAGTCCTGAAGTCATTAACATCAGGCACTGGGAGTTGCTCTTGTGCAAGAGACTGCACAAACACCTTCCAAAGCCAGTCCTGGCTCTGAAGATGCTGGATGTGAGCTGAGGAAAAGCAGATCAGGTGGGTGGGCAAGAAATGCAAGGAAAGCAAGATAATGCTGGATACCACAATGAGCTGCCAACCTTTGCCAAAAATTCCTTCTGCATCAAAGGAGGTGAGCAGGAAAATGCTGAAGGTAGATAAGGTGGCTTTTTGGGCTGCTTTTTTTAGTGTTTACAAGAATCTGCAACACCTCATTTGGCTCCCACACCACCCCCTCTCTAATGGAGGTACCTGGTACCGTGAGCAGAGTAATGTAACCTCAGTACGTGGGAGAGTTTCAGTCTGGGGGGAAAAAAATTAAAAAATTGATGTAGAAACGTGCTAATTAGAAGTTTGTCTAATGTCTGTCTTTTAAGCCCAGCAGCCACACAGTGGTGTGATGATGTGCTGCACGTATTCTCCTGCTGCAGGGAATTGCTGCCTTCCAGCTTCATAAAATCCCACCAAAAACTACTGAGGAAGCTCAAAGAGTTTTCTTCCAGTTCACACACATTCCTGATGCTGCAGACTCCACATTCAGACAAAAAAAAAAAGTAAACTCTTACTTTATCTATACATAGGGAAAAGTTTGCCCAGGCTGCTTTGCATGTGCTGCTGTCCCAGCCAGGCAGTGCCTGCAGTGCTTGGTCAACCCAACGATGCTCTGCAAAGACATTTGTTGCTTTTTTCTCCCCAAATGCAGTAGGGAAATCAACCTGTACACTTCTACATTTCAGGAAAAAAAAAAGGGAGCTTCCCCAACTTCTCAGAGAAAAGCACAGCTGGATGTCTGCCTCCCCCCTGTCCCAGGCTTTCTGTATTAATAAATGTCAATATCCTGAAATATTTGGGGGCAAATACATGTTCATAATGTCCTGGGAGCCAGCACTGCCCACCAGGCAGACAGAGAGCCCCATCCTGTGCCCTCATTCCTCGCTCAGGTTATGGAACATCCACTACCCCAACTGGGACTCAGCCAGGGACTGCTCCCACAGCTGACCTGCTGCAGACACCTCCCCTGGCACATTTTGCTGTCTCCCCGGGGATCCCATTGGCTTGATTTAGCCCCTAACTTTTATTCTTGTCTGCTGCTCCAAAAACTCGACAGTGCTTTTAATTTTTCCCATTGTTTTGATTCTGAGAGGAGACTGTAGCCTGAGAGCAGTGTTAGCAGGAGTCTTCTGTTTGTGAACGAGGTGGAAATACCTCTTTCTAGCTGAGGGAAATCAAACTGACCAAAACAGAAAGGATTAAAAAGGAGAAATAAATCTGATTTTTAACTCTTACACTCCATCTGTAAATGTTAACAGAAACATTTCTTGAAAAAAAATCTGAATGCAAAATTAATGAAATATAGAAGCACACAGTTAATCACTTTATTGACCAATTTCCCTGCTAACCAAGTCACTCATTAATTTTCCTGAGGGAAAGCAGTGTGTTATATGGCAATTAAGGGCTTGACTCGTAGAAAGTGGGGGTGAACTTTTACAGACACAAGTGGAACAATACCAATGTCTGGCTTAAAATGCACTGGTTGTGTGTCCAAACATTGTAACTTTGACCCTTTTGTGGGCAGAGGCTTTTAAAAGCTGCTCCTACCCACGCACACATCTCTTGCACCTCCCTGTGCCAGATACATTTGTGTGCCAGGGCTGCCTCTTACCAATCCTTTGGTGGTACCAACACTCACCATGCAGACCAGGAGCTGTCATTTAAGCTGTAAATCAGCAAGAGGACTTTCCCCTATTGTCCCCTGCCCCAGAACTATCAATCACAACTTAGTAATGCTTCAAATAGCTGACAAAAACACGCCAGTGTTCCAGAATTCACAGCCACGAGCACTCAACAGGAGGCTGCTGGACTGGGGCTGTTAATGATACACCATTATTGGCAGGACAGACGAGCTCATTCCCACCACAACAGATGAATCTTGACCAGGAAAGCATCATCCCAGCCCTTCCCAGGAACATCCCTCTATCTATTCCACCAGGGTTGGAAACACTGGAGTGGTGCAACACTAAGGGAAACACTTTTACACTAAGGGAAACACTTTTACCGTGGGGCTCAGCTGGCTCTGGAGCCACTGCTGCAGTGATGGGTCTGTGTACAAATCCTCAGGTGCTCCAGACCCGTCCAAATTCTCCCCAGCATGGCCCCAGCCCCCCCTACTCTGTCTGGGGCAGCTGCAGGGGTTCGGAGAACAATTCCCCTGGGAGCAGGGCTTCCCCAGGAGCATCCCAGGCACAACCACAGGGGCCCTCCTCCCTCTCACCCAATCAAAGCTCTGGTCCTCACCAGCCCTTGCACCCCCCAAGTGACCCCAACACCACCTTCCCAGCTGCTGGAGGCCAGTATTGCCCCTTGTCACCGCCCGCCTCCCAAATCCCTCCTCACAGTCCCCAGGGAAGGGTATCTGGCCATCTCTCCATCCCTGGCAGTGCCCTCTGCCCCCTGCACACCACAGGGCACCCACCAGCAGTGCTGGGGTGCAGCCCCTCCCCATTAACGACACCAAGCCCTCGTTGGTTGCTGCCTCCGCAGTGGTTTATTGGTGTGGGAGACAAGAGCCCCCCAGCAGTGTGGAGGGACCCCCAGAGCCCCGGCTCCTGCAGCAGGGACCGATTTCCAGCCTCACTAAAGCAGCAATGCAATACTGGAGAGCAACAGGCAATCCCAAACTCCAGTATTTACGTGCTGCTAGAGCACTGCTGACAGCTCTCCACGGCCTCCAGACCCCCCTTTCTGCCCCAAACACAGGGCAAGGGTTACCTTGGCCAATCCTTTGCCAGCAAAAGGACCAAAGATTCACAGGTGGGGGGTAAATATTATATATGAAGCTCAAGCCAACATGGGTCATGCCCATGTAGGAGAACAAAAAGGAGCTACAAATCCTTCCTGCATCATCCCTGCTGAGACAGAGACGAGCTCATAGGGAATGTATTTGCAGCTGCAAAGGATGTGCGCAGACACAAGCACCAAGAGAACGTGTCTACACATATCTGTTCAACTCAACTAAAGGGATACATGGGAATGCTTTAGCTTCCACATCTATGATAACCAGAAGCTCACTTTCTTGTCTTATCCTTGAGGTAATGAGGCAGCCCAGAATGGTCTGTATCTCCTTGTCCCTACAAACCATGATGTGCTGCTACATCTCCTCAAAGCCCACTGAATGTTGACATTCCAAATGGTATTTTGAATATATATATATAATTTTTTTTTAAACCATAAGGAACTGAAGAACACTCTACAATGAAGACATTTAACATGCATGCATTACCACCACAGGAGAGGGTTTTTTTTCTTCAGGGGTGCTATCAGATGGTCTGTAACTATAAGAGAACAAGCAGTTATACAGTGCAAACAAACCAGTTCAGAAACAAAATCAGAAACAAAATTAACTGTTCCCCTCAGACCCAAAGAATATATAGTATCTTGGTCCCAACAAATGTACACCTCCAGATCTCCTGCTTTTGCTACTGCAAAGAGCCTGCAGACCTTCCCAGCCCTTCCAAGCGGCCTGTGGGGAAATGTTACCTTGGACTTTCCTCTTAGGGGGCAGCTGAAGGATTTTCCAGATGTCACAATGTTAATATTTCAGATAAATAAATCCAGATTCCAGCAGTTCAAACCTGTTAAGTTTTCCTTAAAAGACTTTTATTCAGCTCTGCCTGACTTGAGAAATCTAAAAAAACACCTTTATTTTTAAAAAGACTAGATTATGCTTATTCACTACTGAATGGACAAAGCCTGTGTGACCAGAAATTAATGATCTCTAGAACTTCATGACCCCCAGAGCAGAAGGTACCAGGGCAGGACTGTGAGGGCTGCACAGGAGCAGCACAGACAGACTGATATTTTTTGTGTTTCCTTACAAACTCTTTCCACCCTCTCCCCAAGTTATGGGACAACTTCCTTCAATTCATTTTTTTAAAAAGCAGCATCACAAAAAACCCTGAGCAATGTCAGAAACGACGCTGCTGGTTTGAATTCTTGTGCCATCCCCTCGTGCCTGAGGAGCCCCTGGGTTCCAGCCCATCCTCCTCTGAGTCCCTGCCTCTTCAGAAGACTTCAAAAGCTCTTATGACCCGTGCCAAATGACTGCAAATTTTAAATCAAATATTTGCCAACAACAAAAAAAAAAGCAGTATTTTCACTTCAGTGTCCTCAACACTGACACCACCAGGGCCAACTCCCTAATGAGCAACTGTTACTTACTGTGAAGCCAACACATATCCAGTGTTAAACCTCTACCAGCTAAATCAAAACAAACCCCCACGTAATTTTACCATTAATTATTTCTGTAACAATGTTTTACTTGACTGTACCTGTGCAGTCTTATTTCTTTCATTCCTTCGAGTGACTCCAAAAGAAAAAAATCAACAGCAAACACACTCAGCTCTAGAACCCATTTTGATGGTGTTTGAGGTTCATGTTTTAATTAATGTTTTTATATATATATGTAAAACAAACTTTAGCCTAGTTTGACAAGAAGGGCAAGAGCTCTCTTCAACAAGGACTTTCAAAGCAAGGGCACCTCCACCAGCCTCTAGCACAGCGGGAAAATCAACATTCACACCGAGTATTGGGCAAGTGGAAATTTGGGATAGGCAGTGAAATACGTATCTGAGAAAATATGCATGTTTATGACATGACAGCATCGTTATTTTTTAAGCAATAGAAAGTTCTGTGTTGGAATCATCCCATCTCACGCTTCAGCTTCTTTCAAACTTAAGTTTGTGCTTTGGAATCTCAGCTTTGAATCAGAAACAGGCAGCTGGACAGGATGATCTGAGTTTATCTCAACCTCTCCAAGGCTTTACCTGCAGTACCCAAGAAGGGATAGGCCTTTCAGAGGAAGCTGCATTTATCCAGAGGGATGCAGATGCCGCAGGTATTTTGGAGCAGGTGGGACACACGAGCTTACCTTCCCAACTCACCTCTGAACACAGGCACATGGGCTCCTTCTGCACGGCCTCCACGGACACAAATCAGGCAATTGCTGCTTCAATGGGAACTACAAAGCAACACACAGAAGGGTTTACGGGGTGCTGGCAGAGGCAGCTGCAGGAGGGGGGCACACACAGTCCACAGCTGCTCAGGTGGGCACAATATTTTTAATATCAAGGAAAAAAAAATAATAAAATCAAGTTTTCAGCTCCAGACAGGGCAGTCTGTGAAACTGAACTTAAGAGTGATTGCACCCCTCTTCTCCCTGGCACTGCAGCCAGGGCTACCAGCACCACTGGCACCAGCAGCGTAACTCCAAGGCACACTGGCAACCCTAAATCATCACCCTGTTAATTTTGTTGATCATAACTCATAACATAGAGGGATGAGCCACACAGAACCAGGGGCTGCTTTGGGGTGGGTGGAAAAGCACTGGGCACAGCCATGGCTGGCAGCAAGTCCACCTCCCCTCTCCAAAGGGTTAAAACAGCAACAGCAAGAACAACCCATGGGTCCTGGCAGACCAGAAGCAAAGGAAACATTTATGCCGGTTTGGGTGGTAAGCCAGGCCTAGGACAAGATGCAGGGAGGCTGTCTGAGGGTGAGGGCTTTTGTGGTGGCACTGCTGGGTGCTCAGCCTCTTGCTGTCAGAAGGAGGTAGCACCCCAGGAGCAACCCCAGCCTTGGAGCAGCATCCCACACAGCCAGGAACAGGGGTGTCCCGCTGTACTGGTAGCCCCAGACATGAAGAAAACTGTCCCAAAAACTCCACCTCAATGCAAAAGCTTCACAAGAGCCCTTCTGCTGCCACGAGCTCCACGCCTGCAGTGTGTACACCAGCTATTTCCAGAAATAGAAACTTCTACCTGTCATCTCCATAAGTCAGCCACCTACAGAGGTTTAATTAAATCCCCCAAATAACTGGGGAATTTGAACGCGCAGAAATCCATTAATGCAGTTCACAAAACAATGCAACTTCTGCTTGCCAAAGTATATTGGGCAATTAAGTAAAAAACACCCGCTCCCCCCTCCCCTCCCCAGTCACAAACACACGCACAAGACCAAAACAAATTCCCCCTGAAATAAACACAGGATTCCCTTAAAATACAACCTCACCCTCCCTCGCTGACATTGCAACCAGAAAAATAAAGAGAAGATAAAAAAAAAAAAGTGAGAAGGACCGCCATGGGAAAGGAAAGGAAATAAATACAGAAGCCATGACAGGACAGATTTCCATACAGAGCCTTTACTGACCCACACACTGCAGGGCTAGGTGAGCTCGAAGACACGTAAATATTCAGCATTTCCTCTCTATACAAAAAACAGGAACAAAACCCTCAACTCTACTATCGAACAGTTTTCCAGGAGACATGCACAAACAAATCCTGAAGTCATTGTTCTCATTTGAAACACTGGGAAAAAAAAAAGGCATTTACTATTTTATGAAAAAGACTAAAATAAATCATCTTATTAGAGCTGAAGGTCCCAGACATCCATCAGCGAGACAGAATTATGGTGACAAAACGAAAATAAGGGTGTGAGTAACACCACCGAAACACTTCTTATCTGCCTGGCTCCGAAAAAATCCCACCACTTTGGTTCCTGCCTCCCTTTGAACGGCGAAATTTAAACAAAAGTCACGTCCTAATATTTACAGATGTGGCCAAGAGCCGGGATCAGACCCGGTGCTTGATCGACAACCACCACATGGTTCCAGCCACTCCACTCCCGACAGGGCTTGCCTGCACAGGCTGCAGGAGGCGAGGAGGGCTGCGGGGAGAGAAGTGGCTGTGTCAGAGCACGGGCGGTCAGATCTGGGAGCTGCACCCGGACAAAAGTCACTCTCACTTGTGCGGTACCTCCAGCGCATCCCCCGGCGCTCACACCGCACCAAAAACCGCCCTCTCACGGCTCTCACCCAACTAACACTCGCTCCCAGCGGCACAAAATAAACTCAAAAATTATATATATATTTTTCCCCCGTTTGCCTGTATTGGGAGCAAATAATTTCTCAGAGGCTTCATCAAAAATTAAATTTTTTCCTCACCAATTCGCCTGCAAAGAAAGGTGGGAGAAGCAGCACGAAGCTCACACCAAACCCAGCAGGTTTTCATTCTGTGCTAAAACCACAGGCGCTCTTAGGTGGGGCCGAACACCCGAAACCAAACTGCAGCCACAGAGGGCACATTCAGACAACGCAAAAAATTAATTCGTTAACTTCGCTCGGTGTGAAACTCGACCCCGATATTGTTACCAGCAGGATCAGCTGTATTTACCAACGCCAGGGTGTTATTACAGCAGGGAGCTACTGGTGCTGGCAAAGGCCTGCGGGACAGGACTTCAACTTACAGTACTCCAGAAACCCAGTAAAATCCACAGTAAAATTCCAGGATCCACAGTTTTTTCTCAACACTGCTGAGGAGAAGACAAGTATGATGCTTCTTGTTACTTCCATTTTTTTGCATTGTCATCTCATCCAGTTTTAAACAACAAGGGACAGATCTGGAAGCCCGATTCCTATAAAGTTTATTTGTTAAGAACAGGAAAAAAAAAAAAACAAAACAAAAAAAACTATTTTTTTTTTGGTCAGAAGAACAGTAATTCAAAACATAACAGGCGCACTTTGATTTTATTTTTTTAGATTCGGGTCAGTTTGCCTGAAGCATTACTCAAAGCTTCTCTTTTACATATCATAAATGTTTGCTGCATTAGCAGCGAAATGTTGCTGTATTTCCCACCAAAGTGGATTAATTAAACACACTTTTGCAAGTTGCCGGTGAGTTCTTTGGATTTCTTCAGAGCAGATGACGAAATTTGGCAGATGGTCCCTCACCTACACGTAACACGCACACAAGCAGAATTTCTTTTTTTCTTTTTTTTCGGGGGTGGGGGGGCACCAATTCTTGTTTTAACCTCGGAAAACTCGGCTCTCCAAACGCAAAAGAAAAATAAATAAAAAATTGTCTTTATGTACCTGATGCACAAGTGGGAAAAACACTGGATTTAGGATGGGCTCGGGAGGGAGAAGCTGCGCGCGTTTCTGCATCCCCGCAGCTCCCGGAGCGCTGCCCTGGGAAGCCGGCCCTCGCCAGGATATTCAAATTTCCTGTACAAAGCGAGTAACCAGCGAGGGGAAAAGGAAAAAAAGTAGCAAAAGCTGCCTGCCAGTTTTTCCCCCCCCCCCCCCCCAATATTTTATATTACGTCGGCGAATTATTCTTTGGTTACACTGGTTTTTCGCTGTCGATGCGTATAAAAGCCATTCCCCACGCGTGGAGGGGGCGCGCAGACCCCGCGGGCGGGCGCGTTTGCTTTAAAAAAAGAGGGAAACGGCCAAAAAAAAAAAAGAAAAAAAAAAGGCTCAAGCCCGAGCCACACCTGCGGGGGGCGGGCGCGGCTCCGAGAAAAAGATTAAAAAAATTATTAATTAAAAAGGTTAAAGAAGGGGGGGAGGCGGGCGGGGGGTCCCGTCGGGGCGCCCCCGCACCCACGTGGGGACCGGCCCCGTTCCCGAATCAGCTCTTGGGGGGCTCCCCCTGGACGGGACGGGATGGGGTGAGGTGGGATTTTGGGGATGGGGGGGCTCTGTGGGTGCCGCCGCGCTCCCCCCTCCCCCCT
>JAWWEW010000146.1:7074086-7127790 GCA_035583185.1 Anabacerthia variegaticeps | reverse complement strand
GTTGGGGGGTGGGTTTTTTTTAAAAAACTTGTTTCGCGCAACGCCCCCCCAAAAAAGTTTGTCCGGTCCCCCGCCGGGAGCGGCGCGACCCCGCCCGGGGGGGGGGGGGAGCGGCGGGAGGGGGTCTCGCCGTGTCCGTCGGTCCGTCCGTGCCCCCCAAACCCCATCCCAGCGCCCCCCGTGCCCCCCCGCCCCGTCCCGCCGCCCCCCGCCCCGCCGTGCCCCCCGCCCTCGGGCCGGGCACACGGGCCGGGCCGAGCGGCCGCCGCCCCCGGGGCCCGCCGCCCTCCTCACCTCCGAGTCCACTCAAAAATGGCGCCGAAACCGAAAAAACTTCGCAAATTTCATTGTAGGCGGCTGCAGGGGCTGCTGGGAGCGGGGGCGGCCGCGGCTCCGCCCGGCGGGGCGGGCCGGGCTGGGAGCGGCGGGGGCGGAGCGGGGCGGGAGGGGGATGCGCGGCCCCGACGGGGGGGGATGATGCGCGGTCCCGAGGGAATGATGCGCGGTCCCAGGGGGGAGATAATGCACGGCCCCGACGGGGGGGAGTGGATGGATGCTCGGCCCCGAGGGGGGATGCGCGGCCCCGATGGGGGGAGATGATGCGCGGTCCCGCGGGGATGATGCGTGGTCCCAGGGGGGAGATGATGCGCGGCCCCGAGGGGGGGAATGGATGCGCGTCCCCGAGGGGGGAGATGATGCGCGTCCCCGAGGGGGGGATGGATGCGCGGCCCCGAGGGAGGGGATGATGAGCGGTCCCGAGGAAGGGATGCGCGGCCCCGAGGGGATGGATGCGCGGTCCCGCGGGAGGGATGCGCGGCCCCGAGGGGGGGGATGCGTTCACCTGCCCGCGGCGCGGTGCCGGCGAAAGTTGCGTGCAGGGGAAAAAAAGCCCCTCCGTTTCGGGAAAAAGCGAACAAATATGTATAAACCACAGGAGCTGCACGGGAGCGATGGGGGAGCTCAGCTTCGCCTGCCGTGCAAACCGGCCCGTGCCGCTGCCTCTTCCCTCCGCTGTTCATGGCTTCTTGTAACCCGCCCGGAGCCGGGGTTGGTGCTTTCCCAGCCCTGGCTGGGTAGAAGTTGATGTCTTGTTACTCCGCGTGTGGCTCTGTCCACGCACTCACACGACACCAGAGACTTAGAATTGTTCTTTTCCCCTCAGTCACTGTGGTGTTAAGTTCTCCCCAAACACTGCTTCGCAGCCCTCCTTTCCCCATCCCACAGGCTCAGGAGATGTTCCCCCCGTGTTCCTTTGTGCAACCAGCACAGCTTTATAACCTGCCCGGAGTCACACAGGAGCGATGGGAGCAGGATTTCTGAGCCCACATCTCACATCCCTCGCTGGGAAGATGGATAGTTTAGAGACTCGGTTTTCTGAGGGCTTTTAGGTCTGAAGAATCAGGTTTTGGGAGGATCGTGATTTGTGCTGGTGGGGATTCTGGCAAGCTGAGGCCTGAGGAAAAGAGATACTGGAGCAAAGTGGTCCCTTCCAAAGGGATGTAGCGGTCAAGTTTGTCACGTTCATCACTGGAAATGGGCAAAGCTGCCGAGTCTCTTGTTGGCTTGCTGGGTTTGTAATCTTCCTGCATTTTTTATTTCTACCCCCACCCCAAACAGCAAAAAACCCCCAAACCCTGTTACTAAATAATTGCTCTGTTCTCACAGGTGAGCAGTGAAGCTCAATTAATTCTGCTTTGTGAAGTGCTTCTGATCCTCTGATGGAAACATGTAGGGGCAAGGTACTATTATTTTGCAACTTGCAGAGGCTGATAAGAGCAGTGAAAACGGAAAAGCCTCACCACTGAGGGGGTTTACAGCCCCGTGCTTTTTCCACTCGAGTTCTTACAAACTGGCTGATGGTTGCTGCTTTTCATTTAGAAGGGTTTTTCCCCCCCTTTTGAAAGAAACGCAATCACTACCAAGTATTCTGGAGGGACTTCATCTTTAAACAAATAATGTTTTTCTTGTTGGGTGTGCACTATTATTTTCTTAATTATTCCTGGATTTCTGCCTGTTCCACCAAGAGTTTTCTCAGATGGCAGAAACAATTGGTCCTTTTTTTATGACGCTAATAGCAAAAAGTATCCCTAATAAAAAGACTCTGTACATCCCATAAACTCAAACAGGACACATGTTGCCAACAATCACACCTCTTCATTGAGGCATCTTATATGCTTCTTCTTTTTTTTTACTTTTTTTATGTATTACTATTGTTTACTACTCGGCCTCACTGGCTGGCTGCGTTTCAGTGCCAAAACGAAACAAATCGAGTCATTTATTTAGCACCAGAGCCCTCCCACTCACCCCTAGCGTGTATGTTGAGATCTCAGCAGATGTGGTGGGGAATGAATGGGCAAAGAGATTCACCTACACAGAATCACATCTACTTGTGGGTGGCCTCAAATTAATTTGGCTTCGAGGCTCTGCTGCAAGGTAGATGGGTTAGGAAGTCTGGCCAGGAGTCATCTGGTTGAATCATACCTATTCTATGGAGAACTTCATTGTGTAGCTGTGTCTGACTCCCACCCTTGTGAGAACTAATTAAAAAATGGAAAAAAAAAAAGCCCCACACTTATTGGAAGTCAAATATACATGTCAGCGTTTCGGATGAAATGGTATCTTGGGAGGCTCCTGCACATTTAATCAGCTGGTTGCGCCATGTATATCATGGCCTCAAAAGCTGCACTGAGAACCACGAAAGGCACTGGCTTAACATCAGCAAAAGTGTTTGCCAAGCTTGGATTATGTCACTGCTTTATGATCTTGCTTTGTAAAGGGAGAATACTCTTGGGGAGCAAGGACTCGGCATGCTGGATCTACGGCGAGGGGCGAGGAATGAATGCTGCTTGCAGAGACCGGGGGGAGGGCAAGGGATTGTGTTTGCTGGGTATTTTTGCAGATGGATGCTGTGTGGCCCCTGCCTCTGAGCAGAGATGCGTCCCATGGGTCACTGGGGCTGAAAGCAGAAAGCCCAAAATACCCCAGTGAAGCTGTTTGCTGCCTGCCCTGCCCTGGGCACACCTGCCAGGGCCCTGCCTTGGACCTGCTCCTCGTTTGTCCACTGGCTCTCGGGGCATTGCCACTGCACTCCGGATTATGTGGAGATGCAGAGAGGCCCACTGGCTTTCCCTCACCTTGGGATAGACACCCAGCCAGACTGGGGCTTGTCAGGCACTTACAGAGGTGGCAGCTGGTTAAAACAATAAATGTGCCACATTTGAAAAGGTGACCTGCTGAAATTCTTCTGCTCTCTGTTACAGGGATGAGCTGTGGCTGCTTATTTCGTGCTGCAGGCTGGTGGCAAAGGCAGGAAAATTCTTTGAGAAAACCAATTCCATTTGCCCAGTGCCCAACCAAATGCCAGGTTTGCCTCTGCTGTCTGCAAGTGGAAGGAGAATAAAGCAAAAAGCTTGCAGGTTATGTGCTCTTTCAGGAGGGATGTTGGTGGGACAAGGGACTTTTGGGGACAAATGGCTGCAGAGAAACACCTCTGCAAAAGTAGCCCCTGGGGTCTGAGAGCTGTGCTGCCCAAACTGCCCTTGCTTTGCTGTTGCAAGGAGGGCCTCGTGCAGCCCCCACCCGGCTCACTGCCAGAGCATCCTGCCCAGCCTGGAAACTTTCCACTGCTACTGGGCTAATAAACTGCACTGCTTCTGGATGAGTGTCTGGCCAGTCCCTAACCATATCCTTACATCATGATTTGGCATGGGAAAGGAGGTCCCTGTGCCTGCAGGGGCCGTGTGAGGCTCAGAGACTGTGGGTGGGCAGCCCAGGCTGCTTGGGATGGTGGCAAGGAACAAGGGCAGGTGTGCATGGCCACAGCACCTTGTGTCTCCTGATGTGCACAACAGGGTTCCAGACGTGCAGAAGGGGGAGTGGAGCCTTTTATTTATTGCATTACCCACCCCCCAGCAGAGTGCACTGCCCATGTCGAGCTCTGGCTCCTGCACTAACCCTTCCTCCTGTGTTTTGGTCCCTTGTGACCAGACCGGATGGTGGGTTGGTGCTTGGTTTCTTTCTGGGTCTCCTTCATCTGCCCTTGTGCACCAGCCCTGGCATTTCACAATTCCCCCAGCTCTGCACGTGGTGTGACAGTCCCAGCCTTGGCTTTCTGGGCACCTTCAGTGCTCGTATCCTCACCCACTGGTTGTAGGGTGGGTGTGGTGGCCACACTGATGGGTTTTTGGCAGCATCCCCTGCCTTCCCTTGGCTCAAAGTGTGCCCGGAGCGCAGCACTGTCTGGACAGGGGTTTCATTACCCACCATCCAGCCTGCCAGCACAACCTTGTCATTGCAATTTGTCACACATGTTTGGTATGTGTTTAGGATCTCGCCGAGGGCCCGTTTGCCAGGAGGTTCATCTAATCACTCCTTGTCTGCCATGAGGAGCAGCCGGACCTCGCTGGGCCAGCACGCGGCCGTGCCGTGGGGCTGTGCTGGGGCCTTCCAAGCCAGAGAGGTGTGAACCAGCAGCATGGCACACCCTACCATCAGTCTCTTTTTTTCTTTTCTTTTTTTTTTTTTTTTCACTAGATGGGGCTTATTTGTGTAGAGAATAACTGTTTTTGTTGAAACGCCAATTGTAGAGGACTTTTCTGTTGTTTGGGGAGGGAAACCTTCTGCAGAGGCACCAGCTTGCCACTCCTCCCTTCCTTTTCTTTGCAGTTATTTGCTGTATTTGTTTACTGCAAAATTTGCTGTATTGCCTGACATTTTTTGGTTATCAAAATATTTTGATTATGTGCAGGGGAGGGGGCGGGTTGATAGCACGGCCGACATCTCGATAGAAAACTGCCTGTAAAACATTCTAACTAAATTCAGGGCGGGGAGGAGTGAGATACTCCAGCCTGTCCCAGGCAAGCCCTTGGCACTGCTGCTGTGACCTGGCCTGTGCAGAGCTCAGGGGCAGCTTGAACCCGTTTTCCTGTGTATTTTCAGTCCTTTTGTGAGCCCTTCTCATGGATATGTCAACTAGAGCAAGCATGGAAAGGAGAGCAGGGGAATAGATGATGCTGCAGGACCATATCCCAGAATCACTGCAGAGGTTTTCTGGTGCATGTGAGAGGAGAGAGAGGCAGACACAAAAAGCAGAGCTCAGAGGGGTAGGAGGGGAGTTGCACATCAAGGCCACTCAAAAAAGAGCTGGAGCACTTTTCCCTTTGCTCCCTCTCACTGTGAGAAGCAGAAGCATGGCTGTCCATAGGATAATGGCTTCCCTAAAGCCAGCAGCTTTAAAACTTTTCTCTGACTTGTGTTACCAAACTTGCGATTTGTCATTGATATTCTGTCAGAAGTGCAGTACTGTGGGCATGTACATATAAATATTGTGCTGTTCTGGCAAAGCAAAATGTCATGATAGGATAATGTGTTATTTAATACAGAGCCACATATTAGAGAGCGATATTTGCAATACAAACCCATTCCAACATCAGATGGTTGCAAAAGTCCTTGTCATGCTGATACAGTAGGAAAACTGATATTTCTAGCTGAATATTTTATGTATTGTGCTCCGTGACCATCCCATGGACTTCTGCCATTATGACACACAGTCTTAAATTATACCACCCAAAAGTCATTTAGTATAATTAAAGGCAATAGCCCCAGGAGAAATCCCTTAGACACGAGAGGAGTCTGTGAAATGGTAGGTTAGTTGTTGTCTTTAGATGCCCTTGGCCCTCCTCCTAGGAAAGACAGTCTAGCTCCTGGCTTTTTACCTGGAAAATATATTAATTCCCAAAGGTTAGCTCCTGGAATGGCCAAAAGAAAACCCAAGCAGTGAAGCTGTGCATCTCTGAGAGCTTGCACCCAACAAACTAGCAATGAGGCAGGTTTCTCTGAGCTGCTGGTTACCCGATGGACTGTTCCTGGGCAGGTGCTCCCAGGAGATCCAACTCCATTTCCAAAGCAAACAAGTCCATGGCCAGCCCAGGAGTGCCCAGAGTGCCCTCATGCTGGCACCCTGCTTTCACAGTTGAGTTTTAAGCTTCTCTCAGTGATTTTACTGAGGAGCACCTTGCTCTTTGCTGTCTGTAGGTGCCTCATTCCCATGCTAGGCGTTGGACTGTGATTGCTGCCCTTTCAGCAGGTGCTTTCAAAATTAAGACTGGGCTTGTGGAGGACAAGAGCAATGGTGCAAATGCTAGAGACATCCTGGCAGGCCAGTCCCAAGCACTCTGCTGGTGTGTGCCCAGTTTCCCACCCTGGGAAGGAGTGGAAAGGCTTTGGGAAGTGTCTTGCAGCACTGTGGCTGTCCAAACCATGACCACTTGCTCTGATGGATCTTTGACCGTCACCTGGAGAAAGTTCATCTCAAGGGGCTTTCGGTGGACCCAGATCCCATAAAGTTCTTCATTGCTTTTCAAAATCCCTGTCCTGTTTTTTGTTGCCGATACCCATTTTCCTGAAGAGAAGTGTTGCTTTCTAACAAGGCAGCTTTCAGCAGGGATAGCTGCTCTATGCCAAGGCACCTGATCCCAGCTGCTTGCACTGTGTTCTGGGAAAAGAGGAAATCATGGCACTGGGTGCACAGGTTGGCCATGGGCCAGTTATCCTGTTAGCAGAGTTTGAACAGGAAGACAAGCATTGCTCCTGGGAAAAGACATTAATTAGGTTTGTACATGGCCAGGGCACAATATACCTTTACACAAGCTTTTTATGCTAAATAACTCCGGGTTTTTTTAATTACTCAATTACCTTGAGTTGCTGTACAAACAGAGTGTTTTCCACTCTGAGGAGGAAGATGAAGAAGTGTTGGTCATATCCTACCATCAATACCGGCAGAACTCAGGGGAAGGCACTTTGTTCACATCTTCCCTCCTACTAAGAGCTTTCTATCTCATGGTGCCTCCAGCTAGCAGGGAGGCTTCAGGGGGCAATGTGGAATTTAAAGACATGCAGGATCTGACTTTCTGTGCAAAACTGCAGGCTTGCACCAGGAATTAATTCAGCAATGCACAGAGCAGAAACGGTGGCAAAACAGGCCTCAAATTGTATTTCTTGTGTTGCCCTGGTTGCAAAGAGATGTTGCACAAGCAGGAAGCCAAAACTTGTGGGGAGACTGACTGCACGACACACTGCTGAGCAAATTCACTAAAAACAGTGTCATTTGGGACAGAAGACTGGACATTCATCTGCCACATCTGGCCTGGTTCCAGTGAAATCTAATGACAGCTTGATGCTTTCCACTGAAAATGCAAACTTTGGCATTGTTTGTAAACAAAGAAGTAGTATTTATGTGTGTGTGTGTGTGTTTAACATCACCACTGGACACTGGCACTAGAAAGCTGCAGTAATTCCTGGGGCTTGCCACACCTTGGTGTCTCTGTACCTGTGACCTGCCCTGGCTTGGGCAGCACTGCAGGTTTACAGAGCTCTGAGTGCTGGGGAAGGATGCAGCACAGCTCAGGGGAATGAAGGTAAAGTCCTGCAATCAAGCAAGGGGCAGACAGCTATGCCTTACAACCCCCAGACACCACAGAAATCCCCTACAGGGATGGCTGTAGGTACCGGGAGAGGTGAGAGAGGAGAAAACGTGTGAGAAAGGGAAGCGGCAGCAAAACCAGTCTAACCCAAAAGGCAGAATGCCAAAGTGAGACCACCCAGAATATGTTTAATTAGTACTTTTCCTAAATTAGTGCTTCTCTCAGCTTATCTTTTATTCATTTTTTGCCTTCATGAAACGTCAAGTCTAGTGGGTGTGATAACATGTAGCTTTCATGGGGAACAGGAGAAGGGTGTGCAGGCAGTGAGGAGGCAGTACCTTCAGACTGCCCTCAGGATGGGATGCAGGATTTGGCCCCATGCCAGCCCCAAAGGCTTTCCTTTGGGCAATGGGTCTGGTTTTGAGTGGTGCTGGTGGGGGGAACCCAATCAGGTGTGATGGGACAGAGCAGAGCTGCCTGCAGGAATGCACATGGACATCCAAGTGCTGTGCACGGCAGAATCCCCATCCACCCTGTGAGCTGCAGCAGTTTAAGGAGTGTGCACAGTTAAGTTTGCCCCACATTATTTATTTCAGTGGATGATGAAAACTGCAAGAAATAATTAGTGTCTTTTCATGCAGGAGGCACAGAGAGAGTGCCTTGTGGATTGGTTCCTGTTGCTCTGCCCTGGCTGCAGCCTGGGAGAGCGGTGGGAGACCCACGGCTGCACAGCAGACATCAATTCCCAGGGTTAGCTCAGCCAGGCTCAGCCCTTCCCGGCAAGTCCATCACCTGGACAGGCACATGCACGGCATGGTTCTGAGTGTCCCAGCTTCATAGAAGCACAACGAGGAGGCAGGAGATATGGGAACCTGCAGAGAGGCAGGACTGTGTAACCCATGGGGAGAAGCCAAGGAGGGAAGCAAGGTGAACTCCCTTTTGTTTTCCAGTCTGATATGTGATTTGAGAGAGTCGGTGATGAGACAGGCTATTGGAGCTGTTGCCTTTTAGTTTAGTCTTTTGCACTGACTACATCTAATAAAGAATTCTAATAAAAAAAAAAATGATTTCTGAATCCTGCTTCTGGGAACAAAATCTACATTTCTGTACTCTTTACAGGAAAGAAATTCAATTTTGTTTGCAAGAAAGAGAAATTTCAGCCTCTTGGGGAAAATACCTAGCTGTAAAGAGACAAAAGAAAAAGCCCAATTAGTTTCATGATGTCAGTAAATGATACCATGAATTGGGAAATCCATGAGTTTCACTGAAACCAGTCACGGTTTCCACCTCCCTCTCCCTCTTGAAACACTTGGTTCAGGCTCAGGGCTGGAGGAGTGCAGAGGTAGCTAAATGTTTCCACATCTGGTTTGGGGAAGATTTGGAAAAATAATTTTGCTGCAGAATTAACAATAGTCATAGCGTTTATTTGTGTCTTTCAGTATATGGCAATGTATTGTAGAGTTTCTCCTTGAGTTGAGTTGTGCAGGGCTGCCTTCTTGGTGTTACTGACTCACCTATTCCTCGGAGAGGAACGTTTGCTGTCTCCCTGAGAGATAACGGGGCTGTTCTCAACCACAGTAAAACTTTTGCTGTTTCATTTTAGCAGCGTCTGGTTGGGAAGGTTTCACCATCTGAGCCCTGGTTCTTCTATGCTTTCACTTACTCTGACTTTGCGGTTTCATGCACTGAAAGAATATCAGCTGTCGATGGTACCAAGGAAAGTTTACATGGGAGACAGCTACATGTGTTTAACTATTTATTTGCAACCACAAATATGCTCTCAGAAAGCAGAGGGATGAGTTTTGAGGATGAGGGATTTCTCTACGGAAAATATTTTGCCCAAAGAGCTGTGCAGCATGAAAGGGTTGGTGATGATGATGCTTCACCTGGAGAAAGCCCCTGGTGTGGGTCACTGGCTGTGTCTGTCTAGCCTGCTTTGGCCCCACAGCAGTCGATCAGATGTGGAGTTTCACCTCCTTGCACACAAGGACCAACCTGCAAAATGCAGAAGCAGCTGGTTCCTTTTAACAGCACTGCTCGGGGTCACGGGGAGGTGCCTGCACTGATGGGTGGCTGTCCCCTGCCAGTGCTGCCGAGGCAGAGCAGGACACCTAAGAGAGGCTTGGGGTGTGGGCTGGTGGTTAGATGGGAATAGCCCTGTGACATGCAGAGACCAGCTGTGAGCTCTGCACGAGAAGAAATGTCTGTGAGGCTTCACCTTGCACTTGCAGCTGGTGTTGGCAGCTCCCCCAAAAAGGCTTCATCAGAGCGCCCTGTGGTGACACTGGTGCCCTGAGGCTGGGGGAAAGCAGCAGCTCGTGGTGCTGTTCACCCTGGGGACCAACTGTGTCGTGCAAAGCATTGATGCTTCCCAAAACTTCTGGGCAGTTTTGTTTTCCCCAGCAGTCGCAGTTTACAAACTGGAGCCAGCACTCACCTCCTCTCTGCCGCCTCTGCCGTCCCCCCGGGAGGGCGGTGGGCAGGGAGCCACTGCGCTCAGGAAGAGCCTTTGTTGCAGGGCTCAGCCATTGAATTCAGTGACTTCCAGAGAACCCCACACTTACTTTAAAGATTTCTTGTTTGCTCTGGAAAGCAGCTCTGAAACTCTGAGCCTGCACCCCCCAAACAGCGGCGTGCACTGTTGGGAGCTGCTGGGCTGCTTGTTGCTCACAGGAAAGGCTGGACTTGGACCCTGCGTGGATCTACCCAGATTTTGGGGTGGTAGGGGCAGAGCCTGGAGTGAAGCACATGTCCAGCACAGCCTCCATAGTCGGTGATGCACAGGGGGTCACTGTGGCTCCTGGGGTGCAGTGGCAGTGCTGGAGAGGAGAAGTCTGTGTGAAAAGCATAACAGCATTCTTTTTCTTGTTGTTCAGTTTACATCCTCTTCCTTCTCCCCTGCCTTGGAGCTCCCCATTGTTTTGGGCTACTCCTGGGGCAGAGCAAGAGTTTTAGCTTGTTTGGGACAGGTATTTCACTGCTTTTGCTAAGCAGTAGCTCCCATCTGAGTCTTAGGAGCATCAGGGGCACAACAGATCTGTGGCAGTGAGTGAGGCAGCTGGGCATAATCGCTGCATGGACAGGGATGGGGACACAAGGCTTTGAGCTGGGAAGGCTGGCTGTGCAGCAGCCTCCCGTGCTGGGTCACCCTCCGAGATGTCTGGCTGAGACGAGGCAGCCTGAGCCATAACCAGGCTTTTATGGGGCCTTGGAGAAGGTGTCTTGGCAGCTGCCATTTGCGCCGTGCAGAGAGCAGCTCCCCCACCTCCGTCCCTAGCTGGCAATAACTGCTAGAAAGCAGCCTTGAAACAACAACCAGCTTTCTAATAAAGCTGGCAAGTACTGCCAAGACAGAAAGCACAGGAGAACCGCATGCGGGGCTGGAGCACAGCCTGCAAACCAGACCATGCACTGCGATGTCCTGGCCCCATTTGGTGTGTCCTTGTCCCCTTCAGCAGGCACTGGGCTGAGCTGCAGCCTTTGCTCCGTCCCTGCTGGTGGCACGTTGGTGACCAGCTGTACCTGTGCAATGTAGGAGCAAGGCAGGTCACCTCTGATCGGGAGGGCATGTTTTACAGGTGACAGTGTGAGCTGTAGAGGTGTTGGTGTAAAAAGCTGCCCAGTGTGTTTGTACAAAACTGGGCTGACAAATCCACAGTGTCCTGTCTGTGCCCGTGTGTAACTTAATTTAATAATGTGATCCCTCCAGCCCCAGTCCAGTCTGTATCATCTTCATCATATTCATATCTTGTAGTATCAATCCCCAGAGTGTGTTTTAAAATTTTTGTTTAGGACAGTGTGTTTCTTTGCTGCTTCCCAGGATGTGTGGAACCTGGCTGGATCCTGGCATGCCCTGCGTGGAGCGGTCCCAGCTGTCCCTCTGTCCGGCTGGCACCGGGACCTCTCCATCACTGCAGGCTGGCTCGGAGAGATGCTTTAGGGTGCAGCCGGCCCTGGGGAGCGGGGGGATGGCAACCCGAGGGCTCAGGGTGCGGGAGCGATGCGGGAGATGTGCGGGAGCGATGCGGGAGCGGTGCTGAGGACCACCAGAGGGAGCACAAGAGTGCAAAAATCCCACCGGGAAGCTGCGGGGACGAGGGCTCCGGCCGCACTGGTGCGCACTGGGACGTGCCGGTGTGCACTGGTGTGCGCTGGTCCAGGCAGAGCCCCACGGCTGCTCTGCCTTGCTGGGAGAGATCCCGCCGGCCCATCCCAGAGCCGCGGGGCTCCCGGAGGGACCGATGGGGCAAGGTCCGAGTGCCGCAGGGAGCCTCGGTCTCCCGGACTCTCCATCAGCATCCCCCGAGCCGCGTTATCCCCTGGGATACCGGGCTCCCCATAGGGACACTCTGCATCCCTCTGGCAGAGCTCTGCAGTGACGGTATGGGCTCCCGAGGTCGCATTTCAGTTCAGGTATCTCCATCCCCTGAAGCTGAGTCCTTCCCTTCGTGCTGCTGGAGTGAGCAAACCCCTCTCCGGGGCTGGAGGACAAGGCAGTGAGTTCATGCTGCATCCCAAAGTGCCAGGTTGCCTGTCAGGCCCTTCAAAAAAGGCTCTTAGCACCTTGGAGCCAAGCTTGCTTTAGAGTTCCCTGTGAAAAAGGCATCGTGACAAACCCCGGGGGTTATTTTTGACAGAAAACTGTATTTAAAAGAAAACAGAGCAGCCATCCTGTTGCAGCCACGGGGCCCTGTGATATCCCTGCTGAGGCTTGGCGTGCCTTTCTTGCTGCAATGGCTTCTCTTCCAGAGGCAAAGATACCATGAGACATGCCTTAACACCGGGTTATTCACATGGTGGGTATCTGATCACACATTTAGTGTCCAGAACCTGCCTGTCTTCATGGAGTAAGTCTCCAGTTGTATGTGCAATGCAATGCCTGGGCTGAGACCTTCTTCAGCACCCTACAAAGGGCAGTGGCAGCCAGGCAGGTCCTTACACTAAACAGGCTCTACCCAGGCCAGGGACTCACAAAGTAAAAAGACAAATAATTCCCATCACGTCACTGCTGGTGGTGTGGTACTGCGGACTGGTTTTGCCTGCTTGTTCAATAAGAGGTGAATTCCACCCGGGAGGAATTCACTCCTCGCCTGTGCTAATATTAAAAACGTGCTGGATGGTTTAATTTTAGGCCCAGCTATCTTTCTCGCCACAGAGTTTAACACAATTGCGTGGCAGGATGTCTGCAGAGGTCAGATGGGAATAATGGAGGTGTTAGTCACTCCAGAAAAGGAATTAAATCGTGCCAGGCAGTTTGCACAATTACTCCTGGTGTTGCCGCGGGGAGAATCCCTAGGTCTTGTCTAGCAAAGTTTCAGCATTTATTTGGGGAAGCATAGCCAGCATTTTTTTTCATTTTTGGCTGCCTTTCATAGCGGGGCAGTGGGTCCGTGTGGCAGCTGCCGTGGGGACTGTCCTGCTGGCGTCCAGGCGCCGAGGGAGGGTCATTGTCCCATTGTGTGGATGGGAAATGCGAGCACGAGGATGCAGAGCTCTGCTTGGAGTCTCTGAGCTGGAGTCTCTGGGGGCCTCGGCCTGAGTTTAACTACAAAACCATCTCTCACAGTCCCCCATGTGCCGAGCAAAGCATTTCAGATCATCCCCCATCCTGCTCATGACCCTTTGTCAGCAGCTTCCCTGTACTTGCTGCAGGGTGTCCCTCTGGAAACCCTGCCACTCTCTCCAGCCTAGGCAGCAGCATGGATAAACCTCTGTTACAAAAGCTTGAGCCCCAGCCAAATTTCCCAGGGAGCAGCCAAGCTCCAGCAGTGCAGAGCCAGTTCTGGCTTGCCCCGGCACCGATGGCCAGCTCCAGCCCCCGGGGCTGGTCCCTGGGGCAGGTGAGACCTTGCATGAGTAGGAGTGACCTGAGGAGCCAAGGACCTTCTTGGCTCAAGCTGCAGAGCAAAGCACGCATCTGCCTGAAGCCACCACAGTGGAAAGGGACCAGGCTAATGCCAAGTGAGAAGGAATGGCAGTTTTGGAAATGTGTGAGTCACGCTTGGGTCTGATGCTCATGGTGGAGAGGCTGAGATGTGCAGGCTGTGCTGGCATCCTCAGCGGGCAGTGGGGCTCTGGTGGGTGCACCCTTGTGGGGCCTGGCCCTGCCACCCCAGGGCATCCAGACATACAAGAGCAATTGTGGCTTTCTCACTGTTGGGAAATGAACAGGGCCCGAATATTGTTGTGGATTTCAATAGAAAATGCTTTCAGATTGAAATGACCTTGATTACAGCTGGTTGTATAATTCATTGTGAATAAGGTTCTCTGCAAAGTTTGGCATTTTTGTTTTCATTGCATAATAATTAGTGATTACGTTTTTTCCAGTATTTACCCTGTGCTGATCTTGGTATGAGCCTGAAATGCCAGAAGTGCAATGACAAGAGCCAGAAACCATGCCAGCATCCATGCCCAGCATCCACGCCAGCCAGGGTATTACTTGCTTTCTATAGGCAAGGAACATCAAGCAACCATGAATTGCTTCCCCCTCAGAAACACACAACATACAACTCACTGATGCTCATTTGGCTATTTTTAATTTGATTAAGGGCTCTACAAGTGCCCCTTGGGGGGACAGATGCAAATGGGGAGATGTGTTTGTCAGTCCTGTGCATACTGTGAACAAAAACTTTCTGTAAACCAATTTGTTCCCTTGTTTTTTCAGTGTTCTTTTTCGTCGTTATGGGATTATGGTTTTAGTAATGAAAATGAGTAGTCCCTGGTATCTACACTGACAATTTACAGATGCAGAACTTCTTGCCTTCCATGCAATTTTTGGCAGAAATGTGTCAACAGAATTATTTAACAAAATAATAATAAATATCATTGGTTATTCATAGAAATGCAAGGTAGATTCAATGCATATTTTCGCATGTGATATGGATCTAAGGACACACATGGAATTGCATTGATTGAACTACAAATGCAACATTTAAGGTGGGGAAAAACCTATAAAAATTTGCTTTAAACCACCACAATCATGTCTGCAGAGGAAGTTGCATCAGTGTCTCTAAGCTGATGCAAATCCACGTGCAGACAAACCCTGTGTGACATGTCCTTGTGGAGGATCACATTCCAGACTCACAGCATGCTGTACCTTGAGTTAATCACCTGGTATTTGCTGTTTTGTTCTTCCATTGGGGCTCACTGAATAACAGCATTCACAGGAACTTTATAGCATTTATAAGACCCTTATTTTTTAGGTGAAATGTGATTTCTTTGAAGGATAACTATGAATTGCAGCTAATAACAGCAATGACTTCAAATCCTCACTCTGAATGTCGTTGTGGTGTGTTGGCTGACACAAAAATGTTCCTCTTGGTCATTGTATGTGCTCAGGCTGCTGTAAAGCATCATCAGGGACCTGCTGCTGCTCTGAACCCAGCAATGCAAAGGGATGGCTCCAAGTAGCCACAGGAATTGGGTGGGAAAGATGTTGCTGGAGCATCTCCAATGGGGCGTCTCCAAGGGGACATCTCCAAGGGGCTCTATGGGAAGGTGAGCTTGTGCCTTCCCAGCACAGGCAGAGGCAAACACCAAGCTGGAAGGTGGATTTGCAGCAGCAGAGCCCTAGAAGTAGGGCCTGTCCCATGCAGAACTGGGACAGGAGACTCCTCTGGCTTCTCCAGCCAGGACATAGGGGAGTCCAGCAAGTTCAGCTGTAAATGTTATTGTGTATTTATAAACAAGAGCAGGCTGGAGGGATGACATGGCTCTGTTTACCTCAGTGGCATGTAAAAGTAAACACCCCAGATGAGTTGATCATTAACTTGCCTCCCCTGCTTTCGTGCCTTCTTATGTGAATAGGAACATTCCTCCTTCACTCCTTTGCTCTCTCTGTTTTTGTTTGCTCTATCTCCACAGGGCTGATTTAATAGCCCTCCTTGAACTTAGAGAAGGCTATCATTTGCTTGCAGATCAAAACAATGCTGACTGTCTTACATCTGAAAAACACCCAATTTCTGCTTTATGACTGAGATAAAAATCCTCCTCTCAGTTTCAGAAAACAGGCACTGAAACTTTGTGTGGTTCAGGACAGTCCCACAAAAACCAAGACTTTATTGAGAGCTTGGGAGAAAGCCAATTTGATGCATTAATCTCAAGAAATAAATCACATAAATAAGAGATAAGCACATGTTTCCCCCCAAGCAAATAGAGGCCACTTGGCTGTGAAAGGCACGTCCTTCTCAAATAATGAGTGGGAGACTCTAATTCCAGGCTTGCAGTCAGTGTTTCTGTAGGGGCTTGCAGGCTGTGAGCAGAGGAGTAGCTGAGCATTATCAGGGATCTATTGAGAGGGTGTACGTCTGACACAGCTCGCAGAGCCAGCAGAAAAGTCAGCACAGACTATTTTCCCACCCACACACTTTCACAAGGAGTCAACGGCGCCACTACTGCACAGGTCTCGTAAAGGGTCAAGGATTTATTTTTCTTGAGTGAGCAACAAACTTCTTTTTCCACCAGCAATAATATTTTGTGACAGCGAGGCACCATCCCTAAGAAACAGTAGTCTGTGACCCAGCAAATGCTGAAACTGCAGGCACACCACTGGGTGAAGGCCAAACATTTGGTTGTGTGCAGAAACCCCTCCTTTGCACTGGGTGAGATTTCCAAGACAGATGCTGGGAAGGTAGGAAACACCTGAATTGCTGCTTGGGAAATCTTAATCCATCTCCTTCATTTTTTGTTCCATGAGCCTTGGTAATGAGGGCTTTGCAGGCAACTCCAGGGCTGCTGGTTGGGGTGTCAGGAGGGACAGAAATGGGGCTGGTCCAACACCAGGCACTGGAAGGGCAGGAGGGAAATTAGGCAACCAGTCTGTGTTACTCTGCATCCACCTTGATCATTATTTTCCTTTTGGGCTGTGAACAGCCAGGGAATTCTGTACAAAAAAGCTGTATGGATGAGGTCTGGTGGAGGCTTCAGTAGTAAGCCTGAGTGCCGTAACTTCATGCAAGCCAACTGCAGCAGCAAACTCTGGCTAATCTGGAGTTTGGGTGTTGTGCCTCTGGAAGGTGCTTCATGAAAACCCAAAGCAGCCAAGTGAAATCAGGGTAAGCTCCTGAACAAGTATCCACATCCTTGGTAGTCTGACTCTGACAAAATTAAGTGGTCTGAGATGAGCTACTGTCATCAGCTCCTTCCTAAACTTGTCTTTCCTTTATTTCCTTCCCCAGCAGCATTGGCAGAGCTGGGCAGCACTGCAGTTCCCTGGGGCCACACATCCCCAGTTCCCTCCTTGACAGTCCCATCTCTGCAGTGTCCTTGAGGTGGCCCAGGCTGTGTTCCTTGGCCCCAGCATTTTGCCTCTCCATCCCCAGAGCCCTCTCATTTATTCTGGACCATACTGGCAGTGGGTTGATTCTGGCAAAGCTACCAAACCACATTTCATGAAGATTGATCACAGAAGCCATTGTTGTCCTGTGGAAAGCTATTTATTTGCTGGTTAGTCCCCAGGGTGTCTCTGGAGGGAGAGGGGGAAGGTGGACAATAATGGGAGTGAAGGGTCCCTGCTCAGCGCAGGCTTTCTCAGGGATGTGAAACCCCAGCTAACCACAACGTGCTTCCACCCAGACACAGGGCTATTTTTAGTGTAACATTTCAGCTGGGTTGCTGTTCCCTCCACTCAGAGCCCAAATGTTCTCTCAGGCACTGACCATTGCAAGTGGCCTGAGATGGAAGGGTGATTTCCCTGCACGCTGGACAGCCATAAGGGTGTGAATCAGAGCAGGTGACAGATCCAACAACATTACCTGCAAAGGGCTCTTCAGGGCATCCTTTGCTGCGGTTTGGTCTGCTAACTAAAGGTACAGGACAGGCTCTTCCATCTTTCTTTCTCTGCTCAGGCTCTGTTAAGCTCCCAGTGCAGCTCCCAAGATGCAAGTCTCTTGTACTGAACCTGCAGGACCAGCCAGGCATGGGGAGCAGGAAAGGATGTGCAGGGATGCCAGAGGCCTGTGAATGACAACGGGGTTGGCTGCTTTTGAATGCATCTCTCTGTGCTGTCAGCTCGTGTCACACCTGCCTTGTGGCAGCTGAGCCGTTGCAAAGCGTATATAGGAAAAAACAAGGTTTGAAAAACTATCGATCTGCATCAACTCCTTTCAAGCTCTTCCCCCACCTGCAGGCAGGGAAGTGCAGGAACGTGCTTTGACCTCCTGCTCAGCAGAGCAGCCCTGACTCCAAACCAGCTCTGTGTTCACCTCCCAGCCAGCCCAGGCTCCTCTGCCCTCCTCAGGAGCTTTCCCCGTCAGCTGGAGCAATCTCCCTGGGACAATGTCACTCCTCCTCATGGGGTCCCAGCATGCAAGGATGGGAATTACTGGACTGCTGACCCTGGGACACAATCATGTCCTCTAGGAGAAACAGAAGAAGAAGACACAAATACTCTGTTTTAATGATTGTCAGTGGAGACAGAAGTAATCACCATAGCAAAGAGAATCTCCTTTGGGGGAAGATAAGTGTTTCTGAGCTGAGCTGGTTTGTTTTCTCATGCTGGGGGCTCACTAAGATGTTTGGGAAGAGCTTTGGGCCAGTGAGTTCTGCTCTGTGTGCGTGTGTGCCTGGTTGTGCACAGGGCAGCTGTTCCTGCCCCTGAACCGGGAATGTTTTAAACAGGAGACTGAAGAGTAGCAAATAATTAATACCATGCTCCGATCTGAGCTTTTGGGATGAATAATCATTGGTGTTGAAATGTATGAGTCTCTGTGAGTCTGGGCTCTGAGTGCTTTCACCAGGACCCAGAGGATGTCCAAATACAAACAGTGAGCAACCACAGGAAGGGCAGGGTGGGGAAGGGGCATGCTGGCTTTGCTCTGTCACTGAGCAAGGGGACAGGGACTTGTCAGGTCTCTCAGGGCTGCATAAAGGGCATTTTGTACCTGGACCCACTCCCTAATTCCTGGTTCTCTCTCTCTGTGCCTGCCCCTTCTGCAGCTGGTGGGCTGCAAACCTGGCTGCACTGGCTCTGGGGGGCTCCTGGCTCACACAGCTACCTAGTCTGTGCCCAAGTGCCGTGCCTAAGACTTGACCAGGGCTTTTTCCATGAAGAAATTGCTCTGGAAGCCCCTGGACATGACAAGATGGTTCATGTTACCTTCGACAACCTTTGGAAAGTGTCTATAGCCAGCCAAGTCTCAAGCTGCCAGCTCCAACCAGAGAATTGGGTTAGCAAAACAGAGGCAGATGGTCAGGGTTTAACTTGAGCTCTTTTTCATTACCTCTATCACGACACAGCATCTCTACTGCCTTGCTGTAACCAGAGGGTTGGCCTCTGTCTCACCCCTGGCTCGCTGGCACCCCTGTGAGGGCTCTGTGGGCAGTGACCACCTTCCCTGCCAGGACTGGGACCAGTCTCTGTATACACAGTCATACTGGGAGTAGTGGTGCAGCGCTGACTGAGGAAGGGAGGACAGGACTCTGATCTGCAGGGTAAGAGCCCTGTCTGAGAGCCACATCCCACAGAGATGGGGAAGGAGGTGGGCCAAGCAGGGAGGGATGCAGGGAGGTGATGGAGCTGGTGGGGATGAAGACAAATCAGTCCAGGGCCCAGCACCAGTGAAATGGTCATGGTAGCAAATCTACCATTCCCGAGACCCTTGGCATCAGCACAGACTACACAGATTTACTGAAGGACTTTGCTGCCAGATTGCAAAGGGACTACCATGCTCCCTGGGATGAACAGGCATCCAGACTGGGGTTAGGGTGGGCAGCTAAAGGGCCCTGGGCTTCATACAGCACCCACTGACCCCAGTCCCACAAGCTGCAGGGGATAACTGCACTGGCCATCCTGCTGTCCTGCAGTCTGGGGAGTTGCAGCCCCTGGAGCTGCTCACCCCTCAGCCATGCCTAGCTGAGTTTTCCCACATTCCTCATCCCATGTCTTGGTCTTTGCCCAGGAAGAAGTCTGCATGGGAGGAGGTGTGTCACTTGTTCTTCAAGCATCATTGCTGGTTCAGGCCGACGTCCCCTCAGCCACACCTGGAGTCAGTCAAAACTCATGTCTAATCCAAGTAATTGCTAGACAAAAATGAGAGAAATGTATCAGTAACAATATGAGAAATTCAGTCCATGCATGAGTGGGGAGAAAACACACGCCAGGCAATGCTGGTTTCCACCAGCAATTTAAATGGCTCTCTGGATGTGAGAGAAAACATCCCCTTACAGGGGAGCACCGCACTGCACTTGCAGGGCTTCTTCCTCCTCCAAGCCCAGCTGCTGCAGAAATGTAGGCAGACAAAATTGACCGGGGTCAGGAGTCACCAGCACTTGGTTTTTATATAGTCTGGCTATTTTAAATGCTGACAGTGTTTGTTTGTTCAGCCACAAGCTTTGCACAGTGTCCCCCCCCAAATTCACCTGAAGGAGAGCAGCTGGCTGCTGACACAGGCACTGCTGCAGTGGCACCGTGGGCTGGCACATCTGCCCAGGGACTCAGGGGCTGTCCCCACCATCCACCATGAGCAGCATCATGGCAAATCCTTGGCCAGAGCCTTCCCAAGTGGTGACAGTCTGATAAGAGGATCGTGCCCCTGTTTAGGTGGTCCTGAGTGACACCTGGCCATGGGTGTCCCTTTCCAGTGTTGGAGCTGCTGGTTTGTGCTGGTTGCTGTTCCTCTGAGTGCCTGTGCTGGGCAATTCCAGCTTCGCCAGCAAACTTTTTGTTGAAACATCAGCTGTACTAAATTTGTACAAAGCATTTCTCATGCTGTCCAGATGCCACTGCTGCTAAAAATAGTCCAGTCTGGTCTCTTTTCCCAGCTTCTTGCCTTTTATCAGTAATAGTTTTAATGGTCTTTGCAATATTTAAGGAGTCATTTGTCCACTTCAGGCCAGCAACTACTGGGAACAAGAGTCCTTCCCAGTTCTCCCATATTCCCATTCATGCCCTACACAGATAAGGCCGTGAAGAAGTTTTTTCACTGGAAAACCAGAAGTTTTTGCTGCACGCTCAACATGAGCTGTGCAGCACTGGGTCAAATCCAGGCTTTCCTTGCAGAGCTTCTCAGCACACAAGAGCTGCTGTGGGTCCTTCCTCTGGCACTGGTGCAGCACCTGGAGTAGGAGCAGGATGTGCCTGAGGGTCCCCAGCGTGAGGGGTTGTTATGCAATGTGGCCAAGAGATAGAGAGCTATAGGATGGGTTGGGATAGGGTGGGATGAGATGTGATGGGATGGAACGGGATGGGTTGAGTTGGGATGAGATGGAGTGGGAATAAGGATAGGGTAGGAGGGGGCACAGTGGGGTGCCAGCCCAGCATCCAGGAGCAGTTCCCTCCTGCTGCCAGTTTGGTGAGAAAAGCTGAGGGATATATTTGTGTCTCAGTGTCCCCATCTCTCAGTGGGTATCACTGTGCCGTCTGGGAGCCTGGCAGCTTTGTGGCTGGAGTTCTCTGCATCAGCAGTGCTGTTATGATTGCCAGACACAGATACTATCTGTGACACTATCATGCCTGCTATTATTGTATTTCATGTAAAATTTATGCCATTTCTGAAGCATTTCTGTAAACACAGTTCTTAAGGACTTGTAATCATTTAAGTATCCACTGATATATATCCAGTTCTTGAATGTTGTGGCTTTTTCTGTGTTTATTTTTCCTCCTCCTGGACCTTTTGGTCAGCAGACAGGCTGGATTTTTTTTCTTTTGGCTCTGCCTGCCTGAAAAGAACAGGGGGTGCAGCATTGGCAGAGCCAGGACTGCATTGAAGTCTCTGGTCTGGTTCATGTGAATGCTTGGGGGACCAGCAGGACTGTGCTGGCAGCCTTGCTCATGCTGGCAGCAGAAACAGAAGCTTGAATTTCCTCAGCAGCATCTCAATGGGACCTGCAGCATCACCACTGTCTGCTGGGGCAGGAGAGCAAGGTGGAAGACCTCCTCCAGGTCACCCTTTTCCAGGGCTAATTTGTGCTTTGGGTTCTCAGTGTGCCCAGCAGCCAGGGCGAAATGACCCCAAGAAAATCCAGGCAGTCAGCTTGGAAAATCCCAGGGAGTTTGATTTACTCAAAGAACATGTTTGCGTAACAATACAATGGGGAGAGCCCTATATTTGGTACAATGCTTCGTTCTGCATGCCAAGATGTGCTGATACTCCCCAGCTCAGGCAGGCACTGGCACAGCCATGCCAGGGTTGCATCTTGGCTGCCCCTCCTTACCCTGCAGCCCCTGGCAAAGAGGTGCAGTGGGGGTGCTCAGACTATGGCAGGGGCCAATGCTGCCACTTTCAGGGCTCCTCACTGTGCCCTGAAACCTTGTGAGCAAAAGCTAATTGCAAAGACAGTTACTAACAAGCACTTCTGGCTGCAACCACCACATCTGGCCTGGCCCACAGCTCCTCTGGGGCTGGCCAGCTCCTTCTGGCCAGGGGACGGTCCTGCTGCCCAGTGGTTGGAGTGTGGCTGGGTGACCTGGGGCTTAGAGGTGACCTGGGGCTCACAGGCAGCCCTGGCACAGGTGGCTCAGACCCCGGCAGAGTCTGCACAAATTATCCCTCGCCATCCTCACAGTGGGGCTGGGGAGCCAGCAGAGACCCCTTTGCCTCCAGCTCAGCCGTCCTGCTTTGGTTACTGTTGGTCTGAAATAGCTGTTCCCTGTGAGATGGCAGCGAGGGCTCTCTCTGCTCGTATGGAAAGGGGTCAGCCACCCCCACAGTCCCCAGGCACAGGCCAAATCAGCAGCTGCTGGGACCCTTCTCCTCAGTGTTCCAGGAGGGCAATGGGCACCTTGAAGAATTAGTTAATGAGCAGAGCAGGAGCAGTGGCTCTCCTGCAACACAACCAGCATCAGCCCAGCTGTCCCTGAAGTTGCATTCACATCTCAAAGCATGATGGACCTGGAGAGGCAGTCTGGGAGAGAAACCACCCTCTTCCAAAAGTGACAGATCACTTCAGCTTTGCAGCTGCACTGGACTCATACCTGAGACCCTCGGGCAGCAAAGTCCTGCCCCTTTGAGGCCGACTGACATCAGCGTGCACCAAGAGCCTGCTCAGGCATGGACCAGCACAGGATGCGCTGGCTGTGCCGCCGACAGGGATGCTCGTACAGGCTGTGCCCAGGAATGCTGGCGGGGTCTCAGCCGGGGCACACAGTTCTGTTTGCCCACCCGTGTCCCCTCTGCGGGAGCTGCTCCCGTACACTGCCCTTTATTCTGCTTCTTCCCAGCGGCTGCGGAACAAACAAACGCGGGAACAATGCTTTCCAGGAACCGCGCGTTTCCTCCGAGCGCCCCGGGGTCAGGGCTGCGAGCGCCGCAGAAACACCCTGTGCTGCCCCGGGGGGAGCTGGAGCGGGGAGCATCCCGCCCAGCCATCCTGCCCGTGGCTTTGGTAAAAATACAGGGGAAAAAAAAGAAAGAAAAAAAAGAAAAAGAAAAAAAAAGAAAAAAAAAAAGAAAAAAAAAAGAAAAAAAAAAGAGAGAAAGAGAGATTTGAGACTTATCTCCCACCCTCATCCGAAGAGCGTTTGAATTCCCAGTGAAAGGACCTGAAGCACTTGGACTTCAGGACTTACAGGCTGGAGGGGAACATGCGTGGTGAGAGGCTTGTTTCCATAACTCCTCCAAAAAAAATCCGTGCCAGGGTGCATTTGTGGAGTGGGCTGCATATAAATTATCCATAAATAAGCTTAACATTAGTGAGCAGGTGGAACAGGGCAGGGTTCAGGAAATTATGCAAAGAGAGCAGACAAAGAGCCGGGCTGCGATTGCTCTTTGTGTCGGGGAGCCGGGCTCACTTTGTGCAGTCACAACGAGTTAGTGCAGGGCACAAAGGCTGCAATTTTGGGTTTGATTAAACTCTCTGACAGCATTCATATGTTAAATGATTATGTGCTACTATCTGCTGCTACAGCGTGCATATCACAGGAGAATCACAAATGAACTGTTGAGGCCAGAGAGCAGTGTTACGGGAGAGGTAATTAATAAGCCCAACAAGAGGAGGGAAAAAAAAGAAATTTGTTGTGGTTTTTACTCAATGACCAGGCACATCAAGTCAGGAAGAAATGAGTAACATGGACCAACACGGATGTGCATTCTGGCATTTGAAAGTCTAATCCTGATGCAAATATTTTAGGCAGGATCCTGTCTCCCACCTTCAAAACTTCAGACACACAAGAGCTGCGTGGCATCCCCTGCAACAGCCGATGCCTGTGGAGGCAGGTCAGGGCTGTTCAAAGGCATTCCCAGCAAAAGGATTACTTTGCCTTTATGCTGGCTGCCCATTCAGTCTTTTGTGAGATACCACGAGGAATCGAGTGACATTTGAAACAGGAACGAGGATTAGAATCCCCCCCTCCCTAGCCACCCTCCCGGTGTCAGCTGCACAAAGCCCGGCAGAGGAGCTGTGGGGAGGCAGAGGGGATGCACACCCGGCATCACCTTCACCTCAGGAGGGGACCTTGCACCCCACGCGTGCTGCCTTCAACCCCTGCCTTCCCCCACAAGTGAAAAGATGTCCCTGAAACACGTGGCTTCCCAGCAAAGCTGCACGGATTTGCTTAGTCATCATCCCCAACCCACAGGAGAAGGACAAAAACCCCTTTTGCCAGGTGAGAGGCTGCTCAGGGATGGCTCCTGGATGGGTGTCTGCTCCACATGGGGCTGTGCTGCTGTGTATGTGTATTCTGGGTCACACTAAGGCCACACAAACACCTTGGGCCACAGACGGGTGATGTCAAAGAGAGATGCCACAGAGATACCAAAAATGGTAGTGCTGCTGCCAAAGAAAATACCTGTATTAATTCCTTATGTCTGCTGCTCTTCAGGGGGGAAAAATGTGGCTATGGTGTCACCTGAAGCTGTCTTACAGATGGTGATGTTGATAAGCAAGGTGACATGTTTCTCTGCTGTGACCCCATCCAGGGGTAGACAGACCCTCTCCCAGGCATCAAGCTGAGTATCTTGCCTTCACTCTTGATCAAAATCACCCTAGGAAATGGAGAACAAAAGAAGTTAGACAGAAAATGGGTTGCAAAAGCTGCCTCTATGCAAGTAGTGCAGCAAAAAATAAAATATCTACAAGAGACAAAATTAACTGGTCCTTGGTGGCCCTGCTGGGTCACCAGGCTGGTTCTGTCCCCCAAAAGCCATCAGCAATAGCTGTGTTTTTTCCCTGGGTCAGTGAGATAGGCAAGTGAAACTGTCCATCATGGGCATTTCTGCTGGTCCCAGTAAGCTCCAGGACAGCAGGTTCATGTTTGTTCTGTTTTCCTATGGCCACCAGTGAGCTCAGCCAGTAAAAACAGCCCTGATATTACCTGTAACAAGCCCATCCTCACTCCCTGGCTGCTGCAGCCAGACACTGGTGTGGAAACAGCCCTAACCAGCTTTTTTTTCCAAGAGCACCTGCTGGGGAGCAGCTCCTGTGCTTGTATACAGGCTCCAGCCCTGGGTTGTCCCTGTGTGACCCCTGTGTCACTCCCTCTGTGCTGGCATCTGGCTCCCCCACCGCCGTCTCACTTGGCTCCCGCGTGTGCCGGCTTGGTGCCGGGAATGGGATAAAACACAGTGCACAGAAACTCAGCCAGCCAGAAAAGGCAATCCTGCCTGCAGCAGTAAGGAATTAATCAAGATCTGGGCTGATAAAGCAACTGGCAGCCCCTCTGGGGAGGGGGCGACCCTCATTTCAGGGAGGTGATGAAGGGCAGCAGGAGGTCAGCAGGCAGTGGGGCTGCAGAGCCTCGGGTGTCCCCTCCCTGCCATGGCCCTTCACTTGTTTTGATGGCCACAGCACATGTCTCAGGCTGGGTTCACACAGCACCTCCAGCTGCACCAGAGGTATGAGATCACATGAAACAACTATCTCTCTGCAGGCTTGGGATGCCCAAATCCCTGATGTGCAGGTAAAGTGTGGGTTATGGGAGATATGGGGGAATTGCTCCATCTCCCAGGACCCCAGAGCAGAGCTGTGTGGCTGCCCTGGGAGCTCATCCCCACTGGAAATTAATTCACTAGTCTTGTTATGCTGATTGGCAGCCGCCAGGTTTAAATGCTTGCAGAGGGGTTCACCCAGGGCTGTCTTAGAAACGCGTCTGTGTCCAGATCTGAAGCAAAGTGTGCAGTGAAGGGTCCTGCAAAATCACTCTGTCACCAGCCCTGCCCTGCAGCAGGGATTCACAGAATGGTTTAGGTTGGAAAAGCCCTGTAAGATCATCCAGTCCAACCATTAACCCAGCACTGCTGTGTTCGGTGCTAAACCATGTCCCTGAGTGTCACATCCACATACTTTTTGAATGTTCAGGACAACATTCCCCCCCAAAATCTTTTCATTCCTGTTCTGCCATTGCCAACTGTCTTCTCCCAAAGCATTCCCCCCTCCCTTCAAAAGAAAAAAAAAGAAATCAAAAGTGCATAAAGATTTTTATCTGGAGCCAGAGGGCTCTGGGAGCGTGGCTGCCCGCCTGGCTCCATGGGGAGGGCAGGCTCCATGGGGAGGGCTGGCTCCATGGGGAAGGCTGGGCTGGCTCCATGGGGAAGGCTGGCTCCATGGGGAAGGCTGGCTCCATGGAGAGGGCTGGCTCCATGGAGAGGGCTGGCTCCATGGGAGCCCCAGCTCCACAGGGGGCCCCGGCCGGCCGCCTGCCTCGGCACAGAGCTCACGATGCACCAGATTGCAATGAAAGGTTTTATTGCCCAGTCAGCTCGCCCATATCAGTCAGCTATTTGGCTGAAGGGGAAGCGTCCATTCAAAGCCAGTTTACAGCAGAGGCTTTATTTTTATTTTAAAAGCATCTGGAAATTAAAAATCCCCTTTGGCACTCGTCCACTTTGGAGAGAGAGCCAGGCCTGTCGTCTGGCCAAGCAGCCCTGCTCTAACTGAGCTGGGTGGATCCAGTGCTGGGACATTTTCCTAACTCAAGCAGAAGCGGGATGCTGGCTTTCTTCCAGCTGCTCCACGAACTTCCCACGCCGAGCATCAGTTTGGTCCTCACACCATGTGTGTGACACAGCATGGATGTCACTCAGAGCCATTCAGCATGTGCTGTGCCCAGCTCCCTGCTCTTCCCCAGCCCAGGGATGTTAGTGAGATGGAGCTTTGGCTGGGGCAAGGAATGACAGGACAGCTGGTGCATGCAGGGTTTGCCTCAGGTGAAGGGCAACAATGCAAAACATGGTTTGTTTATCTCCATTTTGGGATGGGCTGCAGGTCTGACAGGTGGTACTACCCAAGACTGGCTGAACCTGGTGGCACAGCCATGCAGAGTTTATAGCAGAGCCCTGGGAAGTTCTCCATGAGCAGTGTTTTGCCCCAAAATCCACAACACATCATTGAACTTTTTCCTCAGCAGGCTGGTAAAGCCTATCTGGGTCATCCCTTCGGTCAAGGTATGTTTTGGAGAAAGGGAAAGAAAGAGAAGCAAATACATTCTTGCATGCAGTTAAAGTTGCATAGAACTGTTTTTCATCCTGCAGGACTGGAAAACTCCAGCCTGCTCTGGCAGCTGGCACCTCTGGCTGCCCAGCCCAGTGTGTCCCTTCAGTGTGGCTCTGCAGCAGGAAGGCAGGTTGTTCTGGAACAGGGCAGACAGCAGAGCAATGACAAGGATTTGTCTGCCCTGTGCTACAGAAGGGAAATTGAGAAGCCTCTGCCCAACATCTTGAGATTGGCATTGTGGAGATTGAACCTGCTGAGTGCATCAGCTGTAACCCAGGGCAGCATCTTTTGTCCAAGAGGTGGGTGAGGTGAATGAATGTGTGTTCAGCTGGAGGAAGAGCTGAGGATCTCCAAATGCAGGTTTTGCCTACATCCTGCTTCCTGCTCTTTGGGGCTGGAACACTGGTGTGTTACTTGCCTGATCTGAGCCTGGAGGGAATGAGGATTTTTGCTTGTCAGTGTTTTGTGGCAGGAGAGGAAGGGAATACCCATCAGGTTGGGAGAGGGGATCAAACAGGCAGGGAACCATTCGCCCTCATCCTGTCCTTCCCAACCTGCCTCTTCTCATCAGCTCCAGCCTCCAGTGCCCATCTCTGCTCCAGCATGCCAGGGGCTGCTGTGGATGGGCTTCTGCTTCTCCCTCCCCAAGTCCTGCTACACCTTGCCAGGGAAAAACTGATTTCACCACTGGTGCAGGCTGGTGAGGGCCCGGCATGAGGAGACACGAGCAGAGACTTTTCCCTAATCTTAACTAAGCCCTTGCAAAGCCCCACTGCATGGACACAAGCTAGACTTCTTCAGAGTCTCATAAAACTGAAACAACTGTGGTCAGACCCTTATGGCAATGGCAACACGCCCTCTTTAGCACAAAGCCTATTTTCCCCCATTGGATTTCAAGTCCCTGTTTCAAAGTATGGAAGCATTAGATCTTTCCAAAGAAAGGATTTCCTGAATTATTCTAACATTGAGAAAATAATGCATTTTTCTCTACTCTGACTCTCACAGGCAGTTGAAGTTCTTGGCTGAAATTTGAAAAAAAGAAAAAAAAAAAGTCATGACATAAGAACAGGATCTTGTACTTAGAAGGGACATGAACCTCCAGAGCAGGCTGTGCTACCAATGCTGCCTCTAATAATAGCTGCCAACTTTGTGAGCATTGTACATTGTTTAGAGAATCTAATCAAGTTATATACTCCTTTTGAAGTCAGACAACTTTGATTTAACAGTGGCTTCAGAGCTTTGAAAAACATGATCTTTTCTAGTTTGCCTTCCATGATGGTTCCTTACCTGTCTCCCACTGTTGAATAAATCATTATAAACATAAACCAGATGCCTAATGCTAACAATAACTTTTGAGAGCCCTGCTTCCCCCAAGATGTATGGGCAATGACTAACACACTTTTAGCCTCCAGACTTAATTTAAAGCATTCTGGAATTGTGCACTGGTGAGATGAAGGCTGCCCGAGACAATAACTTTAACATTAAAAAATAATCTCTGTCTTTAGCAGCAACAAAGTCAAGGTTGTTCCCCTTCTGAGATGTGACAAGGGACAGTGCTGGGTCTCCAGACACAGCAGGTCCTTCCAGCAGAGCAGCAAACACCCGAGGTGCTCTCAGCCTCTGTGTCGCCAGCTGAGCTACAGCACTTTGAAACCTGGAACTCACCTTGCCTGAAGACAGACCACGGATGTGTGGAGCAGTTCAGGGGGATGTGCTGGTGGAAGATGAGTGTTTCTGACCCAGAGACCTCAGCCTGCAGAAAGCCTGTAGCTAACAGCTGCTCCAGAGATGCTCTGTGGGGAATATATTGCTTAACAGAGGAACACACTTAAATGTGTTACTAGTGCAGCTAAATTAGTGTCTGGAGACTGAGTTCTGGCAAAGAAGCAAAGTTTTGAAAGCTTCTTTTAGTATTCTTTCACTTTCCTGTGTCTGCACACACTGAGCCCAGTTGGGTTAATCTTGCTATTTTACTTTCATAATTTTGTCATCCCTTTTCTACAAGGTCTGCTGTCTTTTTTGGTTTGGTTACTTGAAGCAATAACCAAAAGGTGGATAGAAGAAGGAAGAATGGAAGGAAATCTTTGGATCTGCCAAAGTTAAGGAAATTAATATTAGATTAACTCTTCAACTCAGACAAGCTTTGCCCTTGTGACGTGCCAGCACAGTGTGGCACAGCAGGAAGCTCAGTGCAGAATTTCCTGACACAGAGTGAACTAAAAAGAGCCATTGCTAAAAATACACCAACAGGGAGGCTCATGGGGAGCTCGGGGGGAATTATTTCTCCTCCCTGAACTTCATGGCAGTACCTCTGTTTCGTGGCATCCTCCCAAACAACCTGGTCCCACTGAAGTCAAATGTTGTGTTTGAGGTCATGGCAAAGATACCATGTGAAAAATAAAAGCATCCCAAGGCAACCATGGGGAGATTTTCCGGAAACTCACCCTTTGTATGAAACTTGTGTCAACTTTGCATCACAGCTTGGCTTTTCCTAATTTCCAGCTGCTTTGGTGAAGCTTCAGCCCGGGCCTGGCTTTTTTCATTCTGACTTTCAATTGAAACCTTGCCAAATTATCAGATAAGGGGATCAAGGTAAAGCACAGAGTGGCTTGAGGGGAGTTAAGACTCCAGACCCAACATCTCCCAGGAAACTTTTGCCACCTGCTTCACCTTTGTGCTCTTGCACGAAAACAGGAGAGCTCCTCACCAAACCAGACCCGTCCAGCTACCCAGCAATGTTTGTAGCAGCACCAAATGCATCTCCAGAGGAGGTTACTAGGGCATTAGAATATAAAAGACCATAATTTATGCATTTAGAGCCATGTTTTTGATCATGTTGAATAGCGAGCAAACCCTTCATCTTTTACAGAAAATGTTAACTCTATATGATGATTTTCCTTTATAAAGAATTATTTACCTGTCTCTATGGAGTTGTACTCTTTGGACAACAGAGCACATGTCTCTTCTGGTTTCTTACATATGAGGTAGAGATCCCAGGCAAGCAGCTGTCCTGTGGTATTGTGGTGTTTCCATGACAAATGGGAATCTTCCACAGGCAGCTTTCATTTTTTCATCTGAAAGCCTCAATACATTGGTAGTTGCCAGAGTCCTGTGAACTTTCATATCTATTATGCCATCACCACTGTAAATGCTTTCAAATTAACCACCGGCCAGATTTCCTTTCTATGACCAGGCAGGAAAATAAAGAGAAAAGACAGAAATTATTTCATTACAGAATAGCTTCTCCTCTGTCCCAGTTAGCAATCACTTTGTAAAGTGATCTGAAAGGTTATTTACATTGGGATATGTCTAAGGGGATGAATAAGAGCAAATGCTCCAAAAAGGGATCACAGCTGTTTCCTTTCTTGTCCCTGCCTGTCTCTCCTGCTGAGCAATGACCCTCATGCTGGAGGGCGATCCGTGGCTGTGCTCCCAGCCACACTCAGGTGGGCTATCCTGGCAAAACGGTGACAAATAGCATTTTAAGTAATTCCTTAAATTCATTAACAATTTAATTTCCTTTACCTTACCACTTTTTCTGATTCCCACTTGGCTTTGGAAAGGGGTGTCTCCAGTCTGTGCAGGGACAAGGGCAGGCACACAAACATCCCTTTTTGCAGGAGCAGATCCACTGTTGCACTGGCATTAACAGGAAGAATAGAATAACAGGAGGAGTAGAATAAAAAACAAGAGGACATTGCAAGAGGAATGTTTTGTAGCAGCGTGTTACAAAGCTGTCCCACTGTTGCTGACACAAACATGCAAACGTGGTGGGATACTCAGGCAAGGCTGGAATCATGTCCTGAGGCCTTTTCAGAGTACAATGTCAGGGTCCCAGGTGTCCATTTGGTGCATCTGGCACAATGATCATACATCCAAAAATAATGAGCGTGACATTCAAAAATCAAGGAAATTCACTATTTGTCTTTTCTCATGACTCTGAATTCTTCCTGTTAATTGCTCCATCTTTCGACTGTGCCTTTTCAAACCATTATCAATGGCCCCATCTGCTTGGCAATAAGAAGTGGAAGCTTAGTCTTTGATGAGGACTTGCAGGGCTCCAAGACCTTCGATGGTCACTGATGGGAGATCACATTCAGGCAACCCCAGGGATCCCTCTGGTCTGGCAGTCTATGGATAAAATCTGTGTGAGTGACTGAATATCCTCAAAAAATTGCCATGGTGAGTAATCCTCCGAGATCTGGTGTTGCCCTCATAAACACAGGCTGTCCTTTTTTATATTTAAACTTCAAAGGATGCCATTTGCTTTTAAAGTGATGTTTAGTGTTAATATTCTGTTCCTACAGGCCAGTTGGATTTGGGGAGGACACAGTCATCTCAGACTAAAGGCTGCAGGGTCTGTTCTGCTGACTGATACGCTTGAAAAACTGTAAGTACAACAGATGCCGATGCACAGCTCATTTATACCAGACACAACTGGTGGTAGGTTATGTTCTGTCCTGGAAATGTGCACACACATTTTATTTCTACCCTCACTGAGAACAATACAGGATTTTTGTATTCTTGCACTTTTTGTAACTCTTCCCTCATCCTGCTACATCTTGTGGCAAAACTTTGGCCTGGAAGAACTGTGGTGGGGGAGCTTTTATCAAGGGAACTCCAGGGGCTGCTTTTGCCTCCTTTATACCACAAGTTCAACCAAAAGAGGCTGCCAAGGACTAGGTTTAGCCCAAATTTATATGTGTAAATGGTGATAGAAAAATCAGAAGAGTAGCAAATTTTATTATCCCTGTACTTCTAGGGCAGACTGAGGATCTTTGACCTCTTTTGATGTCTTGGGGATTGTCAGGGCTGTTTCTTCTCATCCCTGTGTCTTACATAGCTTTTGGTGTTGTATGTGAGGAGATCATAGCAGAGAAAAAGGAAGATACAAACCCCTCTTTTCTTAGCCTCTTGGCTAAACCCCAAATATTTTAAACATTTCTGCTAGAGGTTGATTCCCCCAGTGAGCCTCAGAGCTCTCATCTCTGACGGCTGTAAATCAAAGACTGTTCACATGAGATCAGCACACACCAATATCGCTTTAGACTTTATGGCATATAAATTTCATATATTGATAGTGATGGGCCACGCCTTCCCTGCACAGTGATCTTAGGATTGTGTTTTTTATTTAGTGGACAGGGGAGAAAAGCACAATGGAAGTCATGCAAATGATTAAATGCAAAAGTCTGTTCATCTTGTGAGACCACTTGTAAATAATTTAACAAAGATCTTTAACAAGTTTCACTCTGAAGGAAAAAGTAGGTCCACTTTAAACCCTGCTTTTCCAATTAGGATGTTTAAATCAGTACTGCAGTCTTTTAAAAGAGCCAAACTCTGTAAAAATTGCCATAGAGAGGCAGACACAGAGTTCTGGTTGCCAAGTGTAAAGGAGAAAAATGTGAGAAACTCTGTAACAGGCAAACATGGGGTAATCTCCCTTCCCCCAGAAGAGCTCATCCAAGCCTTGGAGACTAGTTAAAACAATAAAGCAAAAGGTTTTTTGCCCTTTCCAAACCACTGTTCGCTTGAACTCTCCAGTCATGGCTTTCTCCACAGGACAATTCTGCAAAGCTTTTGATAATTTTATGGGAACACCTCATTGTATATTTTAAGTATTCCCTTTACCATCTGTCTCCCAGAATCGCAGTAACCTCTCCAGTAAAATATAGCTGGAGACATCAGGTCTCATGGCCACTGGGTACCTGCCCACAAGGAGCAGCCTTGGCTGGCAGGGCTGTTCCAGGGCATGTGAGGAGCGTGGATTCCTCACCAGGAGACACCTGATTCCCAGGGAAGGGAGCTCAGGGCAATTAGTCACTGTAAAACTGTGTAACAAGGCTAAAGAATTAGGAATTGCCCAGGCTCCAATAAAACTCAGTGCCTTATAGGACTCGAGATGAAGTTGGAGGAATCTGGCTAATCTTTTACTCTCCTAGTAAATCATTCATTGAGGCCATCTGTGAAATATGAGAAGAGCAGCTTCAACCCAAGATTCCCACTTAGCAAAGCCCTCACTAGCTTGGCCGGAAAGAAGCTTTCCTGATAAAGTTGATAGCTAGTCCAAGCCCTCATGATTTCCAGCAGCAGTAATCCTTCTGGGGAGATTAGAGAAGCAGCCCTTGAAAGTCCTGAAGTGTGGCCATCCACTACAGCAAAATTCAAGGGAAAAAGAAAGATAAAATCCTCAGCATTCGCCAAGACCTGGCCCTGAGGTGCCCCTCGATGCTTTCTGATCCAGTGGCCTCTGCAGACAGGTCTGACAAACAGCCCCAAACAGCTGGCCCAGCCCCTCTGGGACAGGGAGCATTCGTGGGGCTTCAGGAAAGCATCAAGGAAGAAATCTGGTGCCTTGATGGCCAAGACTGAACTGTGGTTTTTTTCAAGGAGAGGCATGGATGTCCATCTGGAAAGTGATATTCAGCTCTCACAGATGAACCCAGAACCCAAAGTTCCCTGCTGTAGGAAAGTTCATGCCTGAATTGAATGCATATAGTGTGAGATCATGTCACTTGAGGAGGAATAAGTCATCCAAAACACCCCTACCAACTCCCCACACCAGGCTGCTTATCTGTGTCCTCCACCCAGATTTGATATAGTTTTTTAAGCAGCAGTTAGCCTTATTCCACAAGCATTACTACTCACCTGGGAATAGAAGAAAGTCCTTGGGCAAATACTTCATAGGGCAAAATAAATAAAAAATTTAGCTTCCAGTGGAAATGAGCTGAACACCTAACCACAGTATTCAAGTACATGAGTTACAATCCACCTCTCCTGGGAATTGAGACAATACAGTTTTTGGTGGCTTTATATTTTTTTTATGTCTTTTATATCTTCTGGTTTCCAGACTCTTGGGGTCTGCAGTTCCCAGGTGTCTCAATAGCTCATAGGAACAGAGAGTTTCAAAGTGAAAGGCGAGATGCCCCAAATCCTAGAGCCAAGGTCTTGAAGGGAAGTGAAAACCCAAACAGGAGACAAAATAAAAGAGCAGCAGGGCTGAAGGCACAAATCTGAAGTTTTACCTGGTGCTGAGCTCTCAGAGAAGGCAAGTGTTCCCCATCCTGCAGGGGGGCTGAGCACATCCCACCTTCGAACTCTGTCAAACCCCTGTTGTGCAAATCCATCCATTCATACCATGTTTGGGCACTTTGCAGAACTCCAGTCCCAAAAGGGAAAATCCACTCCCTCCTCCCCTGTGCTTAAGGGGGTCAATAACGTGTTTGGTTTACTGAAGTCTTCCAGAAGTTTTGGTCCAAATTACAGCACTCTTGATGACCAGGTAAAGTTGGGGAAGTGATTACGTCTTGGAGCAGCATGGTGGACAAACAGTAGGAGCTGCAGTTTCTACAGACAGAGATCCTCTTTGCACTGTGATTTTTAACCAAAGTTTGGCATGATAATCCCTCCATGCTGTGCTTTGTAAGGTTTTAACTATTCTTTCTGTTTTTCTTGGCTACCTGGTGTTTGCTCCACTGAGCCTTGGGATCAGTAACTGTGTAGAATACATCACATTTTCTGCCTTCTCCCTAAAATCTCCTCAGATCTAAGCGACACAGCATCTCATCGATCATCACCCTGACCAGCTTGTTAATGACGCATTTTCTGCCATAGAGATAAATACGTCAAGACAAGTAAGATTGAAAGTTGCTTTATTTTGGTTTTAAAAGTGAGGGGTTTTTCCTTGCTGCTTACCAAGTATGTAACTGCTGAAGAAAATATTCTACCCTGTGCATCAGCTAGGGTGTTAGAGAAGCACTTCCTCTAGCCCAAATTAGGTGTGATAAAGGCTATAAATGCCCCTTCCTGTAGTGCTGTTTCTGTTCTGTACCATCCTTGGTACTCAAGGCTGTGGGGGCACAAACTGCAGCTGGAAACAGAGAGGCTGTGGAAGGAGGAGCAGCAGGAAGAGCAGCCAGCATCCACCCCCCGGGTCAGGAGCAAAGAAGAGGAGGAACATGAAATCCAAAGGCAACAGAGGAGAGTTCAACCTCAGCAAGACCGAGGACATACCACAGCTGTGGCACTGGAAACTGCCTGAGCAAAGCTGCTGAGGAGATGTGCCCCAACAAGTCAGAGCTCAGGCAAGAAGGGGATCTCCAGTCTCTGTGTCAGCTGGGCTCTGGAACAGGGATTTTCCATTAGTCAGGCAGGACTCATGTCGTTCTGCAGAAAGCTGCTCTGGCCTCCCAAGCACAGCAAGCTTGGTGCATCCTCCACCCTCCAAACAACACACAGTGAAGGCTGCAGGAGCATCTGTTATAAATCCTCTTCTCTGGGCAAGGGCAGGAAACACAACTTTCACAAGACTCTCTTAAATGGAGAAAGTCATCCAGGCCTTTTCTTTGCAAGCGCTGCATCCCTCCTGGAGCCCTTTGTGATCTAAGTTGTTTAGAAAGTAAACGAAATGGAGTGAGCCAGAGAGACAGTAATGGTCATTTCTCCAAGAAAGAAAAGCTTAATTTTACCATGGGGATCTTGCCTCTGCCATGACCCCTCCAGCAGCTCACAGGAACACAGGAGGAATTACCCAGCAGTGAGGACTGGTTCGTTCTAGTAGATTTGTAAAGAGTTTCATCTTAGTTCTTAATAGCAATATCCTTCTTTCTGCAAAAAGAAATAAAAATTTAAAAAAAGCAAACCCAAATGAACAGCACCTAGTCCTCAGCTGGTAACGCTCAGCTGCTCCACTGCTCAGAGCACTCTCCTCTTTCCATCTCACCAAGACAGAACTAGGGCTTGCAGACCCTTTGGAGACTTCCCTGGGCTGCAGCTGAGATGGTCAATGCATGGAAAACAGGCACCATTTCAGGAGCGGCAACCCTGGAGGGGCTGGTTCCAGAGAAGGCAAGAGGAAAGGGAGCAGGCTCAGAACCATTTGTCGTGGCTGGTATCTGTGCAGCTGGCTGGCAAACAAGATCAACAGCTAGGATTTTTCCATCTAATCTAAGCGAGCTAGCAGTTGGGTTTCATTCAAGCAATTGTTCTAATGGATAATAATGCCTTATTATGACTAGAGGGCTTATTACTAGAATGTTGTACTAAATTCAATAACCTGAACTCGCCATATATCGTCCCTCTTATGGGAGCTTCAGCTGTTTGAGAAGGAGCCTCAGAGTTGCGTGATCATCCCTAAAACCTTCTCCCCTAAGTTCCAACTTTGGAGAACAAGTTGTTCATCATATGCTGAATTCAGCCTTGGAGTAACTCCAGTGAAAACAAAAGGAGTAACAACAGGAATGGATTAGGCCCAATTGCTTTCACATTTCTCCAACTTGAATTTTCAATTCCAATACTGAAGGAGGAGTAAAAAAGAAAAAAAAATGACCCAATTCTTGGCACAGAGACAAATACCCTTCAAAATGTAAGTCTGTCTGTGATGTGACCTCATGCGCTCTGGAAAGTGCACCAAGGTGAGCTCCCCCAAGCTTACCTAGGAACAAAACCCTGCTGTCATCTGGCAGGAGCAATATTTGGTCCTACTTTTGCCACTGTACAGTACCAACTTTTGCACTGAATGGTCAAACCCTGCAGTTCTAGGCTGCTACCCTTGTGACTACTGACTTTACACATGTCTGAAAACACCAGTATCTGCCAAGTTGAGATATGGAGACATAAGGATTTCATTTCATAAAAACAGTAGGATTAAATAGCGTGTTTTCTATACCAGCCCCATCTTCCAGAGAGAGCTGTGCTCAAATCAGGGGAGGGCACAGTTTCACCTACAAATCCTCATCTGATCCATCATCACCTTGGCATCTCTCTGGTTAAACAGATGTGAACAAACAGACAGCAAGTGGAATAAGGACCAAGACAAGCTCCCCTGCTGACAATTGAGCCATGCTCTCTCACAGTGTTTGCTGCACCTCTCACTTAGTAGCTTTTAAGTAAGTTCCTTCTGACTTTGACCCGCTGTTTCCTGCCAGGGCTGATGAGCCACAAGTGCAGAGTCGCTTCCTCTGGGCCAGTTCCTCAGAGCAGCTTCCAGTGGCTGCCACATGAAGTTAGTTGAAGAAAAAAACGTTGCTCTTGTTTTCACTGGAGTTATTCCCAGGCTATTCCAGTGTGTTATAAAGTGGGCAACAGAATTATCCAGTGATCAAAGAACTAAACTGCAAGTCAGAAGTTCTGGGTTCAATTTCTAGCTCATATTAAACCAACACTAACCATATGCCCTCTCTGTGGCTCTACACACTCATTTGAGGGTTTTAATAATAATGATGACACTCAAACTTACTCCTAAACAAGTAAGAAGTTTATGAAACATCACAGAAGCACAAAATATTAAGACCATGTTTGACCCATGAGCTTTACAAAGTAAATGCAGAGCTTCATCCAACTGACAGGCTGGAAGTGGAGGAGTTCAGCTGAGCTGCTATCTAGCTCAGAAATCACTGCACATTGTTTGCAAACTTATCAGGAGTGACTTGAATTGTGAATTAGCTTCAGCAAGGCAGCTGGCAGGCTGCTGAGGCATACAATGCCTGCTGAATCTGCACTTCCTGCTGGAGACGTGCGAAGGAGAAGGCAAACTATGAAAGAGCAGAGAAACCGCTCCCAACTCCAGTCAAAACTACGTGCAGCACAGGCATAACAAGGCCAGTCGCTGATCCTGAGGCCAAACTAGAATTCCCAGCAACAGCAGTGCTGACAGGAGTCAGCCCTTGCACAGCACTTGCCATGGAGCCATCTCAAAGCACTTTGGGAAGACCACGAGGCTCCCCCACCTTCCCCCAGCTCTTTTCCAGGCTGGGTTGGACCATCCCAGCCCACGCTGTGACCCTGTAGCAGCTCCCTTGCATGCAGCCTCAGACTGGTTCCTGCCCACTTTTACATCTTAATTTTTAGTAAATAATCCCATTTATGTCAAAAGCAGCAGCAGACCCCATAATATATTCTAGCCAGCCTTACCTGAACACTCACCTGGACGTGGCACCAGAGCACAGCTCCGATGCTGGACACTCCCCATGCAGGCAGACATTCCCTGTGCACTGCAGGTTACACAGCCAAAGCCACTGCAAATTCTCCAAGGTCCAGGTCTGTGTGTGCCCACACAGAGAAATAACAGAGGGATGCTTCCCGTGTGCGGTCTGATGGGAGCACTGCAGCATCAGCACCTGGGGAAAAAAGCCAGCTTGTGCACTGCTGTCCACTAAACCCAGCCAAAATGTGCCACAGCAGGCCACTGAGAGGCTTCATGGGCTGGGAAAACAGCCAATGTGCTCCTTAGGAAAGCTCTCTCGCTGTGAGCAGGGTCTATTCATTCATTTCAGGTCGCCAGTGAATTTGATCCAAGGCCCCTCTAGCAGGGGATTGTGTTATCCTTAGAACCAAAGAGCACCTGCCTTTTTAAAATCAGTTCTATGTTTAATAGCACAAAGAAGTCCAAACCCTCACCCTGGGAAGTTAGTGTCGACTCTGAAGGGAAGGGGTTATGTTGTGAGTGGAAAGAAAGAAAACATTAGAAGTCTCTGGTAACAGGCGCTGCAGGGTGAGTTCAGTTCAGGCGCTTCAGGCAGTGTCACCACCGCTCACTGAGCACCGTCCTGTGCTTTGCAAGCCACGAGACGCCATCCCGTGGCCATCCAGATCCACAGGCACTTCCCACGGCTGGTCCAAAGCTCCCTGCACAGCCAGGGATGCGCTGTGCGGGCTGGCACTGATGCTCGCCATGAGTCCTATAAGCACGACGTTCCTTGTTGCTAATGCAAAGTAAAGCCAAAAAAACTTCAGCTGCTCCTCAAAACAACCACCTTGAGAGGTGCAGGTTGGAGGACAAGGCTGTGGTGTGGCTGGTTTGCTGCCTCCATTCAGCTGTGCCACAACCCTTCTTCCTCAGTGTGAGCCTTCTGTTGGCAACAAGAGCAATTTGGGACCTTTTCAGGAAAACCATCACTTTCTCCACACCAGGGGTGTGCACCAGCCTCCTGCCATGCCATCTCCTTCCTGCTGGGTGACATTCCTCCTCCTGCTCAATTTTGGTGCTTTATCTACAAGCCCTTGCCCCATCAGGTCCCTCACAGTCTCCCACAGTGCCCAGAGCTTTTGGGGCATCTTTGTCCCACTCCTACAGCCTTAATTCCACTCTCATCCCCACTCTGCCCCCATGAAGAGTTTTGCCCACTTATCTAGGACACGTCTGACAGGAGCTGGTGATCCTGTTCGGATTTTGCTGATGAAGACAAGCAGCTGAGCTTCCAGCCTTGCTTTGGTTGTCCAACAAGCACAATTACAGCCCTCAGGGCTGATGCAAACTGCATGTGAAGGGGGCAGGAGGGAGGCTGTGAAAGAGCCCACACAAATTCTGTGCCCCTCCTTATTGCCCATCCAGCCCACTCTGTCCATGCTGCCTCTCCTTCCTCACACTGCTGGGTTTTAATACAGGAGCAGAAAAAAATATGGAAAAAAAGGAGTGACCAGCAGCAATGAGTCCTCAAAAGGCAAATGTTTCCTATTACAGCACTAGTTCTTTTAGGCCCTTTGATGTTGCTTCTCCCACACAAAGCTGTTTCTTTCACAGTCTGTTCTTGCACACGAACAAGATGTTACACGTACTCTCTGTAGCACATCCTCAACTCTTATTTAAAGCACATTTGTCCCAACTCACTGTACTTTGCTCTCTGTATCATTTTTCAAACCAGTGCTCATACATCATAGGCACAGAGGCATTTTTATTCTAGCTCCCCCTTTCACATTTATTTTTCTTCCAGATTTTTGGAGGTTCTGATCATACATAAAGAAGTGTTGACAGCTAAGGTTGAGAGTGAACTGTTAAGTTCATGGCAGTAGTTGAATTTTCCAAAATTTTAGGGGCTTGTAGAGCTTCATCAGGGGCCAGATCCAACATTTATATTTATATTCTGGACTAGTTAACTTCTATTATATTATTCTACTTGGGCCCACAGTCTTTCATACCACCTGCTTCCTACCTGCCTATTAGAGAATGTAACTTTTGCATACTGAAAAGATTGTTGACCACACATTGCATTGATAAACCATTACAGTTCTCATGACAAATTTAAATTGCAAATTATTTAGGGCAAGGAAAATATTTTTGTTCTAACACAATAGGGTTTTCATAATCTGCATTATAAACTATCCCAACACACATAATAGCTGGGAGCTTCTGCCAACTTACTCAACTTTGGTGAAAGTTCAGAAGTGGTGGAGACTGTGGCAGAGTTTAGGAGGTTTCTGTAGGTAATGCAAGGGTTAAACCAGACAGCTTCTGAAAAAACAACCTCATGTCATTGTCTCCAAGATTCATTTGACTCCTGTTGCTAAATAGGAGTTACTTCTGCATAAACTATATCCAAATGCCTTGCAGAATCAAAACACAATGGAGAATTCTTCCAGAAAACACACATCGCATTATCTGAAAAGTAATCAAAAATCCCAAACTCTGTTATACCCCAAAATGAGGGACATGCAGAAGTCCATCAGGAATTCTCCCACAGTCAAGCTATGGTAATTAACAGCAAGCAATAATTTTGTTTGTAAAAAAGGTAAAAACATCTGATTGCCCTCAGAAATAAGTTAAGGGAGTCTAAAGGTATTAGAATTACTGTACAGTGTAAGAGGATGCTTTTGGACAGACAGGGACTGCCTGACAGCCTGGTGGCACTAATGGGCCTGTGCAATCACAGAACTGTTACTGCAAACTTACTCAGAGACCAAGAGAGACCTGGCCTGGTTTGAACACAATTTGCAGTCTTTCAGAAACAAATTCTTACTTTACAGTAAGAACTGTTTGGAGATGAAAGCATATTGGATTTTGTTGTTCTTACTGATAAATCAAAAGACTATTGCCTGGATTTAAAAAAAGACTCAAACCAGACAAATGTGTTCATTAAAAATAGGCATCTTTGTTCTGTGTTTTCAGGTCTTATTTCTTTTAGACCCCCCTCCCCACTCTTTTGTGATCACCCAAGCTAACATGCATTCTTTGCTAATAGCAAGAACCTACCTACTTCCCATTTCCAAACTTTATAATGCAAGAACAACAAACCAAATTGCTCCAGGTTGAAAAAGAAAACGTTGGCCCTGGCACAGCTGATCAGAGGCAAGACTCAAACCAAAGGGCTTTAAGATCTAAAAGCAAGTAATAAAAAGCAGCTTGTATGCAAAATGGTTTGAATTGAAACAAGACACTTCCACGAAGTGCCCAGGCCACTACAAATGGATTGCCCTGAGGTACAGGGACATGTTACAGTGGCAGTGGTGTGCATTTGCATTTATGGGAACTGCAGCCCCGTCCCCACTTTCCATTTACGTGAAGGCTCTTCATGCACAGCAGGAAGGAAACCCCAGCTATCACACTTAAACCAGCTCTGCAGCATAATTGCTCCCTCAGAAAACAGACTTGCCCTGAAACAACATCTACTTTTGATCTTAGCCTGAGGACAAAGGTCCTTGTTGTGAATTAGATAACCAGCCCTTAAGGAAACCCAAGCACCAACTCCCTGCCTTCCCCAAAACCAGCTGAAACAACTGCTGCTCTAATTCTGATGGGCAAGCATAGCTCAACTCACTCTTTTGGGGGTGGATTAAGCAAAACAGTCCTAGACTTACCCACAAGGGGCCTTTTCCTCTAAGTCTGAACAATGCAGACCCTCATGAAAAGTCTCAGTCGTTTGAAAAATGTGGTTTTCTTTTGAAAATTAGCTGGACAAGCTTCATTCAAGGCTAAAACTCCTAATTCATAGTCAAAGGAGTGAGTTATCTTCTTCTCACTGGGTCACCTTCTACCTTCAGAGACCCATCTTATACCAAATTTGCTAAGGATTAGTTAACAGATCTCAAGAGAGACTGAAATACTGAATGGTAGGCAAAGTCCTTTTTCATCTACTATGGACAGCTGCCATTCATGTAACAGCCCTGGAATACAAGGGGCAGATTTTATAACTCCAAAAATATTCCTTGGCCTTTACTGCAACAGGCCTCTGACTTCATGAAATATTTGAACTCATGTTAATGCAAAGCTTTTTTATTATGAAGTTACCAGGAAAATTATATGCAGATGAAATTCCTCCAGGAAAAACAAGTTCTCATCTTCATTGTCACACAATGTAATAGCAGAGTCTACAGATAAGAATGTGAATATTTGCAAAAAAATAATTTCCCAAGGCCAATCTCTTGTGTTTGTGCACGAGAACTTGACTCCAAATCCCCCTAAGCCCACTCAAGTTCACCTCTGCATGCAGCCCCCAGTGTGGATCTGCCTGGAGAAATATGCCAAGCTGAAGCTTTAAATTTAAAATATTTTGAGCATTTTGAGTTGTTAAAATGAGTTCTCTATTTTTATCATGACTTACAAAATAAATAAAAAAATCCCACTTCAGTGTTTTTATACAGTATAGAATTCCTCGTGCCTTTCAAGAATGAGTTTTCCAATAAAGTCTGCAGGACTCAGATTTACATCCTCACCCACTGACAGTTTAATTACTTTCATTGTAGGAGAAAGTATTTAATCACATACAGTCAGAAAAACAGCCCCTTAAAGACAGGCCTTTGGGCCCATGATCCCCAATTTGAAATTCAATGAAGGAGAATGAAACATGCACACTGTGATCCATTTCCTGATGCAGAACACTTGATATTATCAAAACATACAGAGTTCCACAGCTGACACACACATTTTTCTAAAGCATTGGTAAAATCCTTCCAGCATTTTAAGCCCACAAAATGAGGATTCAGCATGCTCTGGGTATGATCTAAAGGCAGTGCTAATCAATGAGCCATACAAAGACCAAGGTCGTAATGCTATGCTAATTAACATGTTAAAAATAGCCCATCTAAAACGATGATTGAATTATGCTGGTATTTTAACTCTGTTCTCAACAATTACGACATTAAAGGTAACTCATCACTGGTGATTCTCAGCAATAGATATGCACTAATGGTTCTTTATAAAAAAAAGGAGGGAAGACAGGAATTCTCAGACACTCATCATGGCAATTCAGCAGAACTAAGTCTAGTGAAGTCATAAAAACCAGTTGTTCAGTGTTACACATTAAAGCTGACTACCAGCACCAGCTGGCCTTCTTCCCCAACTGGTATCTCATTCAGTCAGACAAGGCAGTCAAAAAATCCAGAAATGTAACTTTTAGTCAGTTTTAGACAGAGGATGCTGTCCAGCCTTTACACTACAATACTGATCAATCTGTAAGCAGCAGCAACTCACATGCAGTTAAGTGCAAGGATCAATACTCAGCATACTAGAAAACTTCGTTTCAAAATGAACAGGTGTTGTTACAGCTACAGGTGTGAAGGAGAACCTGGGCCTGGCTGGGGCCTATCACACAGCAACATTCATCCTGAAACCACAGACACAGCAAGTGTGTGCATTATGTATATATTTTATAAAAGAGCAATGTCTTTTATAAGACATTCCAAGAGTGGAGAATAGCCAGAACACTACAAAAAACCGCTGTAACAAGAATGACTATTTGTGCGCTTGCTTTATGCAGCTTACATTCGAATGTTTACAGAGGCCAGCACTCAGGTAAGACTCTCTACTAACAAACAAATCTGGAATACATCAATTGTACAGGTAAGTAAGTCAAAAATAAGCAATAGCTATGCTCTTCTCAGGTTTAAGAAAGCATGCAATAGGTTTACCCCTCCTGCCACCCCTTGTTCAGGTTTCTCAATCACAGTACCAGTAAAAGCACGGTGTAAGGAAACTGGGGCACAGGTGAGGGGTTGGATTTTATCACAGACTGCTTATCAATATTCTGAAAATGGAAAAGCAGCCTTCTTTCAGCATCAAGAAGGCAGAGGAGATACAGGCATGAATAAAAAAATAATTAAGCGATTTAAGACATCAAAAATTCAAGAAATAGCACTGTGCATATACAAATAAAATTAACATTCAGTACTGTAGAGCTCATTTAAAAATGGCACCAATGGACAATATTTTACAATACGCACATTTATTTGAAGTGGGGAACTAATGCTCCACAGGTGAAAATGATAATACAAATAATAGTGCCACTGTTGGCCCATTCTGGTACTTCTTACAATTTAATGGAAACACTTTTAAAAATAATCTGGTATGTACATGTCTTCTGGATACCCAACGGCTTCTTCGGAACAAAAAAAAACTATGGTTCTCCCCCTCCCCTTCTAGGCAGACAGTATTGCCAGAGATTGTGCTCACTTCTAAAGCACATAATCTTACTTTAAATTCAGTGCTATTTTCTTTCAGAAAGATCACAAGTTGTACTTTTAGGTAACAAAAGCATTTATGTTACAAACATTCAAAAATGGAAGCTTATGATTCTGGCAGACAATGTTGCGTATTAAATACAAACCAGCCAGCAATTACTGAACATAAAAAACTTATTCAATCATAAAAAAATACTATAATTCATCACCACAGACTTTGTACAGTTATAAATAATAAATAGCATAACACAGTAGATTACAAACGGATTTATTTTGCCCCGTTATAGTCTTTAAAAAGTAAAATATCTATTCCTACCTCAGACTGACCAAGGTACTGTATCAAGACTACTCATAGCTCAGATAGAACTCCTTCACCAGGCAATTTGCAGAGCTCGTATCCAACCCAAAGTCTTTCCTTAGGGATCGAGCACTGGCTGGGCTGTTTGCCCTGCTCATGACCAACAGAGGGACAGGCTCTGTCCAGGGCAGCTGCAGGGGGTGTCACCTCGGCTGCCCCTTGCCCACAGCACCTCGCACGGAGCGCACACCTCGGGGAGGAACACTAAGGAAAGCAGCATCCACGGCAGGATAAGGGTAAGCACTCTATAAACAAGCTGTACACAAAGGACTTTCCCCACCCACCCCTCTTGGTTTACATTCCATAATTTTGTAACAATGTCCCCTAAGGCACAAAAATACTTATGACCTCAATGCCACAGGAGACATCAATGGTGCCATACATGGTTCTCCTACACAGTAGTTTAATTAACTTAGTTATCTGCACTGTATGTCTTCGGTCGAGGTGTGGATTAATTTTCCTTGGCCAAATCTTACTGAATATTGAACTTGTTTCATACAATCTATAGGATAAATGATCAGGGGAGAGAACTATGCAGCTAATTTAATCATGTTTGCAGAGTAGTATTATTTCTTCACTTATGGCAAAAGTGACAGTCATCAGTTATTTTGTCGTGGGGTTTTCTTAATGTAATAGAGTGAGATTTCCACACCCAATGTGGTCTTCTGTAATAAAAATGACTAGCAGCACTAAGAAAATAAAATATGTTTTCCTCCCTTCCATAAAGGAATTTGAGGCTAGTGACTGAAAAAAAAAAAAAAAAAAAGGCAAGAACAATTTTACTCAATAGTAGAAGTGCCAGAGAATAAATTAGTATTTTCAAATCCTTCCAAACCAAGTTATTTCCCTAGACATAGTGACCCATGATAATGACAGAAGTACTTTTCTAAAAATTGCAACACTAATAGGTAGATACCTATTCCTGGAATCAAAAAGTGTATGCAAGTTCCTGAAAGCAAAAGTTAGTATAATATCAGCAGACATCTTGTTTAAAAAATAAATTTGCAAAACCAGACATTAATATGGTCTACAGTGTCCATTAAATGGATAAATAAAAAAAAAAAAAATCACTGGAAAGTAGCCAAGGATTACAGTAACAACAATTTCTCCTTTTTAATAAACCTCATATTAATGGTTCAAGGATCAGAGTTCGTTTCTCTGTACAAGTGTACAGTGAGGGGACAGCACAGCCAGACACTGACTCAGGACTTGGTAAGTCACTTGGGTGAGAAGTCATCCATCAGTATGAAGGAAGAGCAGGAGTTGGAGCACGTGACTGGAGACTCGGTGGTTATGCTGCCTTTAGTCAGGGAATCGGAGGAAGAGCCAACACTGCTGCTACTCCCATCAAGAATATCTGAAGACAGGCTGGGGAAAGAGAAAAAGGTTATTTAGTACACAGGCATGACAAGACTTACAAAGGTAAAGAGCTTTCCCCTTAGAGAGAACATGTAGGAGACCTATACTACCACTCAGTCTTTACTGCAAGACTGGCAGCCCTGAAAACTCCTTGTTTTCTGTAGCATGTTATACATATTCCTGCTCCTCATGGGAATAAGGAGCAGAATTTTTTATTTTTTTTTTTAACATGCAAAATAAATTCTGAAGCTGATTTAAATCAGGCAGAGAAAGGAGGTGAAAACTAATAAGCATAAAATCTTAAAAGCTTATAGGAAAGGAATAATAATAAATTAATCAGCAAGGATTCCATTAACTAACTAGTATGCTCTTTAACGTTGCACTACTCAAAGCAAGATTGAGATCTGTTTTTCCCTTGTAAGTAAGGATGTTTGGATTTTGAAGTCTTGATACAAGATCCCAGAGGGCACATAAATTGATGTTTTCGCACTTTAGGGGGAAGCAACATGAAAAAAACATATAGGCAGTTTCAAGTCTGTAGGCAAACTGAAATGATGGTAATATAGTTGATGTTTTTGAATACTTAGTATTTGCCTCAACACAAAAAAGAATTTGTCTTTTTATGGTCATAGTAAAGAAAGAAGAAAGATTAACTCAAAATCATGAACATAGGGACAAAAACTATTAAGTACTCACACACATTTTCTAAGTATTCAGGGAAGTACCACAGACACTGTATGACCACTACCTACATACTGAAATGATGAAGCCAAGTAACTTTGCTGATGAATCAACAGAGATTTATAACAATTATATTCAGTACAAAAGTTTTGATATACAAAATCTAATGTCTGCTCAGAAAGAATTAATCAGAAGAGCAGGACCATTGTCACACATTACACCCCCATAGGAACAGTTCCCAGTAATACATATATGCACGAACTGCACACAAAGCACTTTTTTTCCTGGGGATAAAAAAAAAGGAAAGCTTATGATAAATGCACATTCCTTGTTTTTGCATTTCAGGGCACATGAAATATTTTACCATGAACTGAGATCTGTCAGATGTGTAACATCTGGAGAAAGCATGTTGGTTGTTCCTTGGAAAAGTCTCTTTGGCTGACTTTCAGTTTCCATTTCACCTAAGGAAAACAGTGCAAATAATCAAACTCACTTGAGTCTCTGGAACACCCTTTTAATATTTGCCTGCTGTGAAAAGGAGGTTTGTCCCACAATATTCCAAGGTTGCATTTGTAACGTAAGTTCTCTAATTCAGCCAGCCAAGCACCTGAGTAAGACATTAATTTGATGCTGTTGTTTAACCATCCAGTCAATCCTTCATTTACCTAATGCTTCTGAAGGGCTACAATGACCTCAAAGACATAAAACTTGCTACTTGTCCTGTAGATAAAATAATATAAAGCATATTAATTACTATGACTTAAAATTAAGTAAACAGCTGAGATGAGGTAACTGATATAAGCCAAAATATGGGGATTAAAATTCTTAGTGATTATGAAAATAATGCCAGCTTGATTCAGTTTCACCCTCCTGTGCACAACAAATTCTGATCCATTTTTATACTTTTACAGGAAAGCTGAATAGAATAAATCTGTCATGTGGCAGCACTTCCACTTGCTCATCATGGACCAGACTGTCTTTGTACCTGTAACCATCTACTGACATTAAAAGATTAAATATGATGGGGAGAAGAACTCATATGATCTGTTTAGTATAATCTGCCCTGAGAATGACCTGGCTTATTAATAGCTGCTGTATGAAAGACATTTGACAATATCATGAACTTGCAAATAACAAGCTTTAAAAAAAGAAAACCCTCTCATCTATGGTATATTTTAATTTTTAGTTTGACAACAAAACCATGAAATGGTAATAGATCTTTCTGGCTTTTTACATATTCTTTTCAGTAGCTGTAGTGTCAGTTTGAAAACCTGACAGAGGTTGAGCATTACAGCAAACCAGTATCTACTAATACATTCTGCATCAGAATTACACTACTACTTTCTAAAAGACTTATAAGGCTCCCAAATGTCCTATTTCCTTTAGCTCACAGGGAAACCTTCCCTTCTTTGAAGGTAAGGAGTAACAACTTCTAGCATGCAGAACGGGCAAAAAACATTTACAAAATACTTTGTCTTACACAAAAATGGACAAATCACCAACTTAGGTAACACTTTTGCCCCTTGAAATTTCACAAAGACAAAACTGTACTGCTACAACACATTGCAGTGTCTACCAGTCTTAATTCCCTAGAGCAGTGAAATGTTCTTCTCCCACATATCACGGTGTCCATTTGTTGCCATCTCCCATCTGTACAACATGAACCATAAAGCTACTGCTAAAATTCAGAAAACAACAGGATGATGTACTGAGAAAAAGAAAGGAAGTTCATTTAAATGGATTACATGTTCTAAAATTAATTAACATTTCAAAAATTCCTTGATATTTCAAGTAAAAAAAAGGCAGACTCATCTCCACTTTGTAAAAGATGCTCCACAGGAGAACAATGATTGGGTGAGGAAAGTCTGTCTTTACCTGCATTGCTTTTACAATCTGTGTAAAGCATAGCTATGAATACCTATTCCTTACTGATCATTGAGCTTAATAAACTTTTGTTCAATTTAAATGCCTCTAAAATTCACAGCAAATAACAGCCAAGATAGAAATGGCATCCATGAGCAAACTTGTGTCTCTCCTCTGTCAAATCAATACCTATTAGACAACTTTCTTTAATCTGACAGGACAAACACTCCTAAAAGAAAAAACAAAAAAACAACCACCAAACAATAGTAACCTTTCTCAAAGGCTAAATGTAAGTCTTGTACAATAAAATAACATGCTTTTGGTGCAGTTAAGAATGCCTAAGTTAAAGAAAAAAAAGGCAGAAAGGATAAGCATAGCTAGTGGCTCACTTGTAAATGTCTCATTCTTACAGTTCTACTATGGAAACTTGCTCTGGGATGCAATTTAAACATCCCTAACACGGAATACTTCCAGGAAAGAATGCAGTTTTCCCCCATCAGGAGGAAAGGACACTGATCTATTCCATTTCTCTAAACACTCACCTTGTGAACTTTCAGAGCAAAAACAAACATCGGGTACTAAGTTTAGAAGATACTGCATAAGCAACATTCCTAAGATGATCTGAAGGGTGTGCACTGTTCAGTGGTACTCCTAGGAATGTCAGGGCTTACAAACATTCACAATGTTTCATTTGATACATAATAAAGTTTGTCTCTTTCAAGCAGTAGCTGTTTTTCAAGTTTTTCGTTCCTGTGTTTTACACTAGCAACTTTACATTGTATTTTTAGGTTAGTCTGCCAAATTCCAGTTCACTGTGGATACAAGTGCATTAGATTACAGAATAACAAAAAAATGTATCCAGTTGCAAAACTACATCGATATTAAAACATCTGATAAAGTAGATACACATACCTTTTCTTTTAATGGGGCCAAGAACACTGGGCCTGATACAGTTGATTGGACTTTGACTCCTCCTGCTAGAGAGAGCATACTGAGAGTCAGGTCTATAAAGGTTCCACCAACACAGCCCCAGCAAATGAAGCATTCTTCAAAACTATTCCTGCACAACCTGGAATTCTTAGGGAATCTAAATACATAGATAACACATAAATGCTGCCCCTTAGAGCAGATTATCCGCCATAAATAGTTTCAGTAAGTTTTTTAGGGTTTTTTCCTTCCTTTTGTGAGTCACATCCTCATTTCTATCCATTTATAAATTATGTTTTTATTTATATAAAACCAATCTGCTGACAAAGTTGTTGAAGTTAATTTGAAGTAGCCAGAAACTTCCCCACAAGCTACCAAGTCTAGTTTAAAGCTGACACAGAGCAACCTACAGAAAGTTACCATTGGTAAAGGGTGAACTTTCAGAGCATTTTAATGTGGCAACGCTTTGGCTATTGCAAAACTGAAGTCTCTTTTAGTGCCTTAAGATCAGCTTTAATTGATCTTTGACTCAAATTCCAGTGATGGCATAATGTACACCTGTTACTTGCACGTTACTTACTTGCAGAATCGCCTTGTTGGACTGGGAATAGGACTTGGGGGTAATCCATTACTGCTCACAAACATTTGCAATGATGGTGAAAAGCATTGCTAAAGAAAAAAAGTCACATTAAGACACTTCAAAATTTCCTTTAAGATACTCAAATGTTTCACCCCACCCTCCAAGCCAAACATCTCCACTCAAAGGAAAGCCAGCAACAGAACTAGGCAGAGATGATCAAATGCAACCTTAGAAGCATTAAAACTTAAACTGCAAGAACATAATGGCTCACGCAATTCTGCTAAGATTAACCTAAAACTGAAACTCACAAGGAATGTGAAATTGAAATGGATTCTGTTCTCTAAATAAGACAGTTCTTTCTGTTCTTTGTCACATTTAGAAGCAGCTGCACAGTACTTAGGACTCACCTCTTTCAAGGGGCTTGTTAAGCAAGCAAGTTGAATTTACTCAAAATACATCTAACATGCAAACTGACAGTGCTCCAGAGTAGAACGGGATATTTAGCTCTGTGGTTCTGTGGCTAATTTGAACTTAGCCCACAAACGCTCATATCTAAACTCAAAAACCTTTCAGTCAAGTTATCTACTACTGCTCTGCAGCTGTGATTCCCAAGGTACAGGACCAGTTGCCAGCACCAGTGTTATCCCAGAGCACATTTACACACTGCTGCTCATGCAGCAACACTGCTAGGGGCAAACAGTAAAATGGTGCAGTACAAAAGCAGAATCACAAAACGGAGAGAAAACAAGATCATCTTTAAACATAGATGCCAGTTGTTCCATGCTATCTCTTTCTCCAGCATCTGCCATCAGTTTTTGGTGCAAGTTCAGCACCACTGAGTCCTCCTTCACAAGGTATTTGTGCCTTCCTTTCCATAACTGACAGACGCATTTTCATCTCTACCACCACACAGGTTTGCAGTCTTTGCCTATTCTCTTACTCTACACAACATCACATTCCAATTTTGGCACTTCTTCCCCAGCATCCCCCACTTGTGCAGATGTAGATCACGTCCACGATTACTTTCATGACCTTTTCCAGCTCCTCTAGAACCAGAGTTCCAACCCACCCCAAACACTGCACAAATAGCAGTAACTGAAAACATCTGGTGATTCACTGATTAAACTTTGCAGGCTCAAAGATGGTCACCATCTGATTCTTAGAAACCAATAAAATGTGGGTTTGGGTTGGGGGTTTTTGGTGCTTATCTGGTTGTGTTGTCTGGGTTTTTTTAAACTATGAAGCAATTTGTGAAGTCACACATCGTGACAGTTCAGCGTGGTGTAGAATTGTGAAACACTGTCTGTCTGGTGTTTCACTTATCCTACCTTTCCTATCCCTCTTGTAGGTGAAGGTGCAGGTGAAACTGGAATGAAGTCTATTCTCTTCGGGGAGAAAGATTTCTCAGACTTGTCCAAGTCATTGTCACTCTGTGAATACAAGGTTTCAGATTTAACACCAGCACAGGACACTACCTTGAAATCCAAGGCACAACCTTCTAATGGAAAGTCATTGGGTCAAATGCACAAAATAGCTAAAGCAGATGAGCTTAAATTCTTCTTAAATTATTTTCACAGTTAATTCCTCTCTTTCCCTTAAATTCATCAGTTGAATGCAGAAGTAGAATTAAATAGGAAACATCTATAAAGAGATTACCAGGCTCAAGCTTTCCTCCCATGACTGGCTTATCTGCATTGCTGTCTGCACTTCCCTAGAATACAAAAAACCCCATCAGCAGCTACAAAAAGGATAACTCTGGCTATTTTATCACCTTCTTTCAATAACACTCACCTTTCATGTGCTGCTTCTCTGTTCATTAAATCCACTCCTTCCTCCTGCAGGAGATAAATGTCCTAAGTTTCCCCATAACATTTGATTCATCACAGGTACTTGAAATAACACTTGTGATTCAATGATTTGCTATCAGAATTGAAATACGAACAGTAGAACCACTACAGAAAGACAAGATTGCCACCAGTCCAGCTCACTGCTCCTCTTAAACACTTCAAAAATGCAAGGTAGCTTAAACCCAACAATAAGCCTTGCAAGGATACTTCCACGTTGAAATTAAGTCTCAAAAAATACTCCATTTTCTTTAGTACTTGAAAAATTCAATAGGAAAGAAACTCCCACTATGTATAATGCTTTTCACTCTGTTACTAAATGCACAGATAAAAACTCCACTTACCCTTCTGATCTGATGAAGTCGGCTGCTAGGAATACGAATAGGAGATGATGACAAGAACTGAAAAAAAAAAAAAGTGACAGCCACAATGATTAAATCACAATTCAACTGCTAGCATACATAGTATTTACCATTAACTCCATTCTTAGTGAGTTAAAAATGAGCTGTACAACTACCTGTGGATGACTCAAACAATGTTGCAAAAAGCAAACACTGACCTTCAAGAGAAAAGACTTGTTTTACCACTTACAAATTCCCTGTATCACTCAACAAGCAGCAGAGAAGTGACTTGGAGGCAGATACTGCTCAGCATCTCAAGTACACAAACATCTATAGGTGCCATTTAGACAAGTGAGATACTACAAACGAAACCATGAACTTTACACAATTCCTCACTGCCCAGAGCAAGATGGCAAACCCCTCTCGTGCCTTATGCACCCAGCTGCCTGCTATAAAGGAGAAGCCTTTACACTCAGTGTTTCAGCTCAGTCTTGAACAACACTCCTTAAAGCTTTACTTGTGCAATTTTATGCATCTAATTTCTCTGGAACTCTGACTACCACCAGATACAAATGGACCAAACGGGCCAGCAGTTCCCACTATGATGCCCATGTATCACCTGCCACACCTACTGACCTGAGCTCCAAAATTCTGGATTCTTATTTTAAAGAAATCTCACAGCAAAAGATTTTGAATTAAAATCCCATCTCACCTTTTCTGAAGGCATAGAGAAAACTCATTTGGGGAATTCTACAGGCTTTGAGAAAAGCAATACTTAATCTTCCCTACATTTAGATGAGACAGAAAAATCTCAGTGGAAAGTGCAAGTACATCGCTGAGTTGACAAAGAAAAGGTGAAAAAAAATGCAACATCTTTGAAATGTTAAACAACTGCAGTATTGCATGCTACCAGCCTTACAACAGAGCCACAAATAAATTACTCTTCTTTAAATGATTTTCTGAGGTCTAGTGTTCAGCCTTTGCAAGAAAAAAAAAGAGCAATATGTAAAACAAACAGGCCAGCAAAGAATTGTGACTCTGTCTTCCATTTTCATAACAAATTAAAACACCCTTTCAAGACTTTTAATTGTGACAACAGTTTTGTCTTCTAACCCACGGTCAGGTCTAAATTAACTTTAAGACTGTACTTAATGCTGGGAATCACACGTAACTTCAGCTCCTGTCATCTTCCTGGGAACATACAGTCAACACACCACGATTATTTCATTGTAGTTTTAGTTACAGGTAGAAAAACGCTTATTTTGCAGCCTGGAAGCTCGTTAGGATGCTCAGTGCAAATGATCAAGTTTAACTTCATTTCTCTACCCCAATTACTTGTTGTTTGCAAACGTGACATGCTTAGGATTCCTCACCATTCCATGACGGCTCATAACTGTTGTGCTGTTCCTGCGAGTCCGCAACACGTAAGGCTGAAACACCTGCGAGTTGTCACTGCAGGGGGGACAAAACAAAGTTCGGTGAGCAACTCTCTCGGGGTGCGCTTTGCTCAGAGCCCCGCTGCGCCCTGGCCCGAAAACATCATTTTATTGCACCAGGAGCACCGCTCTGTGGGGGTAACACCTTCCCCGAGCCAGGGGGGAAAAAAAGGGGATCACCCCGGCCCAGGGGACACGGGGCACGGACGGAGGCGGCTCGGGGAGCGCCGGGCCTGCCCCAAGGCCCGCGGCGGGGCCCGGGGCTCGCTCTGCCCCTCACCTGGGAGAGCCCCCCGTGCCCCTCACCTGAGCCCGTGGATGAGCGGGGCGCTGTTCGACCTCCTCAGGCCGCCGCCGTCGCCC
>JAWWEW010000146.1:7011505-7073986 GCA_035583185.1 Anabacerthia variegaticeps | reverse complement strand
CCCGACAGCCCCCGGGGGTTGCGCGCGCGCTAATTGGCTGCGCGCCGGGCGCGTGTGCGTTTGAAACGGCGCAACGGTCGCTAGGACGCGCGCGCCGAGGGGGCGGGGCCTATGGGGGCGTGGCTCAGACAGGGCGTGGCCTGTCCCGGCCCGGCCCCGCCCTGGTGGGAGTCCGGGTTCGAGTCCCACCGGGGGCACGTCCCGGCCTGGCTCGTCCCGGGGCACTCCCCGCTCCCTTTACGGGGAACAGGCTGTGCGACCCTCCTCAGGGTTCGGTTCTCTCCGACTTAAACCACGCAGCCTTTCCCACTGTCCTGCTCAGCCTTCCCTTGCTGCTGAAGCACGCACTGTGGCTTTAAAGTGCAATGAGAGCGTGAGCACCTGGTATAAAAATCACTATAAAATCTTATTCTAATTCTTCACTGTATTTAGGTTTGGTATTTACCTTGTCAATTCTATTCCGAGTGATCTGCACATCAAAGTTTGCGCTTACTGGTTTTTATTTCATATTTTTCTACAATAACAACTGTGACACATTTGTCTCTTACATACGCATGGAGGCTTCAGGGTCTTTACCAGCACCACATTTAGAAAGGTCTTCATTTTCTCCTGGGAAATAGTTCTTTTTCCAGAGTGCCAGGTACAAAATTGGTTAGGACAGAAAAGTTAGGGGTTTTCATCATTTCTGCTTCCTTAACTGGGAACATGGCTATATGAATTATTATCTTACTTCAAAATTATTGGAGGTAGATTCTCCTAGATAACCCAGGAGAACTCTTGTTCCTGTACCTTGCTATTTATTATGGTACCTCCTTGCATTTTTTGTTAATCAAGGCTGACTTGTGTGTATTCCATTTTTTCTACCTTCAGACACTATGTCTCATCAACTTTTTTTGTTGATGCTCACATTTCTTTCACAGAACTGATACTATTAATGAAGAACTTTGTGCCTATGAATACCCAAGATTAGTTAAAAGACCCATAAGATTATATTTTAAATATTTACATGATTTTTCAATATATATTTACATTCAAAAACCTGGGGACAAAATTCCTTGTCTTGTATTACTGTGCCATTGCTTTCCCTATGACATATCATAGCCAGTAATGGCCCCTTTCTGGGAGATCATACAGAATTGCCATCTCCTGCAAAGGTCAAGAAGGTAAATACCTACATTTTTTGCTTGATTTCTAATACTTATGATCAGTCTGATTCACTGGAAAATTAGGACCTGCTGCTGCAAAAGGAAAATGCTCTTAATCACCTTTCACTGCCACCATTCAGTAAAAGCAACACCACACTTAATACAGAACCTGCACCATTCTCCTTGTCTAGTGCTTCAACGCAAGCATTTCATAGCTTGGAATAGCTTCCACACCTTCACTTTTCTGGCTGGAATTGCCTTTTAGGCAATTCAGGTGACAGTATCTAGCAAAACACTAGGCCTGAATGAAAATCTACTCACACGTATGCTCGTTCTGCTAATACAAAACCCACCTGCAGAATCTGACTACAGTTACCAAGCTATGTGGATTTTGTTATTTATTGTTACTGTGGAGTTATTATTTCATATCCTGCAACTAAGGACAGCAAACAGCTTCAAATGCCATGTAGGAGGATAGTGTTAAGGAAAAAGTCAGCAATATCCAAAAGGTGGCTGAGAGCTCAAAAACATCTGCTCCATGTGCTCAGATTTTCCAGTGTCAGACTCATCATCCTACTATCCAACCAGGGTTTACTATAGCCAAGAGAATTTCACTGGGAATATGTAAACAGGAGAAAGTGGGGACTGTCAAGGTGACCCTCGAAGGGCTGAGGATGATAATGAGGCAAGGAAAAGAGGAGGTGCCTGTGGAAGGGTTGTGCTGTGGAACAGAAAGATGGAAGCAAGGAAATCATAAGCTGTTGAGTCAGAAAAATAGCATAAATGACCATGGCAGAGGGATTAAGAAAGGAGAGAACATATTAAACAGAGTCTTGGGAAGATACAGGTGAAGGATGGAGATTCAAAGTGGGGAAACGGAGAGTGGGAGAATGAGATAGATTGGTACAGTGATACAGAGGGACTGGTGGACATGAAGGTTGGGTAATGATGTGGGAGATACTTGATAGTGTCAGAGAAGTAACCCTGTGGGTGAAATAAACACAGCTGACCAAAGCTGCCAAGTGCCACCAGCCTTAGATAAATTAGCACACATAGGACTCACAAAAAAAGTATTTTATCTCTCTATAATCTACCATTTTCTCTGGTTATTTCTGTTCTGCCTGGAACTCTCATGTGGAATATAACAGATGAAGAGATGGAGCACCTCTTGTATGAGGAAAGGCTGAGACAATTGGGATTGTTCAGTCTGGAAAAGAGAAGGTTTTGGGGTGAGTTAACTGTGGCATGAAGGGAACCTGCAGGAAAGACAGACTATTTACAAGAGCATGGACTGACAGGACAAGGGGGAATGGGTTCAAATCGAAAGAGAGTAGGTTTAGATTGAACATTAGGGAGTTCTTCCCTGTGAGGGTGGGGAGGCCCTGGCACAGATTTCCCAGAGGAATTGTGGATAGCCCATCCCTAGAAGTGTCCAAGGCCAGGCTGGATGGGGCTTGGACCAACCTGGGATAGTGGAAGGTGTCCCTGCCCATGGCAGAGGGTGGAATGAGATGGTCTTTAAGGTCCCTTCCAACCCAATTCCATGATTCTGTGATTAATTGCCCTATTAAGGCAAACAACAAAGACTCCCTACTTCTTCCCGAGAGTTAACTATTTCCCCACAACCTCTTCTAGGTACAAACCAGGGCCACGTGCAGCCACTAAAAGCATTTTGAAAAGCATTTTGTTTTCATCCTCCTCCATTCCTCGAGCCGGCCGGGCCCGCACAGAACCACCCGCTGGGGCCTGCGGGAGCCGCAGCGCCCCGGGGCGAATTCACACAGGTTTTTACGGCTGTAAAGGCCTGTGCACAGCGCTGTGTCCCTTCCCGAGGGGGCAGCGGGGGGGACACGGCCCGGTGCCCTCACGGTGCCCTCAGAGCCCCCTCAGAGCCACTCCCAGCCCGGTCCCCTCACGGACCCCTCAAGGTGCTCTCAGAGCCCCCTCACAGCCCCTCCCGGCCCTCAGGGTGCCCTCAGAGCCCCCTCCCGGCCGGTCCCCTCACGATGCCCTCACAGCCCCTCACGGACCCCTCACGGTGCCCTCAGAGCCCCCTCACAGCCCGGTCCCCTCACGAACCCCTCAGGGTGCCCTCAGAGCCCCCTCCCAGCCCCTCTCGGCCCGGTCCCCTCAGGGTGCCCTCAGAGCCCCCTCCCAGCCCCTCTCGGCCCGGTCCCCTCCCGGTGCCCTCAGAGCCCCCTCCCGGCCCCCTCTCGGCCCTCACAGTCCCCTCCCGCTCCCCTCCCGGCCCTCTCGCCGCGCCTGCGCCCTGCGGGCCGTGCCGGGCCCGCCTGCGCCGGGCCGAGCGGGGAGCGGCGCCGGCACCGGGAGCGGGATCGGGATTGAGATCGGGATCGGGACGGGATTAGAACAGGAGCCGGGCCCCCCCGCGCCCCCGGGATGCGGCGCTGCCGCTGCGGCCGCCCCCCCGCCCCGGGGCTCGGCGGGGCTCCGGCCTGAGGGGCCGCGGCCGTGAATGGGCGGGGCGGGAGGAGCCGGAGCCGCCGCCGCGATGGCTCAGGAGAAGATGGAGCTGGACCTGGAGCTGCCGCCGGGGAGCGCCGCGGGCACGGGCGACGGCGGCGGCCTGAGGAGGTCGAACAGCGCCCCGCTCATCCACGGGCTCAGGTGAGGGGCACGGGGGGCTCAGGTGAGGGGCACAGAGGGCTCGCTCAGATGAGGGGCCTGGAGAGCTCTCTCAGGTGAGGGACCCGGGGTCTCCCTCAGGTGAGGGGGCACAGAGGGCTCTCTCAGGTGAGGGACACAGAGGGCTCGCTCAGGTGAGGGGCCCGGGAGCACAGGTGAGGGATTCAAGGGGCTCTCTCAGGTGAGGGGCACGGGGGGCTCAGGTGAGGGGCCTGGAGAGCTCTCTCAGGTGAAGGACCCAGGGAGCTCAGGTGAGAGACCCGGGGTCTCTCTCAGGTGAGGGGTCCAGGGAGCTCAGGTGAGGGGGCACAGAGGGCTCAGGTGAAGGACCCGGGACCTCTATCAGGTGAGAAGTCCAAGGAGCTGTCTCAGGTGAGGGGCATGGGAGGCTCTCTCAGGTGAGGGGTCCAAGGGGCTCTCTCAGGTGAGGGGTCCAAGGGGTTCCGCTCCCAGCCCGTCCCATCCCACCCCGGGGATGCTCTTTGGGGCACAGTGTGCTCCTGAGCGCTGTCCCAAGCGAGGAGGGATTCAGGCAAGGCATCCAGGTGTGGAGGGGTGCAGGGAAGCCGAGGGAGACCCGCTTTGGCTTTACCGAAACACTTTGTGTTCACGCAGGTCTGCTGTGTGTTGTGTAGCTGAGAAGCTCCCCCAGTGGAAAGGTTTTGGCCGTTCTTATGGATAGAGTAACAATCGCGGTGATTCCTGTAATGGTTCGAGTCTGAACAAATGAAATCAATGCCCTGTGCGTGATTGCAACAGTAAATGCTTTCAGAACAACCAGGGAAATTCGGCGAGGGAGGTCATTCCATGGGACCTTGACATAAGTTTTACATTTAGTGTAAAACAGTGTGTCGAGTGTCCAGGAATTTTTCTGGACAATGCTGATTTTTTCAGTATGTACTACCAGGAGAAAGACGAGGCGTTGTGTAGACAACTGTGCTTGGATATTGCCATCAGCCTGTGGCAGGTGCTGTTTGCAGGAAGGGTTGGGTGCTCGCCAGGTCTGGCTCTGTTCAGCTGGCAGGATGGAAAGTGGCAGTTCCAGGCAAGGGCCACGGGGAAAGCTGTCCGATAAGTAGGGTCTCTTGTGCAGTTTGTGTTTGGGTAAGTTTATAACCCAGAGTGCTATTTCCTGTCTCCTCTGGGCTGTTGTGGAGTTGGGAGATGGCCCGTCCAGCTACATGGTGTGGCTACCATCAATGTGCTGCTGCTAATAGTGTGTGTGCAGTTTGGGAGAGAATATCGACAATAAACTTGATAAAACATGGTACAATACATGATAACCACTTCCTGGTGGGTTGCTTTTCTTTTTTCCCCTTTGTCTTTCTGTAAGGAACTGGATATCAAATGATAAAGAAATTGCACATATCTCTTGTACCAAAATGGTTAACTGTGCCTGACAGCTCAGAGGAAATACTAATTCTTGCCTATTCCATCATGGTTAATATTAAGTAAACGTAATTGTGATTTTTTTTCATAATCATAATGAAACAACCCCATTTTACATTTCAAAGCAATATCAAACTGTTGTGTATGGCAGTTCTCCCCAGGGAGGTTTCTGAGCAGGTAAACTAATTGTGTAACTGGAGCAAGATGTTTTTATAATCTGCACCTTTGTAAGTTGTTTCTTACAGACTGTAAGACCTGTGACTCTTAAAAAAATCAAACAAATTATTTAATTCAGGGTTTAGGCAGGTAGAAGGGTAAGCCTGAGCTCTTGCCTTGAAACTGTGCATACGCTGTATGTTAGGTGTTCATACAAATTAAACTGAAATGCCATTGAGCTAATTTGAGGTGGTTGCAGTGGTTTGCCTGTTAGTTTGGAATTTTCCATCGGAATACTGTTTTTGCAAGATTGCAGCTCTTGGCAAGAAACTTCAGTTTTTCCCAGAATGGCTTTGTTGGGTAAACTGAAACAAAAGCTCTTGCCCTTGCACAGCTTGCTTTTTCTTCTGTTTTGACTTTTTCATTAACAGATTTAGTAAGGAACTCAGAGGATGAGTTCCTGTAGAGCCAGAGAATAGTTTTAAACAGAATGTTTTAGATCACAGAAGTTACCTTTCACAGAACTTTTAACTCTTGTTTTTGTGCCAAATAAAATTGATTTTTAATAGGAACTGGAGGAGTTTTCTGTGAAAGGTAAGCGTGAAATCTGACCAGCCTGGTATTTTTGCAAGGGAGATTAAGGGTAAGGTATTTGTAGGGTTTTTTTCTCTCCCTCTCTGCTAGTTAGCACTGAGTACGGGACTCAGCCTATGGTAATGTGGTGCAGAATCGTTCCAACCTGTTTTCTTGACTCAGACCCTGGATCTCAGGATGTGCTGTTTGTGTTGTGTTTGCATGCCAACCAGTACACTTACATTCAAAAGAATTTGTTGCTGTTGGCCTCAGTCAGTAAATCTCATCTCTAAACATCATGTCATGGATCCCTTAAATTTCTCCAGTTCCACCTCCTGTCAAATGGTAACTGTTTGATCTCTTGTGGGTGTGAGCTGAATGAAACTTCTTGGAAAACTGTAAATGGTGTCTGGTCCTATGTACTTGACGCTTTAGAGGAGGAGAGTCAAAGCGTTTTTCTTGGCAAAAAGTACAGTGCTTATGCCAATTGCTGTTGGCTTTTATTTCACAGTATAAGCTTTGTTTGTTTTTTATTTACAGCTACATAAAATCTGTCTAAAACATATGTGTCTAACGGGTGTGTTTTAAACTGGAGGATTCTGATAATTATGTGTCTTAAAAGTGCATTATGAATGTTAGTCTTTAGAACAAGGTAACTCTGTTGATCTGGTTAGTTTTAAGAAATTGTATTTCTATGGGCCTTTTCTTCATCCCAAGTTAGCAGCTGAAACAAAAAGATACAGCCCAGTGAATTCTTGTAATTTGAATATAATTCCAGTCTTACATTTGGATCTGTTCACCTGTGCAGTTGCTCACTGATTTTGTAGGATTGTGGCTCAAAATTTTTATTCTAGCAACCATAAAATTTACTTAATTTCTTGCAGTCACATTCATCAAGTGCTGATCATTGGCTGTTGATAACTAGTGACGACATGACCAGTGAAATTGGCTCTAGGAATCAGTAAAACTAAATTTGCATTGAGAAAGGAGCTCATTTTAGATCAAATGAATAATCCTGCACTATTTAAATGGATACACTGCTGTGGGGCTTTCAAAAATTTATTTCACTCTATGTTTAATTTAACCTTTCCTGGAAAAAAGTTCAGAACTTATTATATGTTTGTAGTGATAAGATTTATCAAGATACTGTATTTTTAAATTCTATTTTACCTGTGGGACTGGAGCTGGTTTCAGTTACTGGTTATAAGCCATTTACACATTTGTTCTGTTGAATGGCATTTGAAGCAATGTACAAACTGCAGCTATTCCAAACATAATAAATTCCCACAGAAATTAGCACTCTAAACAGTTTTTCAGTTACTCTGAAGACACAATATGATTAATTAAAATCATTAATTGAAGTAGCTGGGAGTTGGAGGATGAACAATTTGATTTACAACCTCTGCCAACAAGCTAAAAGAGTTCTTACATACCTGTCTCTGGAGTACTTTGTCTCAACATGACAGCTGTCATAGCATTTGAAACTGAGCTTATATTAAGAGGTACTTTTTGATAGGGAGGAAATGGCTTTTGTGTTTGACAAGTGTTTCTTTTCGCAGCGATAACTCACAGGTGTTCCAGGCCAACGTCTTGCGAACCCGCAGGAACAGCACCACAGTCATGAATCGGCACAGCCTGGTAAGGAAACTGTTAGACCAACCCCACTCTGTGCTAAGCAGAAGTGTGCAAACAGCAATAAACAAAATTAGATTGTAGCCTGTGAAGCCCACACCACATGTTTTCAGAAACAAGGCTCTGGACTGTGACATTAATGTGCCATAGCTATAGTAAAATATTGCTTGCAGACCATCTGGCCTTGGAGAATCCTTGTCATCATAACTTTGCTTTTCAAATGCAAGCAGAGTAGACTCTAAGAGTGAGAAAGATAGTTTGCAAAGAAAACTAATTACATAGCTGTACCGTTGGTCAGTAATCAATGAGTTAATGATTTCTGGTGCTTAAGAAAAAAAGAGCAGGGATGCTCTGATCTTAGTCTTTTATACAGTAATGACAGAATAGACTGTTATAATCAACAACTGCAATAGTAAGTTAGAGCTAGCTGATAGAACATTAATCTCAAGACTTCCAGAACGAATGATTCCATGTCTCTCAGACATTCATTTGTGATTTCAACTTTTGTCAGAGACTTCTGGTGGGTGTTACAGCTCCCCAGATCTGAATTTTTAAAATAATGGTATAAACCTGCGGTGCTTTAACCTGCAGAAAATATTGCATATCTTGTGTTACCATACAGATTTTGGTAGAAGGGTGTGATTTTGACTGATAGAACACCTGTGCAGGATCACATGAACAGCATGGTTTGCAGGGTTAGAGGACATGGGGTAGTTATTTTCTCTAACTGAAAGGGATTTTTCATTGGACTTCCATTCCACTAATCAAAAAGTTGATTAGTGTTTGTCTAATTTGTGTAGTATTCAACCAGAAAGGTAAGTTTTTCCCAAAGACAACTTTAAGAAACAGGTAGACACAGGCTAACATTCAGCTGCTCTCAGTTGGTTACTAAAGTTTGGAAAAATTAAGCTCTATTGGGGTGGGAGAGGAGTAGTATCAATTTTAAATATGAGAAACAAAGTCCCTGTAATGCTAACAGCAATTATCCTGGTTTTCCTAGTTACCTTTTGAAGATGCATTAGAACTGACTCTTTAGCCCCGTGTTAAGGGTTGAAGAATACTACTCTCCTCTTTTCTTGACTGATACCCCCTAGATAAAATTCTCTTTTAAAATCAGAACAAACAAATAGTTCAGCAAAGGTTTACATGTGTAACAGAACCAGGATACTTATGTACAAGGCTAGGAAGATTGGAAGAAAAGCTTTTCTCCTTCTGCAATGTAAAACCCAATAGAAAGTATTATGGTAAAGATTTCTTAAATTACTCTATTTCTCCATATGTATTTGTAGGGGGACAGCTTAAGGTAAATCTGTTCATGCTGGTGGTCGGAGGAAAGGAGAAACAAACTAAAGCGAAACTACATTTGTTGTGTTTACTGGTGAAGATCCTCAGTTGTTGGGCTGAAAATATGCAAATTCACTAATTCATGTTAATTAATTCTGGGCATTGCCCAGAACTTGCTGGGAAGCAGTTTGTTTTTCACTTATGGGCTGGCTCTTCTGGCTGCTCCAGTGGATGTTGCAGTCTTCTGGACTGAGCTAGCGTTCCAGCCTTCATGGCATGATGTTCTTGACCCTTCCCCTCACATTAATGTTATTAAAAAGTGTTCTGAAAGTTAACTTTCTTCTTCACTCCCAGCTGACCAGGTGCTGACAAAATACAGTTGAAATTTTTCTTATGTCCCATTGACTGTTAGATCAGTGCCTTGTCTGCTTTGAAACATTTCATTTTGGTTTGTGGTTCCGTTGAATATGGCAAGGGAGGATGGAATTGGAATAAGCCTTGAAATTCTCATTGTGCTGTGGACTTACACTAGGATCATCCAAAGATAAATGATTTTGTGAAAATAAATAAAATTTCAGCACTAAGGACCCTAAGCAACATCCCCTGGTATTCCTGCTATATCAAGGAAGTATGTGTAATTTTATGATATTAGAGGTATTCCAAGGAGCTAAATCACGTCTACTTTGGTAAATTAAATTTTACATAAAGTAGGTGGTAAAGGTAATTCAAACCCCACTTTTTTTTGTATTTAAGAAAACTAATCCAAGTTTTATTGCAGTGTAAGCTCTAATAAAGAGGGTTAAAAGATTTGGTAAGCCACGGAAACTGTGTTAATTTAGTATTATAAGTAGAGATAAAGTTTTATGTTTTGTAAACTTTGTGGAAAAGAGTTGATTAGTATTTGTCTAATCTGTGTAGTATTCACTGTCATGGGAGCAATGGGAGTTGCTAAAATCTCTGATAACTGGAGGTCATACTCCATCAACTCCGGCTTCAGGGCTGTCGTGGCCATCCCAGTTGCTCAACTGAGTTCTAAAATCTATTTTTTTGAATAGCTTCCCCAAGCCTCAGGCTCCAGCTGTTTTATAATAGTGACTGCAAGGGCAGCTCTGCCATTTGGGCTGGAGCTTGATCTGCAGGTTTCTGACACTACATGTAATTGCCAGGGAAGGATCAAGTAGGCTCAGTATCTGCTGTTTATTTCCTTCTAGAAGATATCAGTGGCACTAGGGAGTAAATGTTTTGGTGTGCTTTGTGTTTCGTTTTGTGTGGTTGGGGGTTTGGTTTTGTTGTTTAAGCAAAGCATTTTAATCCATGGTTAGATGTTTAGGTGCTATTTCAGCAAAAGTTGATTTTTAATTTTTTTTCTATTTTTTTTCCAAGAAAGCTATTGTGAGTTCCTTGCCGGGGTTTGATGTGGCCCCAAAAGTGCCTCTGCTGGCAGGAGACAGAGGGCACTGCAGGGCAGGGCAGAGGCACCAGGGCAGTCGCTGCTCACTTTGCCTGTGGTGCCTCCAAACTGGCACTTCTGAAACTTTACCTGTAGTGGAAAACAGTATCTGACATACTGGAGAAGGGAGGAGAGTGTTTCTCTTCCCTGTGGTAGTCTTATTAGTTTGTAATGTTTTTATTAAGCTTTGTGCTCTCTTCAAACATTGGGGATTTGAGTAGCATAATTTTAACAAATGGGTTCAGTCTGTTTAGCAAGTATCCTTTAGAGGTGACTGAGATTTCTCTTCACAATAATTAAATCAAGGGGTACAAACAGAACAAAAGTGAGTTTTAAACATTAACAAGGCAAGGATGATGACTTGTTGGAAACAAGGTGTGGGATGCTCAGAGTTAAGTCAGTGCATTAGATCCTGCAGAGAAACACTTAATTGCCTTTTTATAATTCTCATTTTACAGTGCAAGCCACAGGTTTTGTACATATTCTGTTAATGTCAAACCTTAAAGTATGTGGATCACAGTCATAAAATTAGAATATAATGAGTGGAGCAAATGCATTTCTACTGTGGAATGACAGAATGAATAGGCAGGAATGCACTATTGTCCAAATCCTTTTCTCTGTGTGAGAATCAAGGTCAGCTCAAGGTCTACATTGGCTGGTGCAGCTTGGAGGAATTTTTATTAGGTGCACAGGGTTTTTGGGAGCCCAGTATAATGGTAAAGCTGACCAAAACTGGACTTAAAAAGTAGCCAGTCAGGATATTGTAGCTGTTGGACTTTAGTACTATATATTGTGATGACTAAATTCTAGCACAAACATTAGACATCCTCTGTGTGAGTCTGACAGGCTGAATTCTTTTGTGAAAAGAAGGATGTGATGTCTTGGTGTCTGTTTTTTTTAGAAGGAGGATTCTGGGTATCTGAAGCATTAATAGTCTGTGATAACTTACCATAACTCTGTGTTAGGCAGCAAAATCTGTATTCTCTGTCACACTGATTGGAAGATGGTGCAGTAACAGTTAACTGAATGTTAGTTCTCCAGCCTTAGCATGATGAAGAGCTCTAGTAATGTTTTGTGAAGGGGAGGAAACCTTTTACTGAATAAAGTATATAAACATTTATAATAATGCAAACCTTACTTTCTGAACACATCCTTCTTAAAAAAACACCTTAATTTTTGGAAGGATTTTCAGCTTATAGAGAAATTAAATCTCTATTCAAAGCTTTAGCTTAGAATTTTTGTTCCCTGAATGGCTATGACAAAAATCAACTGAGAGTTAACAGTTAGAGGGATGGGAAATACATGAAAGAAAATTATATTTTGAGTAAATAATCACTTTAAATTATTCGGTTTTGAGTGTTCAATTTTAGATCATGGTGTTCCAGTGAGATCTTGATGCAAAACTGTCAGCGTTGACAGAGGGCCATTTTTAGTGACGTCTTCTCTGATTTCACCCAATTTGGTGAAGCTCTTGAGAAACCATAAAGAAAGTGTTTAACTCTTTGTAAGCCTTCTAATAGCTGATTTTTTCACCCGTCAGAGTACTCATTTATAGGCAGACAACAATCCAGGAACGTTTTCATACAATGTGTTGTTTTGGCTTTGTATTTTTGAAGGGTCTATTGGGGAGCTTTCTGGATCACTTAAATAAAAATAAATGTTCTGAATCACATAAAGGAAAATATTTATGCCAACATACATACTAAGGGTGGCAGCGTGCTAGTGAAAAGCAGATCCCTTCTGTAGAGAAGGCTGTCAGTTCTAGTTGCCTGGAAATGGAATGGAAGCCAGGCTGCTACTAATTAGCATCTGTGAGCATTCAAAGCAGTATAATGTGGAAATACATATTAATATGTTCTTCCAAGTAAATAATGCAGTTTGCATATACTGAGAATGTTCTAAGTGATTTTTTTAATTACTTGTTTATCGTTTGGGGTAGCCCTACAGAGTGGTTACTAACATTCCTGCTGTGCTTTCATTGTATGTGACTTTGTTTTGCAGTTTGTGCCATCATCTCCTATCCGTATTCCCAGCAGCCGCCTGCATCAAATCAAACAGGTAACCACAGATTCTGATGTTTTTAAAATTTAAGCTTTTTGTAGGTTGTTGATTTTTTTGCAATTGATGTGTAATGCCCTTCAAATGGTTCTAGATTTTACTTTCAAAATGCCTGCCCTGCTCCATGTTTCATGGAGGAGAATGCATCCTATAGTGAGGAGATTTGAGCAGAGAGAGAAATCTTAAAATGGATATTCTACTTTAATGTAAACCCTTAGGGTAAAGTTTCACCAAGTTTTTGGCAGTGGTGCCAGCACAAATATTCAGGGCCAATAACAAAGTGTTCCTTAACTTGTGTTGGCTCAAGACTTTTGAGCAGCAGAAAATGGGAAGGATAAGGAAGCACTCTGGCTAAAAAATAGTTTGTGCTCTTCTGGCTGGGCTATTTTTCGTCTGTATAATTTTCTTATCCAGATCCCTGTGCTTGTGCTGTCACAGCACGAACAGAGGGGGAAGGGCACCAGAGCAAACACGTAGGGAGGGGGTGGTGTGGGGAATATCTGAGCAGGCTCAAATAGCTCTGCTCCCAGCCAGCAACCACAGACTCCAGCTTTAAAATCAACAAGCTCAAACCCTCGTGGCTCCTTCATTTTATATCTCCACTTTTTGACAGTAGAATGTTTATAAAAATGACTTGAAGATGCTTGATTTTTTTTAATTTTTTTTTTTTTTGGCTTACTAGTTTTCCATGGATAGGCTTGGTTTTTACAGGGTGAAAAGTTAAGAAAATTATTTAATGCTTGAGACAGCAATTTTAGGGTATGGTGTGTGAAGTAGTTGGAAGGCACTTCTGCTTTCCACCTCAGATATTTAAGGTACTTGCACAGTAAGCCTGAAGAAAATAACTGCTTGCTTTCATTATGTAAATAATTTACAGGCTTAAAGAGATTCTGAAGCACTCAGGTCAGTTGTAGAGCTGTTTTTATCAATATGAAAAAGCTTAGGATTAATATGTAAATATCATAGAATCATAAATTAGTTCGGGTTGAAAAGGACCTTTAAAGGTCATCTGGTCCAACCCCCTGCAAGGAGCAGGGAGATATAATGAGAAATGCTGAGAGCAAAGGAATGAACTTCTGTGGCTTTGCTGTATTAGATGAAGTAAAATTTTGGAAAATACTTCTGCATTCATATTTATTAAACAGTATAATTTCCTAATTTGTGTTTGATCATTAAATTCACAAGTTGGAATTATTAACATGTCCTGTGTACCTACTGAGAACCTGGGTGATTTACTTCTGATCTCTTTCAAATCTGGGCAAATTCCCACACAGGTGAACTATGCTAGACTCTTCCTTCTCAGGATGGGGATTGTGAAGATGGTTAGTTGAACTTTTAGTCCTGAACTGGACTGAGTTAGGGAATCTGCTCATTCACTCAACAGACTGGGGAGCATTTGGTTCATTTTAAGGAAGGGTGTCTGCCTAAGAGGAGATTGAGACAAGTCTGACCTTGGTGTTAATGTTTAATTTAATTTTACATATTTGAGCCATTTTAATATTTTATGGAGTTTTTTTAGAACCTCGCCCCCCCCACTAAATCCCAAAATCCTTGTGTGTGGTGCAATGTATTGCAAATGAGATGCTGACAAGTGTCTAGTTAGTCACTAATCCATAGAATAAGGTAAGAATCCAGCCATGCTTTTGAGGATTATCTGTACTAGTGTTCACTTTGTGAAATAATATTATGCAAGACTGCATAAAGATGTCTGGCATGTGCAGAATTTTTGGTTCATGTTATTACTATTCAGTTTTGTAACTACTTCTTGGGTAGTAATGAAAATAAAACTGCTTGGGAAACAACCAGCTCACACAAGCACTTCTTATGTGATGGTCTCTTTTGCTACATCTTTCTCATCCTCTCTTCACTCCTTTTCTTGTAGTGAGAACTTAAGGTTATTGTTGCTTAACTGAGTTGAATTAAATTTGCTGCTCGACAAAGTGAAATGAAACCACAGCTTTTCTGATTTGCTGTAGCAAAGGGCCTTTTTTGATCTTATTTTTTCATCTGCTAATCTTTCAGGAAGAAGGAATGAATCTGCTGAACAGAGAAACAGTTCGTGAAAGGTGAGCACTAAGGCAAACTAGAACAGTTACTGCAGCTGTCTGTGGGCCTGGGACAATACATTTCTTTTCTTCTTTATAGAGAAGTGCAAGTAGCAATGCAGATGAGCCACTCATGGGAGGAGAGCTTGAGCCTGGTAATACATTCATGCTTTAATTTGTGTTTCTATCATCAGTATCAGGACACTAGAGACTCTCTCATGTCAACATTTTCTTTGATAGTTTTACCTACAATTGAGGTATTAGTATAGCACTGCTTTTGATCAGCAATTTTTCACACTAACAAGGCATAGAATTATCAGTTATTTAAGGTACATGTGGGTTCCTTGGGCTGGTATGTCAAAAGGAAATTGCATGGATGTGTGCCTGTTCAAATTTTCTTCCGTGTTCTGATACCATGTAATGTTTAAGGCTTCTTTTTTTTTGTTAAGCGTAAGTTCATAAATGGCTGCCTAAAAATTTTTGATAAGCTGAAGGATAACTGAAATTTCACACCAATCAGTCCTTTTCATGTTAAGGTACCTGCTCTTAAGATTAATTATATGCACTATTTACAGAGCGACAATGATTTTGAAAAATCACTATCACCAAAGCAAGTAGACTTTGTTCCAGTTTCTCCAGCTCCTTCACCTACCAGAGGAATAGGGAAGGTGAGCAAAATGGGCTAATACTGAGTGGTGCTAAATAAATTCAGCCAAATTAGTAGCAAAAGATTAAGCCACCTGCTCCTTTCTACCTCAGCTGCAAACAAGAAACTAGAGAGTAAATAAAACCCCCTGAAACCCCAAACCAGAAAATACCAGCTAGCAGCTGCCCAGCTTGTGGATGTGAATTTCTGTGGAGTGTTCAGCTGTTAATCTGTGGTTAATAAAAAATAAATAAGTCTGTTTAACCAGAGCACGGTGCAATAAACCTGCATAAAACCAGAATCTGTCCAATTTTTAATTTTTTTTTGTCTCAGTAGCAAAAAGTGGTGTCTCAGTGTAACCAGCCTCAGTGACTGGTTGCTGAAATTGATATTGGGTTGTTTATTTCTCCCCAGCAAGCATCAGTTTTTAGCACGGAGGAGTGATACAAGTGATATAAGTCTTTACAAGTAAATAACATGAACTGTTTTCCTCTCAGCAATGTTTCTCACCATCCTTGCAAAGTCTGGTCAGTAGCAGTGGGTTGCCTCCAAGTCCCAGCCCAAGTCCAACAAGGAGATTTTCAAGGTAAGTACCAGATCATACCAATGGTAGAAAACTGGCATAACTTGTTCACAGTAGGCACTTCAAATACCAGAATTTGTTATATTCATCATTGCTTTCTGAGCACAAACACAACTTTTTTATGTACTTGTGTAAACTTTACATTTTACAGTGCTGTAAAACATTTGTCAAAATCCTTGTGTCACTACATTGGGAAAGTGGGCTGCATTGTGGCATCTGTCCCCTCAGTGTAGTCTCTGCATTGCTCTCAATCACATCTTAAGCAAGTGAATTCTAAGGGGAAGAAAACACAAACAGATTTAGGGTTTGTTACTCCTTCTGGTTTTGGTTACACTGAATGTTGTTTGGAGTGATGTGGGCATACAATTAAATTTTATTAGGCCTTAACAGTTCAGCAAAGCACTGCCTGTCAACTGAGATGCAGCCAGTGCCTGCATGTGAGATTTTAGCCTGCCCCAGTTGTGAAATAATGGGATTAAACTTTCGCTATTCAGGTCTGTTCTTCTTCGTCTTTCTTCAGGGGAAAAAAAAAAAAGGCCTTGCTCTGGATAAGCTGTTTTAATGCCTATTTTCTTAGTGTTTTTTACTTAGTTTAAGTGTTTTCTGAGTATCTTTTGATTCTTTGTATATTTTCAACCTTCCTTTTTTTCAATGGTGATCTCAGTATAGCAAATGCCTTCTTTTAGCAGGAGAAGCCAGAGTCCAATTAACTGCATTCGACCAAGTGTTCTTGGATCAATAAAAAGAAAAGGTACAGTATTTAGGTTTGGCTGATAAAATAGGCCAACATGTTAGTTATATAATAATTCATATAACTTTCTTTACAATCCTGTTCAATTCACTGATATGTCAAAAGGTGACTAGAAGTAGAATGTGTTACAGATGATACATCCTTATTCCATAATGCTAATAGTTGTTCTGTTCTAATGCTTCTCTATCTTCCTACATTTTTCTTCAAGTTTAACTTCTGGCTATTTTATTGCATCTTTTTTTTCATCTTCCTGCTTCACTTTTATTACAGAGCACTTCTGGCTCTGAGGCAACTTTTAAAACACTTTTATCTGAGTTCTGTCATAGCCTATTTAAGCATAGATTTATCCTCTCTTGTTCTAGAGTATTTGGAAATCAAAGTCAATATAAAAGTTTTGTGGTAATCCTGGACCTTGTTCTTTTTGCTTATCCTCAGCTCCTCTGCTCTGGTGGAGCTGGTCAGTGAACTGATAGCTGGATAAACTGAAGCAAAAAGATTATTCTTCACTACTGAAGAATAAAGATCTGATATCTAAACCTCAGTTAATAACTCACTAAATACTGAAGCTTGGACTAAAATCTTTCCAAGAAATAGAAAGTGTTTAAAATTTCAGCATCTAAATTCTATATGTTACATATAAAATAATCTATTGTAATAAGTTTGGACCTCTTTTCTGTCTGCTCTGTAGAAGTACACTGAAAGCAGATTTTAGTTTAAATGAGTAGCAATTTTGATCATTCCTTATGTCTTCCCAAAGGTGTGACAGAGATGGAAGATCATCCCAAAAGGTTATTCCAAGGATCCACCAACATGCTTACCCCTGAAGCTGCACATCAGGCGGACCTTGGGGGATGGTAAATGCTGTGCTATGTATTGTCCCTTTCATCAGCAGCATGCAAGTCCCTTTTTTCTTCTAGTAATGATTATGCTTGAAGTTGGTTTTGTTTGTTTTTAGTACAGACATCTCATAACTTTACAGCACTGAAATTATCACAGTAAACAGGCAGCAATATTCACTACTGTCTTACAGTTTTTAGGCCTGACTGGTAACATGCTTCCCCTGTATGAGAGTTGAGCATGTTTAGGAAAAGACACCTCGTGGCTGGCAGTTTTTGGAGTCTAGTTTCAAGCTGCAATCAAATGTGAATGCTCATGCTTTTGGGTAGATGGGGTTTTGCTTTTATTCCCTTGCTCTTAGTCACAGAGGGACATGTCTGACCCTCCCTGCTGGGAGGAGATAAAAAGTACTTTGTTAAAAACCATAATGACTCGAAATAGCAAGGGATTTTGATCTAGTGTTTTAGTCAAGAGGTTAATAATACACAGGATGTGCCCACACAGCTATCAAGAGAGGGTTGTTCACAGTACTTCTGTCCTTTCTGCCTCTCAGCTGATGTACAAGCTGTGCACAAGCTTTGAGCACATTACAGTAGCAGTAGCAAAATAGATGTTTTAAAGGTACTTTAAAAACCTACCTTTTTTACACACCCTGTTCACAGTAGGCATAGCATTTGGGTTCAATTGCTGCATCTTGGTTTAGGAGATAGTAATTTTTAAAAAGCCACTTTGCTGCTATCACTGATGATAGCTCAGCTATAGTTACAAATTTGTGTCCTGTCCAGTCTGTAGTACAGTGGAGTATGTATTGTTGGCTCTTCTGGCAAGAGAGGCCCTTGGCTGTGTGCTGGTCCAAGGTCTTGGGGATGGGGCAAAGCTGGCAGGGGGTTGCTCAGCCCAGGCCTTCTAATCTGTGCCCTATTTCTGGGTGAGCAAAGGAGGAAATGGGCAGAGTGTTCTGTGCCTGTCTGGAAGTGACTTCAAGGTGTGTAGTTGCAGATGTATTTCAGATCATGGGGCTTACTGCTCCTTCAGAGATGTGCATGTGTGGTTAACATGGCTTTATAATGAATTACACTGGTATTGGGGGCTCATCAGAGCAAGTGCCTCGTTTCTCATGTCCTGATGTTGCTCTGCTTTCAGTCTGTCCTCACATGCCCTCGATGACAACAGGAGCAGTGCAGGCTCCTCCTGTGACTCCCCAGCAGAAGTTGGCACCAGCACAGACTCTCCAGTCTCACTCTCTGACTCCAGATCCCCGTTTTTACCAGTAGATCTGACGGCCAAGTTACCCATTAACTGAGAAGCCGGAGGCTGCTGATGGACACCAGGAAACAGGCTGGGTACCGCCAGGACTCTGTTGTGTGTAACTGATTCTGTTCCTCATAGGAACTTCCAGGAATGTCATTATTTCTAGAAAACTTCCAGAATAGTTCCTTGAGGAGGAATTCATGTTTCTAGTGATTTGTATGACATTGACTCAAATACAGCAAGCATTTGGGTTGCAGACCCATTGGATGCTCACATCAGCCAGCGAGATGTGGATTTGCCATGGATATTGTCTCCTGGGTGTGAGTTACAAACGCTGTACATGCTTGTGGAAGACTTGGCTTGCCAGCAGCCAGTGTCCTCCCTCATATAACATGGTGCTTGTGTAGGAGCAGATAACTGTCACATTTGTCCTCAGTCTGAAACCAATGAATCAGCTTACTAATTGTTTTTATTCCCAGAGCGTTAGATATTTATATTTTTTAGTTCTTCATATGTAAGGGAGAATACTGGGGGGGAATTGATTATTGTGTTCTGTTATGATTGGCTCTTAATCAATTCTGTGTTCCAATGGACGTCAAAAGAACGAGTTGGTGAATTGTCAACATACATTGGATTTTATTCATCATGACTGCTGTTGCTGGTGTGGAACATTCTTCTGGGGTTTTGTATTATTTTCTTCCCCATTTAGATGATGTATTGCAGTGGTAGATGCTCTGTTAAAGGTCTTTTAATAGGGAAAACTAGTGGTAATATTTGGAACAAACATTAAATCCTGAGGCTTTAGTATTTAGTACTTAAGAAAGGCATTATTTTAACAGTCAGTATTTGTCCTCATATATGATTTCTGTTGGACAGATACGGTCAGGAATCTTGAATGTCTTTTTACAGGCTGAGGTGATCCAACATGTTTCATCTCCTGATGTCACTTTCTCAGACAATGACATCAAGTCACTTCTGCTGTTGAAAACTTCATATGCTTATTGGAGGCCTAGAATCTGGTAATCTGAGATGTTTGAAAAGTCAGTGTGTTGAGGCATCCTAATCTCAACTCTAAAATTCCCCAAACAGGAGGAAAAATCTGCAGACCCCCCCTATAGATCTCTATAGACAGCTGTCTATAGAGATCTTCCAGTGGCAACCTCATTTGGGTTGTGAGCTCCCATTGTGCAGCTGAACTTCCCCAGCTGGGTCCCCATTTGTGCATTTCTGTGCTATGTGGTTTCAAACCTTCTCTTCAGAGAGGTTAATAATGAAGTAAAATGTTTTATTTTTAAACACTAGATCTTTGTAGCATGTCATAAAGCAAGAAAAGTATGGAAACGTCCTCAAGTAGGAGAAAAACCCACCCTGAACTCTGCTGTGGAAGATTCACATGGGTGAAGCTTTGATTGACAGCTGCCATCAAAATCAGAAGTGAATGGTTTGGAGTGCAAAGACCTGGTGACCGGAGGGCCAACGACCCGCTTCTGTGTGTCTTTATTGTAGAAAGAAAATAGAATGTATTTAAGAGTCTGGCTGTTCTAGTAAGATACGACATGGTTTACTTCTGATATCATTCCTCTTAAATTATTGTAACAGTCCCCTTGCTGGTTGCAGTTCCTTTCTGAGCCCAGCTGCCCTTTGTCCCCATGCAGACGGCCATGCAAGGGTTGGTGTCTGTTTGTCTGACAAGGCAAAGTTTGGTTTTGCAATTTCAGGTATGTGCCAAAGAGTTGCTGTGCATTCACTCTTTTGTGGTGAGAGCAAGACTCTTGTTTTAAAAATCTTGCTTGTTTCTTAAGAATGAACCTCCTGGTGTGTCTTCCAGTCTTTGTTAAAAGACACATCACTGGAGGGGTTTCATAGCTGCGTGTGGGTCAACTTGTCTCTTTTCTGTTGAATATTTATGCTATTTTTCAAATAAGTGCCAATAAATGGAAAAATAAATGTGTTTTGCTGTTTCTGCACTTTGTCAGATAACCATATTCTTTTTTTTTTTTTTAATCTGGCATTAAATCCTTTCTTTTAAAATCAGAATATCTATTGCAATTTACTTCCAGTCTAGTTTACATTTAAGTTGGCCTTAAAAGCTGCAGCAGACTTACCTGTTTTCATAGTGCAATTCTGTCTTACAGGTCTTTGACAACTCATGGAATAAAGGAGAATAAAACCAAACATTTTCAACATACTTCAGTAGCTACACATGTCCCTAGTTTATACCTAGAGGAGGTTGTGGTGAAGTAGTTTGGAAGACAGAAGCTACTCCTGGCATATGGAAAGTATTGAGGGTCTTAACTCTTGTGAGGAAGTGGTGAGTCTGTGGTTTGCCTTCATAGGGCAGTTAATTATAAAATCACAGAATAGTTTGGGTTGGAATGGACCTTAAAGATAATCTTGTTGCAACCCCCTGCCATGGACAGGGACACCTTCCACTAGACCAGGTTGCTCAGATCCCCATCCAACCTGGGCTTGAACACTTTCAGGGATGGAGGGTCCACAGCCGTTCTGGGTCAATCACTGTTGTTGGAGAGAAATATTTGTTTGCATCCGTTCCTTTCCCTGCTTTTGCAAAACAGAAATTGCTTTGAAGTTGTGGAAAGACATCTCAATGTTTTGTCTCCATGTCACCAAGAAGCTGCACTTTTGTGCCCTGGAGTCAGGAGACAAGTCTAGGGTTTTTTCCACTTAAATATTAATTTTTTTAAATTAAATTATCTTGCAAGATATCTATCTGGATTCAGTGAATCAGGGTGTTCTACAATGCACACAGTCAACCCTGTAGTCATGTAGTAACTCATACTGTTGGTATTGCCTCTGTTTTAGTAATTTCTCATTTACTCATGACCAATGAATGTTGGAGCTTTGCTTGATTCCATGTCACTGTCACAGGGCTATTGCATGTGGTGTCCCTTAACTGAGCTGTGACAAGTGTCTGTGCCTTTCTCTTCTTCTGAGAAGAAATGAGCAATTTTCTCAGCTCAGGCCATATTAGAAGAATTATGATCATATATATGTGTTATTATATATATTACTATATATAAATTTCTTTGCAGCCCTTTTGGGGGCATACAGCTGCTTCTCTCCACGGTCCTGCCACGCATGGCACCTTCCAAAGTCACACTTGTGTTTGGCACTTGCTTGCTCTGGTTGAAAAGTATCCTGCAGGATTTGTTGGCAGTTAAATCGGGCCTTGGGCCGCTGTGTCTTCCCTGACAACTGATGGATGTTTTTCTTCCTTCCACCTTCCCCGCAGTGACACAGTTGCTGAGGGAAGGTTGGTATCGGTGCCAGTGCTCAGGGGGCTGTATTTTTGGAATGAGCGCTCCGGTGGTTACTGCATTTAGCAGAGGGAGAGATTCTTCACGCTGCAAGGGAGGCACAAATGGCAGGAGAAATGAGCCTGTGCCTCAGCCAGATTGACTTGCAGGGTCTCCTGTGTGCTGTCAGCAAGGCGGGTGACCTGAATGCTCAGCTGAACAGCTGCCCACAGTCCTCCTGGGATCAGTGTAAGAACTTAATCCTAAATTCTTTCCTTTCACCTTTTTTCAGAGAACTCAAGTGTAAATGATCACCAACCCGTACAAACAAAACAGGCCTCCAGAGTCTGGTGAGACCAAGATACTTTGATTTATAGCTGTGTGTCGTGGTTCCAATGTCAGTGCTCTGTTTGTGAGTCCAGCCCTGCTATTGTGCAAAGATTTGCCAGTGAAGTGACTGAAGGCAGGAGGGGCCTCTGGCTCTCCATGAGCTTGAGAACAGCTTGTGCCTCCCTTAGCAGTCGTCATTTCAGAAGTGTTCACTTTATGCTGTTGTATTCTTGCATATGTTGGAGTCGTAACTCATTTACTTAAAATAGAGAACTTCAGGAGTCATAATTAAACTGTGTGAGCTCTTCCTATCCTGTTTTAACCAACCTTTCTCGTCACCAACTGGCAGATGGAGTTTAAGTTGATCCCTCTTCTCCTGGAAGCAACAAGTTAAAATATTTGTAAATGCAATTGAATGTTTACAGCTACAGTACAGTAATTAAAACCTTACTGACACAAACAGGAGTCCTTGGCAAGAGGCCTTTTCAATAACTGCATGTGAAAATCGTCACCTTACATTTGTTTCCCAAGGGTATGTGTTTAAGGTGATTGTTGGTTTGTTTTACCTGTGCCAGGGGAGCCTTCCCATTTCTGTGTATCTGGTATGAGCATCCTTGTTTGATAAACTGGGGACAAGTTGCCAGCCAGCCCAGGCCTTGCTCTGGAGCTGCCCTTGCCCTGTCACAGAGCACTCCAGGCAGACACAGCCACCCCGCACCCCAAAGACACAGACCCTGTGCATGTGCTGGAGGGGTGAGATTGCCTCCCCTGTTGGGGTTTTGTGGTAGAAGCATGAGACAGAGAGAGAGGAGGGGGAAACAAATAAACCGCTGAAGGAGAATAACCTTGTTTGACTTTCAGTAGCTGGCTCAGGAACAGAATTTTCAGAAGGGGGAGGAGTTGAGTGCATTTAAACCAAAACCAAACAAGGCCTCTGCATGCCTCTGTGCTGGCTTCCCTGTGTCTCTCAAGGAACTGGTAAGACTTTCCCAATGCCATTAAGATTCCTCAGACAAATCTGGCATTTATCAAATTAAAAATTCTTCTGATGGTTTAGTTTCTTCATCTTTTACTTGCTTCATGGGAGCCTTGGAAAACGCTTGTTATTTAAGATTTCCTTCCATGATAAATAAATATATGTAAATGTTTAGAATTTTGCTGCATGTCAACCTAAGTAGGAAGAGCTGCTCAAGAGGGAGCAGGTACTAATCTTTGGAAACATGGTTCTGGTTACTTTTTGCCCTTGTGTGGAGAAAAATCAAAACTATGTGCATAGCACACGTCGGGGTTTGTGGCAGAGAAATCGGGCACTGTGTTGTCTTTCAAGCTGGTTTAAATAAAGCTGGCACTGAAATCGCTGCAAGAAGCTTCCTGCTAAAAATACATCAACATCCTTTCATTTCAAGTGCATTCACTTCAGCAGTCAGTTTCGGTTTTGGAGATTCCTGGCAGATTCCTGAGGGAAAGGCGCTAATGGGTTTGGTGATGCTGATGGAACACGGGATTCCAGAGCTTCACTGCAGTTTTATTTGTCTCTTGATGGTGGTTTCTTGTTTGTCAAAGCACAGCCTTGTCTAATGCCTTGATGTTCGTACCTCAAACCACGGAGTGTCTCCAGTTTTCTAGAAAACACTCTCATTTTGCTATTGTAAATTTTATTTTTTTTTTTTTTTTTTAATTGGAAACATGGATTTATGTTCCATTGCAGGGAGCCTGTTTCTCAGGTGGACCTTAGCAGCCTTTTTCCTCGCAGTGAGATCACCCATTGCCTTGATTGTGCTCTGTAATCGTGGTTGTGCTCGTGCTTGAATTACTCCTTTTCAGTGTCTGCTGTTTCGAAGGCCAGCACAGTTACTTTGCCTGCATTATATTGTCACATTATATTGTCAGCATGGTTATAGAGCTTTGCAAATTTTCAAGAGCTGATGTGCATTAGCTACAGTTCATTATCCAAAGTAAACAGCTCGTTAGTTTACAGCGCAGAGCTTCTATAGAAGACAAAAATAGACCCAAAAGTGAATGTATCCTCTTACTGGGCTTTAGTTGTTACATCGTGTCGCCTGCCCGTGCTCATTCCTCTAGTGCTGGTCTTTGAGGGTACACTTGCTCTCTGGGCTCTTCTCATTTATACAGTCCTTATCTGGAAATAGCTCTTGCCCAGTGTGTAACAGTGGTTTCCCATTCCTCACCAGCTCCTGTGCAGCAGTAACGAGTGACTGATGTGCTGCGGGCAAAAGTGTACTTCACTCTCCTTCAGTGGTTTCAGGCGTAATTTAATTTCCTCAGGCAGCACGTTATTCCTGCAGGGAAGACTCCAGCACCAGGAACTTGGGATGGTTCTCCTCCAGCTCTTGTGGGAGATGGTGCCTTCCCCACACTGCTGTGAACAGGTGAGTGAAGGGAACTTGTTTTCTACAGCCACTCAGCCCCTCTCTCTGCGTGCAGCTGCAGGAGCATCAATACCAGAATTGCTCAGCCCCATGTGCTTTGTATGGCTGTCTGTTCCCTTCTTTTTTCTGACCAGTGGCTCTCATGCAAGGTCAGAGGGTAAAGCACCTGAGCTGCTCTAACCCAGGAACTCCAACTCTCACCTGGCAGAGAAAGTGATTCAAGGTCTGGGTTTTTTTAAGCCCTCCCAATCTTAAAATGTGGTGTTGTCCTGGATTACCATGGGCCCTATGAAACATGTATCACTTGGCACCTGAGAGCTCTCTTTCCTGTAAACAAAACATTCCTGGATCTGGTTTACTGGCTCAGGCAAGTTCCCTTCTGTAGCCTTGCCCTTCCAGTGAGGTGGATTACCAATAAATGTAAGCCTGAAGTGTGAGACTCAGACCCATGACAAAGGAAAGAGGTGGTGGAACTTGGCATTTGTAAGGAAAGCTGTTGCAAGGAAAGCAAGGTATCTTAAATGTACTTTGACAAATGAGGACTAAAATGTGGTGATTTATTGCCAAACCTATTTGGCAGCCTCTTTCCAGTTTAGGCTTGTTGGTTATCAGATATTTCCTATGTAGGAACATAAGATTAAATAACATATGATTGGCTTTGACAATACTTAACTCACTGATTGCAGGATTTCTCTGTTGTTGGAGGCAAAGTTGTGTTCATGGGCTCCTCTTGGAGCTGCTGGAAATGCCCCTGTGGAGCTGTTTCCACAGGAGCTGTGACTGTTCCCATCTGACACACTCTGTTGTCTTCCTGGGGCATGTTTTGAGACGCGGCAGCAGCTCAGCACTCCCCTTTGTAGGGCCTGGTTTGTTTCCAGGTGGTTGCCATGTGGGGGTACCGGCACCACCCTCCGGTCTCGGGGGCTCCATCACCTGCGATCCCTGGTGAAATGAACTGATTCCCTGAGAGCTCTGAAACAGCAACATCAGGTTTACTGCAGCTTCAAGCAGTTTCAAGCTTCTCCCCTGGAGAAAACAGGATGGTTTAAGCATTTGCTGATCCAGACAAGTGCAAACACCTAGAGAAGATCATGTACCCAGCCTACAGCGGCTGGGAGTGACGCTCCCGAGAGCGATCTCGGCAGGGCTCCCATTTCCTGCTGCCAGCACGGCTCGTTTGAGATATCGGTGCCACAGCAAGGGCTGGGTAAACACGATGATTGTTTCTGCTGGACGATCTCAAAGCCCTCCCAACTGTCTGCTGAAAATACTTGTCCATTGCAAGGAAATGACTGTTTGTTTGTGTTAGGAGTCAGGAATGGGAAATGACGTGAACACTTAAATGTTTTTCCTGGTGTTTCTAAGAGGCATATTCGCTGTCTTAGGTCTTATTTCCAAAGGCATTCAGTGTTTTCTGAAACCCTAGTAAGTACTAGAGGTGTGTGCATGCATATATACATATCTTACAAATTTGTGTACCCACCTGATTAAATTTTACTAGTGCCCCACTGGCCATGCTGTAACATGATTTGATATATTTGCCCTCACAGTGCTGTACTGAAAACGTCCTCAGGTCTTGTTTTCCCAACACTGTGGATAAATCAGTGATTCTGCAGCGTGCTGCAACCTCCCTGAAGTAGACAGAAGTCAGAATTCACACTTGTCATCCTTATTTCGCCCAGGCACCAGTTTTATCTGCATCTGCTGAGTTACACTGTGCATTTAATCTTTTCTTTTTATCTGTGTATTGCTCCTCGCTTGCTCTTGACAAAGAAGTGGTCCAATGTTTTAGTCTGGTTGGTTGATGATTACTTTTTGTTACTGATTTCTTTGGTCAAAGTGTTTTTCTAGACCAATCATTTCTCTTTAGGCTCCCTGAAAACAAACAGTGGCTTTCTGGGTCCGTGTCCTGTGATCTCCCTTCCCCACGCACCGCAGGACCGAGGCAGCTGCAGGTGTCAGACTTGGTTATGGTGACTCTCAGTTCCTGTAGGTGAGGTTGTCTCTTCTGTGCTTCTCCAAGTGCCTGGCAAAACACCATCCTGGTCCATGACTGGAACGCCAGGATATGGGGGAAAAAAATGGGTGTTGGGCTTTTTTAATCGGCTTGGGCACAACAAAACGTTCAGCCTGGCTGTTGGGTGCTAAGATAAGGTACCACCTGACAGTTTTATCTCCCTAACTGCTGTTCAAATCCCTCACCCTTCCCCAAGCAGCAGCAGCTTGTTAAACCACCTCGTAAAAATCAGAATTAACAGTGTAGGTACTGAAGAACAGTGAAGCTACACAAGCACAGCCCTGCAGGGTGGGGGAAACACTGACCCAGCCACGAGCTCGGTGGTGGAGGCAAGAGCTGTGCCTGCAGCAGGCTCTGGCACTCAGCCTTCTCAGCCAGCTGGGAACATTTTGGGGTTTTTTTTTAGTGAATGTTAATGTTTGACTTACCAACCGATACTGATTGATGACACAATCTCAGTTCTTTGAGAATCAAACTAAAGTAACATTTTATTGCCCTTTAAAGACTTACTGCTATATATGAAAAATGTAGTGAATAACAACTTGCATTCAACTTTTTTTCTCTCTCTTTTAAGAAATACTGTTTTTCCGTGGTTTCTTTGTACTTCCATGCATAAGCAGAAAAGGGACCTATAACATGCAGAGGAAAAGGTTTCATTTCCAAATTTTTTATTCATATCAGAGCATATTCTATAGACTTCTTATGAACAAAGATTTGTGTGTATGAATCAAACACAGTAATAGCTGCCCTTTTAAACTTAACATCTCAATGATGAAATGTAAAAGGAAGGAAAATACCTGTTCCATGAAACAAGAAAAATATTCACCTCAAATATGAAACTGGTATTTGAGCAGGAGTTTCTGACAGAAAACAAATCCCTGTGGTAGCTGTGGGGCTTAGGGACAGTGTAGAGAAATACCCCTGCTGCTAGACTTAGTTTGGTCTCTAAAATACAAAAAAGGGTGAATTTTGTATTAGTGTGCAGTGTGAGTTCACCTTCTGTTAATGTCACTTCCATGCATCCCTAAGAAATGAAGGGATCTGATTACAGAACTTGTTTTTATTGTCTGCAATTGTGATACAAAATGGCTCTTGCAGAAATTATTTCCCCAAGTAAGAAAACGAGCACTCAATAACATATTGGTAATGATGAAGTAAGAAATTTGAGAATTACTTCTTCACCTAAAATTCATGGTTTATTTCATAGTTTCACTGATGGAATTTTTCATTTCCTTCAATGACCAGTCACAACTCACCCCTCTGGTCTGCATACAGAAGTGTTATGTGCCAGCCTTGGCATGTACAACCACAAACCAAATGAACGTTTTACAGAAGACAGTTTGCTTTTATAGTGATCACGCACTGATGTGAACATAGACTAAAAATAACAAATGTTGCTTTAATAAGGATTTTTTACAGTAGGCGTAGATATAAAAGTTTTTCAAATTATTTTCACAGGTATCACTGAACATTTCATAGCTGTCTGTTACAGAAGCACCGCAAAGTGCTTTGAGTCTTTCATTTATTATACACAGTTAAAATATATTACACTTCTGAAGGTATCTTAAATCACTGAACAGTTTTGCTAGCATCTTAATGAGCCAAATGGGAGTAAAAGGCAGTCCACATTCATGATGTGAATATACAGTAAGGTGTTTGACATCCTATGAACTCATTGCTCATGTTCTCAAAATAACCATGGTGATGAGACCTGAAAGACAAGAATTAAGAACTAAACACTTCAATTTCACTGAATAAAACATTTAAAATACAGTTTACCCTGTCACAGCCCAGAAAACAAGATAGAATTGTGTAAATACATGCAGAATGCATTTATACATACACTTCACTTAAATATTAGAAGTACTGTTCTGAATTTTGATGTAGTCAAAACCCAACTCTGAAGAGCAGTTTATCTAGTAACTGAATGTCAAAGAAGCTATAAATACTCCAAGCAATTACTGATCTCGCTACTGGAAAATCTGAACACTGAGATTTCGACTTAGGTAAGTGTAACACTGGCACCCAAACCCCAGTTTTCATGGGGGCCAGTTATGGGCAGTGCCATTCAAATGCTGAATCATCAGTAAGGCAGATTAGTTGAAGGCTCCAAGACTTTTTTTTCTGCTCTGTGCAGAATAACTGATCAAAGACCAGTTTTATACAAAGATGTTAAGCTTCCTTGTCAGTCTGCAGAGGGAGCTTTCAACAGACTCTTTGTTGTGACCTTTAAAGAGGGAGGGGAAAAAAAAGAGCTGCTCTGATAGAAGTTAAAAACAATTAAAAACAGAAGAAAGCAGGAAATGTGGGACTAATAAACCTACTCATGGCACACTGAAAAGCTCGCTTTAATTACGTGCTGATACAGGGAAAAGTTTAAATCTGCAAGTCCTTAGCCATGGGTTATATTGCACAAGGCAAGGGCTGTACATGGAAGAACATTAAGGCTCCTCGAATTCCAACCTTATGTAACATCACAACAATAATTTATCAGTTCTTGGGCAATCTCACTTTCTTGCAGGCTCAGATGATGTCAATGTAACAGCCTTTCACTGCACAGAGCTCAGCTAAAGCCTACCGATCTCACCATGGATAAAGATATTTCTGAGACTATTTTACTCTCCTGCCACTACAGAGTGATTTAAATTATTTACTTTATGAAGACTGTGAAGACAGAAGCATGACAGAAGAGAGCTGTAAAACTGCCTTCCATCAGATCAGCAATTTATCCATTAGAGAGGAATTACAGTTCAGCTATTTCTTAAGGTCTGTATTGGCTCAGACAACCAGTCCTACCACAAGTGCTGAAGACCTTAATTTGGATTAATTCCATCATTGCAGAGTAGCAACAGAGGCTTCTGGAGGGTGCTACAGGACAGCCTGTACCACTTGCACAGGGACTTTCAGGCAATAAAGGGTTTAACTCGTTTCTGTAAATCAAATACTTCTCAAATGTCATATAGCCCAGTCGGTGTGTTATCACAACCCTTTTCAATTAAGTGCTCCACAATCCAGTTGTACTTCCTTGTGGAAGAAAGTGGTTTAATCTTCTCAAGAGCCATCAACTTCCTACACAAGCAAGAGTTGGACACAAAAGAATCTGTCCATGCACACTGAAAAGTCTGCCACCAAAGGAGCCAAAACCTGTCAGAACTTCATGGGGAACTGAGAAGCAAGTTCAGCTGTTGCAAATGTATAAAGTCAAAAGGTTTAATACTGTCGCTGGCACCAGCAGAACCTGGAGTAATTTTCAAAAGCAGAGATAAAAATAAAAACAGAGTGAGGATTACTGCAAGGTCCTGATCTCAGAGTCCATCAACATCAGCTCGGGCAAAGAGCCACAAGTGAGATTTCAAACTGCTTCAGCAGATTGACCTGTGAGTCAGCTGAGTGTGCCCAAACCGTCAAGAACTTGCACTTTCCCCATCACTACCTCACCTCTAGCTATCAGTCTGAGGCTGCCTAGCTCGTTTCCTGTAAATCCTCATTTCTGCCACGTAGTGGGACAGGAGAATTGAGTTTAGTGTGACTGTTCTTCAAATCTGAAATAGTTATAGAGAAATAGTCATAACAAATGAAATGTGCAACTTATCTATGCTTGCTAATGTAGAAGCAAGTTACAAATCAGGAAGAACTGCGGATGGTAGGGGTCTCTTAGAGAGGACTGACAACTTACTGCTACATGTCTCAACTGCTTATCAAGAAAGCACTGAGAATGGAGCCATACAAACCAGTTCATGGGGCTGGAGGGTGAAACACAGTAACACAAGGGCCCTACGTTCTGCAATAGAGTAACGACTGCAATACAAGTGTAAAAAACAGCACATTACATTCCCTTTCGTTGGCAGATTACTATGGTTGGCCCATCATCAAATGAAGGTGAAATTAACATGTAGGGGCCTGTGTGTAACCAGTATCAACTCAAATCTGGTCTAAAACACTTACAATAGCTAATTTACCCTGCTACTACCACAGCTGCTAATTAAGATATAAGTGGAGATGCTTTTTCTCCATCCAGTTTCCTGAAGCCACTGGCAAATGCAGTTTTCCAAACTCACAGAAGCTGCAAGAAAACATTCAGAAACCCCAAAGTACTCACCTAAAACATAAGCAGCTACTAACTTTTGATTCACACTTAAGTGGAGGTAGAGAGGCACCAGGGATTCCATTTCCCCCGATGTAGGTAGCATTAGTGCTGCGACACACACCACTCCCAGGAAGACTGTTAGTAAACTAGGTCCCGACGAGGCAGTTCTGTTTTCTGAGAGAGCAAGACAGTACCAATTGTGAGGAACATCTAACCAATATAAATGTTCAATATTCTGCAAAAACATTTGCAGTGCATTGGAGCTGCAATATCCCAAGATTCTTCCTTTCCCTTTGCAGTTTGGAGGGGGTGGAAAACGACTCTTAAACCCACCCTTTTAAACCTTCTGCATTTTGCAGCGGGGGAGGCTGCTCCCTGTTCTGGTGCTGGAAGTTGTTTCCACATGACTTCCCAAACCCTTCCCTTCTGGAGGAGCAGAGCCTGCTGGGCCCAGCTATACTATAGTTATATATACACACACCCAGGACAGCTGGATGTCTCAGCAATGCCTGATGTTTCCCCATGCATCCTGACTCCACTCTGTGATACATCCCTTCAGTGATTAGTAATCAATTAGAAAAGATCACCCAAAAGAGCTGCACAGGCAGGTATCTGCTTACACCTCCTGAACAAAACCTGGCTACAGGAAGAGCACAGGCTCTTGGGCCAAGTGAGTTCCCCTTCTTTCTTAAGAGGATTCAAGGGCTGTGCCCAACAGAACCAATTTAGATGCCACAAATCAGTAAAACTGAATCTTCCTTCAAAAACTGTGAGAGTGAACCACTCTCACAGTCCAGTATCACCAGAATAAGGAAATACAAACCACAGACAATAAAGAGTCCTTCATACCCTTTATTGCGCTGCACTTTAACAGCTGGAACCTACTCAAAGGCCCACTGTGTCATCTCTGAAAAGAGCTGTTAGCATGTTAGCTGAATACCTCTAACCAAATCCTTAAGTCCCATTGGAAATTAGCCAATGTTTTTATCATTTTTTATTATCCTCAGTTACCAGGAATATGTCTATTTCAATTCCATAAATCTGTTATTTTCAGGTTGCAGGTTACACGCAAAGACTGCAGTTCCTTTGTTTACTATTTTTCTGTAATTAAGCAATATAATGTAGTCAACAAGGGTTTTAAGCAGAGAAACAGCATTTGGATTAAGACCAGTATCAGATTGTTCAAACCCTCTGTCCTGGAACAACTATCACAGTAACATTTTGTTCTGTGAGTCCAGAGATCTTTGTAGGTTTTCTTTAACTGTGCATCCTACTAATATCTATCATCAGGGGTTTTTTCAGTAAAAGGTATTTCACCAGCCAACAAACTCTGTGTAAGTAGTGAAACAGATCTGTTTTAACAAGAACAGTCTCAATCAGGTTCATCTATTTTCTGGAATTGATTTTTCTATAAATCAGTAAAAATAACAGGAGTGTAGACAGTTGAGAATCAAATTAGATCTAATTCAGGTAAAACTCAATACTTTTTAATTCTACCCCTTCAATTTAACTGTTTGGCCTGAGTTTTGACCAAGACTGTTGGTTCACTTCCTCATGTATGAAACACGCAGAGTTTTCAGCTCCCAACTGTGCTCTTCTGTTCTTGTGGGACAGACAAAGGAGAGGGCACAGAACAAGGAGCACTTTAGAAGATGTTTTGGCAATATTTCCTGCTCATCAGGAAATGGGGGATTAAGGGTTTGGAACAAACTCAGAAGGGGCATATGTTCTGAAAGAGCCCAAGGGAAGAAATAACTACCATCCTTTGGCAGATAAATTCCCACTGGCTGTACCAGAACTTCTGCTCCAGAGGAAGGGAGGATGCTCCCTCCAAGGTATGACATGCAAAAATGGGGCAGCGAGGAGTCTTGATTGATCAAGGCAGCATAAACAGAATAGCCACAGGTTGGCTTCTTGGGTACTGTCATCCCCCACTGATATAAACAGCAGTTTTACAGGTAAGTAAAAAGAATTATTTTCAAATTTATTTTAGTCTATATGTCAAAAAATATTTTACTTTAGTCTTTCTAGTAACTTGAGCTATTCAAAACTGATTCAGAAGACAGGAGGGGTAAAAGATTTCAGCTACCTGGTTGACACAAAGTCTGCTCAAAAAAGACACTTTCAGCCAGGTGTTCTTTTATTCGTTTTTCCTCCTCTTCCTTTTGTTGTTGTTGTTCCTTTGCAGATGGAAGCAGAGTAGCAATAATCTCCTTTTTCCCTAATGCTTTCCTCTGGCTCTGCTCAGACACTTGTAGACGGAATTTATCTATCACACCGTAGTAAGAAGCCCGAACATCTCTGTGACGAATAACACTGCAGAGAAAAACAACATTTTCAAACAGATGAACTAATAAGAAGCATGTCTGCTGTGGAATTGCATCCTATATCACTAAGTTTGCCCTCCTTCCCCCACACACAGATAAAGTGCAATAATCCAGATCCCTGTTACCTCCTCTATCACTCAGTGTTCTCGAAGATTTGATCTTGCCTTCTCTCCACCCTCCATATTTCCCAAATATATAAGCACCAATTGGCTGACCAAAAAGAACAGTTAATTCTTTATCTCAACCCACCTTTGCCTCAGTCTGAGGCCAAGCTGTCAATTGATGAAACATCAATTTAACAAAGTTGTTTGATGCTGGCCAATGATTTTAAAAGGTATGAGGGGACAGGAATAAACACAGAAATAAAGTAGGGCAGCCAAACACTTGGTCAGATGTTTGGTAAGCTCAAGTCCAGGTTTGTGAGGAAACCAGGCTCAAAACTTTGCAATTCTACATTCTCAGAAGAAAAACTCATTCCTTCTGTGGACAAGAGTCAGCTAGGGATTTTTAAAATCAGAAACCCACCACTAAGAGCATGTTTGGAACCTATAAAAGGCACAGTTTTAAAATAGCACTGATCAAAGGCAAAACAGACCTCTGAGCAGTGCTCTGCTCAACTGCCTCCTCTCTGCATTTGTGATTCATCATGAAAATATGTATCTAGCATTAAAAAGCTAGAACATTTGTGTTTTGAAATGGTATCAGTTCTTAGGGTTAATAAGGAATTCAATTATTTCTCCAAATGTTTTTTGTGAAAGGTTAGTCTAAGTTTCTAAGATAACAATAGCTAATCTGAAAAAATACCTACAAATAAGTGATTTGGCTACAAAAGGGTTGCCATCTCATGACAGGAAAAAAATTCCTGCACCCTTAGTAATACAGGATAGTAGTTTTAAAATTGTTTCAAGAAAGAGATGGATTTTTGTGTTTCAGTCTTGATTTAAAAGAACTGTATCACATCAAGATACCAACAAGCATTAACACGTAGCCAGTGCTTGCAACTGCTATCTAGTTTGAATAGACTATTCAACAGGGAAACAGAGACCAAGTCATCCCCCCAGCGAGAAGGCTGCAGTGATATACCAAATTTTACGTCACTTTAGAGGCAAATGAGTGTGTTTATGACAGCCTTCCAGCAAGCAAGTGTTGGCTGGGCAACTGCCTTTACTAAAACAAAAAGCTTTTTCCCTCTGACAACCCTAATTCATACAGCTCTCAACATATCAGCACAGCAAATCAACTGATGTCTTTCTCTAACACCTCCCTTAAACTGGTGTTTCTACTCTTAGTACCTTGGTACTAACTACCAACCTAAACAGAATCTTTACGTAACACTGTTCTAGGAGAACATGGATCTGCTGCCAAGCAAAGAGATATTTTCTGTGGACCCTTATAAACAGATACATTCTCCTGTTTCTTTTTAGAGACCATTGCATAATTGGAAGCTCTGTAGAATATCTGTTTATCTGGCAAATGGCCACACTTGCATAGTACTGCTCATATCCTAGCAGTAAACACTGCCCTGAGACAGCAACCACTGGAATGGAATGGGATGGGGGTTTTGCTGCACAAAAAAATCCCCTGGAAACGTGTGTATATGTTATTTACCTTTTATAAAATAAAGACATTTATTTAATACAGAAGCTTTGATTACATTTGGTTAACGTCTGCTAAAGACCAGAATGGTTCACTGGTATGGTTCAGTGGTATATTCTGACCCATTCTGTTTCACTTCTAGCACTGTTGCCCCAGACAATTGAAACTTTTTAGTTCCATGTTTCAAACTTCCTTTCTATTTGGTGAGTCCTTGGAATTTTTCAAATTACACCTAAGCAAAACAGTCTACAGGAAAGAGCCATTCCCCAAGCACAGTATTATTTATCTGACAAAAGCCAGGTCATACAATAGTGGGAGTTCCTGCATATGGCCATTTGTTATCTAGAGATTCCAGAAGGTGTTCTACAGTATGAAAAACTTCTATTCAAAAAGCTCAGTCTACACTTTCTTCAGCTGTATCTGTACACCAGTACAGCAATAATGTGACAAATGCAAGATAAAAAAAGTGGGTCTATTTTAGCTTGTACACCTCCTCTGCTCCAAATTACAGCAGTCTACAGACCCTGTACAGTACTGTGGCCACTTGACCAGCCTCCTTATTCTCTCAGTTATTGGGTTGGGACCTGACAAGAGAAACAAAAAAAGGGGAGACACAGAGATCTGAGAACAAGAGGGGTGGTCAGGGTGAAAGATATGCAAAAGTATCTTTATTAAATACGGCCCAGGAAAACGTGCTCAGTAGAACTGCATACACTTCCATTTTGCCAAGCTGAAAACAAGTATTTCTCACAAAGAAATCCCAACCCTGGGGGTCCTGCTTTTCTTGTTATTTCTAACAAAAAGGTACTCAGAGGCGGCTCACATTACTCTCGCTGCTAGTTTACCAACTACACTATGAGATGCATTTACTGGCATTTTATTTATGACCAAAGACAAAATTAAAGACGAAATTATCTCCAATATTGTAATACCTCTGCCTTGGAGTGAAAGAACAGCAAAAACCAGACAGCCACAAGTATACAGGAGATTAGAAAAGTACCGTGTCTTTATCCGACTTATATTTTATAATATGCACGCTGTCATTTACAACCTCTTAAATAATAAAAGAAATTAAGATAATAAAATGTCATATAATGGAAAGAAACTCAACCAACTTTTACTTACATATCAACACAGCACTGAGGCTTCACTGCACCAGTAGCATCAACCACCGCATATTTATTGGGGGTTGTACAAAGAACTGCAATGAAAAGGACAGGAGTGGTAACAAATCATGAATAATACCTCAGCAACTTCATCAACAGATATATGTAGAGACATGAATTTGGTTTTGTCACAGATATGATTTGTTACATGAATTATAATTGGACTGTTCAAGATCACCAACTAACCCTTAAATAGAACTTAACCTAAGAAACCCACCTTTGAATTTTAAGGCAAACTCATAGGGGTTATATAGAGTCAACACCTGCTTGTGTGTTGACTGGTCATCTGCATAAAATATAAGTTCTGTAGGAAAAACAAAAACAGGAAGATTTCCTTCCACTAACTCTGGCTGTCTTTTTTGTTGCTGCATTGGCACTGAATCCTCCTTGCTGCTTCTTGTGTTCTTATGATTTTGAATCCTCAGAGACTTCAGTTTTTGAATCGTTTAAGAATTCCAAAGCATTTTGGCAATTCTAAAGGAAAAAAATGGGAAAAAAAAGAGAAAAGGCAAGAAGATTATTTCCATAACTCTATACTAAACTGAGGCAGTCAACAAAGGTGTAAAATTTAAAATGTGATGCTTGATTATGAATCTACCTCTACTTATGTTCCTTCAAAAATACTGTAATAGAAAAAATATTTGCACGGGGTTTCAATCTAATTAATAAACTGTTATAAAATAAATGGATAAGCACCTCTTCAGTGTATAATGGCAGTATTTGGGGGCCCAGTCCATGACTTGGGCTGCTTATATTGTGTCTTTGCAACATAAACCAAACAACAACAACAAAAAGATATCCTGTCCTTGTCTCAGGACACCAACACGCAGGGAAAACCAGAGCAGAAATGAGGAAACGTGACTGAAGGCAGCAGGAGTCACTGTTTAGGCAGGAACCTTTCCACAGGGATGACTTCCCCGGATGAGGAATAACAACTTAGGTATCTGCTCACCCAGACACCCAGGTATGTCAAATCCCAGAGATTCAGAGCAAAGGAATGGGGAACACCTTCATGTCTAGTTTAAACTAAATCCCTGTTCAACTGCACGGTAGTTACAGGCAATGAATTAAAAAATAACTGGGATGAGTAACACCAAACAGATTTGGGATTTAATATTTGATTAAAAAAGACATGAGGTGTTCTGCCATCACTGCCTCCAACCAAAGTACGACCATTGTGTTTCTCCCTCTGCCACCCCCACAGTCCTGTTTTATTCTGAGTGACACTCCTGAACTAAAACCAGAACCCATGACCCAGTCAAGCAACAATTCCAAATGTAATTCATAAAATAAAATTAAGGCCAAACTCCTCAGCACACATACCATTGACTTGACACATGACAGACAGAACAAAGTCTTTCCACCCAACAAGAATGTCACATTTTACTGCAGCTCTTGTAGGTTAATTATCAAACTGAGGGTGTCCTTTGAGGTTTAACTTTATAGTAGAAAATATGAAAAGAACAAAAAGTTCCCACTGACTCATTAGCTGTCATTTCCACTTCCAATGAAGCTTTATAAACAAGGTACATTTCAGCTGTTCTCCAGTCGAATAAACTGGTTTGGCTGCGCCTTGAAAAATTTGGTTTCTGAACTTTCTAACACTGAATAATAGCCCAAACATTATGAACAATCAAAACCAAATGCTTATTTCTGCATTCTAAACATCATGATGATCACATTGCCAAGCACCAGATACACGTTTCATACTTGAAACATGACACATGTTCACGTGTTTACTAGAGTGTATCTGTCATACCATCAGATTTACAGGTTCTGACTCTTATTCACAAACTAAGCTTTTAAAATTATTTAGTTATTTATTAAAACAGCAAATTATCCCTGTAGAATTTAAATTCATGAATCTCATTGGAATGCCTTTCCCCATGATCCAGTTTCTTTTCAGAGCACAGGTTTGTTTCCACTTCACTGAAATGCTACTAATAATATTCTGAAAACAAATCCCCAATGATAGTGTTCCAAGCTGATGTTCTGTTACCTTATTAAGAAGAGACCAGAAAAAGAAATGGCTCTGTAACTGCTTCTTAGAATTTAGGTGAATCCCTTTTGTTTCAGAAGAATCAACAAACTCTGGAACGACTTTGTACAGGAAGTGTAAGCATTATTTCTTGAACGACTTTCTGCACTATTACAAAGTGAAGCTCATTGTTCCATTCAAACATACTAAGACTGTATGAGGAGGTAATGCAGAAAAACTGCCAGTCTGTAGGAATACAAATTAACTTCTTCTGATGCTTCTCATAGGCAGAAGATTAAGAATTATTTCATTTAATTTTTTTTAACCAAAGTTTCTGAAGGTAGCTCAATATAGTATGCAGTAAGAATATATTGGAATCTTTGGTTCTCATATATATCTACACTGTGTACATTACGTGTAACAGAAATACAGGCAATCTTTGACATTAACAATGGAGATTTTTTCCAAATAAATGTTTTAAACTACCATACAACCAACAGCAAATTACTGCTACATATCTTAAGTGACTATATTTAATAAAATTTTCAAATATTATTCATAATACTATTATTTGAATGCTTTAGGTTTTTACTTAAACACTGCACATGTTTTATTCCAATTCCCAGCTTCACACCACATCTCCAGTTTCTTCAGCTCAACCAGTGGCAAGTGTTTAGTGTCCAAAATTGCCCAAATCACAGTATCAGTGGAGGAATGGATCACTAAGCCTACCAACAGGCTCATTTTTCTTACACATCCACTGAAAACAGTGCACAAGCCGCCCAGGATTCCACAACCTGTACACGGAAAGCCACCGATCTCAAAAAAAGTGTATCCCGTTATTGCTTCCTTTCCTTATTTACCTTGGCTGGATGAGGAGTTACCGCCCAAACTGGACAAAGTAGCATCTGGCAAACCCAGGCCCACAGGAGACATGTTTGCTGACACAGCAGTGTCATTCAGGGTGTAAATTTCTGGATTCCTAAGCAAGCAACCAGCATCCTTTTTGGGACAACAGTTTTAGCTTAGAATCCCCTTGCTGGGACATCTCACCAAGCAGCACAGTAAAAGCACTTTTCCCAAAGACTGATCTATAAACCACACACATGCTGGGGAGATGCGACAGTTTAGCCTTGGTAACAGCACACCTTTTGCATCAATGAGAAACTGCAAACAGTTTTGCAGACAAAATGTGTATAACCACAACTTCCCTGCTCAGATTAACCTCACAGCAGCTCTCACAGTCAGAATAAGGTCACATCCCCCTGCCAGTTCATTTAAAAGAAATTCATCTGTCTCTCCTCTGCACTGTGACCACTAAATTTTGAGGTCAATAGTCACCATGATTACTTGCACAACATAAATCTGTATCAACCTAAGATCTACGGTCTAAGCCCTGGGACCTGCACTGCACAGATGGGCTTCTCCCAGCACTGCCAATGAAATTCCTGCAGGAGCAGGGATCTGTCAAAGGTAACGCTCATTACAGGACACAGCCCAGTGTGTAACACCTGAACAACACCAGCTCTCTTCCCAGTGCTCTCTGAAGTCCAGACAAACAGTTGTCACTGGCATTTTCGTAGCACAATAAGGATCTTTCCTCCCTGAAGTTACTAAATATATACTGCTGGTGTCACAATAGCACAGATCTGCCAGCGTTTCCTTTGAAATCTCTTTCTTCATAAATTTAACTTGACAGAGAATAACACGAACTTCTCTGCAGGGTCGGAAATAACCCCAATCATGATTTGCTTTTACTTAACAAGTATCTGCTGAATAAATAAATCAACTGAGGAAGTTTTTTGTTCCCATTTTAACTTCCAACAGACTCATCACCATGGCTTCCCAGTGCATTTGTTGGTTGTTTTTCTTCCTAACAACTGCAAATAACTCTACAGAATGTCAGCGGGTAAACACTTTATTCAGAAGAAAACCTCTTTACAGTCACAGTGTCCACATTCTTCATTTAAAAATTGCCTAATTACAGTGCAATCTATTTTTGTTACATCTCATGATCGACCCCCTAAATCTACACAAGCCTTTCTACACTACTCAGCAAAACTGATGCCTTTTGAGCACATATTTACAAAATAAACCACAAAGCCTTCTTCAAAATCCCCTCCTGTGTCAAGCAGAGCAATCACTTTGAGACACATGCAAATGCAGCACGGGACCTGAAGCCAATCCATTAACATTTTGTTTCTCCAAAATGTTTTGAAGGCCTCAATATGTGCTTACGCAAACCAATGTTTAAACTACCTGCAATTATTTGGGAGAGTCACCAAACGAGGAGAGCAACAGACCCAGCAGCCAGGATGGCTGGATTCCATTATTGCTAACTCTGTCACTGACACTCCATGACCTTGACCAAGTTGGTTAACCTCACCTCAATTTGCTGATCTACGAAGGTGCATATTCTGCAAAGCATTTCAGTAGGTGGATGGTCCCATTTGGACTGGCAGAACTGCTCTGATACTTTGCAAAGCTGCTACTGTTTACCCCTTCGCAGAGTGATGAGAAATGTAATTAGTAACTGTCTCCAGGATGCTGTAAAATGAAATAGTCTTGGAGCGTTACCTATTAGCATGGATGACTACAACATGCATAAATCATGCTGATACTGACAGCAAAATTTATGAGGACCACATTATTCTTTCCTTTATGTTTTTAAACGCTGAAAAGGTGACTAACAAAAAGAAAAACACACGTGCAACTAAGAGGCATGCAAAAGCAGTGAAAAACGAAACAAGAGCTGTGCATTGCTACTGACCCATTCAGGCTCAGAAGAACCCTAGGGAAGAATTTCAAGGGCACATCTGCTTTGGTCCCTACTTCCCCACCTCCAGGTGGTGTTTAAGGCACCGAACCGGCTGATTTCTGACATTCACTGCGCCCACCAGCACGGCGCGGCCCCCAGACCTCCCCAGCGGGGCAGAGGGGGGCACTTGGCTGGGGGAGCGGCGTGGTGGGGTGGGGAAGGGCGTTCCGAGTGCTCGCACGGCCGGCAGGGCACGGCGGTAATTGCACACTCCTAATTGATCCTCTTTGTTCTCCGGCAGCAGCAGCAGCAGCGGGGCCGAGGCCGCTGTGCGATAGCGGCGCCTCCGGGCCCGGCACGGCCCGGCACCCCCGGTACCCTCTCACGGCCCGGTACCCCCTCATGGCCTGGCCTGGCACAGCAACCCCGATACCCCCTTCATGGCCTGGCACGGCCCGGTACGCCCTCATGGCCCGGTACCCCTTCATGGCCTGGCCTGGCCTGGCTTGGCACGACAGCCCCGGTACCCTCTTCACGGCATGGCACGGCCCGGCAACCCCGCTACCCCCTCATGGCCTGGCACGGCACCCCTGGTACCTCTTCATGGCCCGGCCTGGCACGGCAGCCCCAGTACCCCTTTCATGGCCTGGCCCAGCACGGCCCGGTACCCCCTCACGGCCCGGTACCCCCTCACGGCCCGGCCCGGCACCCTCGGTACCCCCTCACGGCCCGGTACCCCCCCCATGGCCTGACACAGCCCGGCCCGGCCCCCCCACACCCCGTCACGGCCCGGCCCGGGCCCCGCGGGCAGGGCAGGACAGGCAGGCAGGGAGGGAGGAGAGGAGAGGGCAGGCAGGGCCCGGCCCGGCCCGGCCCCGCGGTGGGGACGGCCGGGGCTCCCCCGGCCCCTCAGCCCCACTCACCCGCTCGGTGTGGGGCTGGCGCGGCGCCCCTTTGTCCGCCCTCACTGCGGGCAGCGCTGGGGCTGCCGGGACCGACCGACCGACCGACCGACCGACCGGCCCCGCCGCGTCAGCGCCCCGCCCGCGGCCCGCCCACACGGCAGCCATGGCGGGCACGGGGGGAGAGGGGACGGGGGGCTGCCCCGGGAATGGGAACGGGAATAGGGCAGTGCGCTGGGAATGGGAATAGGGCCTGGGCACTGCCTGGGGAATGGGAACGGGAACGGGAACAGGGCACTGCCCCGGGAATGGGAATGGGAATGGGAACGGGGATGGGAACGGGAATAGGAACGGGAATAGGGCCTGGGCACTGCTCCGGGAATGGGAACGGGAATGGGAATGGGAACAGGGCCTGGGCACTGCCCCGGGAAATGGGAATGGGAACGGGAACAGGGCCTGGGCACTGCCCCGGGAATGGGAATGGGAATGGGAACAGGGCACTGCCCCGGGAATGTGGCCGGCCCTCGTCACTCCCCCGGCCCCGGCGCTCCTCACCTGCGGGAAGGTGTTTTTTTTTATTTTTAATACTTCACCTCACGTTCCCGTTCACGTTCCCGAGGTGTCCGGAGCGGCTCCTGCCCCGTCCCCGCTGCCGCTCCCTGTGCCCGCCGTGCCCATCGCCCGTGGGGTCTCACCTGGCCTGAAGCAGAATTGGGGCATCAGCAGCTCTCTCGTACCTGCAGGAGGGCACAGCACCACTGCTGGACCATCCTGAGTCAGAATTGGGGCATCAGAGCTCCCTCGTACCTGCAGGAGGGCACAGCAGCACGGATGAAGCGGGACACGCTGTCCCTCTAAACTGCTTCTCATCCTTCGTTCTTACCTGTTTCTTACCTTTGTTCTCCATTCCTCCTATTTACTTAAGGTGTTTTCGTTAAACCAGTTGAGGCCTTCAGCTCGTTTTATGCGTTTATCAACTGTCGTCCTTTGGTTTTCTTCCCAACTTCAGCTTTTAAGCCCTGTATAATAAAAGCAAACCCACACATAATCACCACCCAATATCATCCCCAACTTCAGGATTATTAATGCAGCGAATGTTTTCATTGCAAGTCAGGTGGATAATTAAGATTTATATTGAGCCATCCAGTCATCAGGATTGCAAAATCTTTTGCTCATTACCAGGCTTTACCCACCGGTGAAATGAACACACATCCATGGTGAAATAAACACAGCAGCCACGAGTGTTTCACAAGAATATCATGAAACAATCCAGGACAGGAAGTAACATATTTTCTCTATTTAAAGTAATGGCAGACGTTAAATAAAGAAATTCTAAAAAATATATTTTCTAACTTACCCAAGTTGTGTATATTATCTCTCACCTTTTTCTGCAGACCTAATGGTGGCTAGTAGTTCATTAAGAATTCACAAATTACGTAATACTGTTAGATAATTATAAATAGGAATTAGAATCTTGTCAGAATTTCCGAAAATGTATGCAGTGAAAACTGGTAAAATAGGGTTTTTTGTTCCTTGATGAGTGTCGATCAGCTCAGATTTCAACATGTTTAAAAATAAACTGGAATTCTTGTTTTTAAACAGACTACCAGGCTTCAGCCTCTCAGGATACATTCAGAAAATTAGTATGTTTTTACTGAGTATTAATCCAATGCAGGGTGTTCCTGATTTTGAAAACCTGTCTCAGGACAAGTGGTGGACATAAATGTGCTTCAGAGATATTGAAATTAATAACACACAGAATGATCAAATTAGAAAAAAACAAAATTTAAAAGGACTAGACTTAGAAGCACATTAATTAGCCATGTTGGATATTTCCCAGTTCATCCACAAAGGAAGTTCAGACTCTCTAAAAGCAGGTTTTATGTCTCCCTCTGCAAATTTCCCAGGATCCAACTTCATTCTGCTACACATTTAATAACATGTGCATCCACCTGTTGAAAACCAGGAATCGTGCTGGCCTCCTTCCTCTCCTACCCATCTATCACTGCAGCTTGTTTCCAGGTTATTCTGCGATTTTAAAAGCCCCGTGTTAACTCAAATTCAGTGTGAAAGCCTCTGTGCGTGCGAGTAGGAGTCAGTGGTGTTCTGTCCTCACTGCTGGTGCCTGTCACTTTGGAGAGCACAAACCCCCCATCCCTGACAAACAACATGCCCTTGGGAGAGTCTGCCCGTCCCAGACATTCCCAAAGGTAGGTGTGTGCCATCGCTGGTGAACCAGCACTGAAATATGCTAAAATATCCCAGAGCTGTTTGGTTTAGGGCACACTCACAGCCTGGCTTGGCACCGTCCCACTGCTCTTCCCCTGCCTCGCAGCAAGGCTCGACTGCCTCAGGGGGATGGAAAATGATGGAGAGGACTCGTGCAGGGTGCCCACATTCCGCGTGCTGTGGGAAGGCTGCTGCCGTGGGAGATGCAGACTGCTGCCTTGTGTGGCAGTAGCTGGGATTATCTCAGATCTGTGGGAAGTTCTCTCCTTTATCGTTAGGTTATTGTTTCTTTCCCTTTCTCCTTTCTGGGCTGCTTTATTCTGCCTGAGTAATTAATTATTTCTGGGATCATAGGCAAATTGAGGTTGCAGTCCTTGTTATGATGCTGGTAGAGCAGGGAAAAGATGAGAGGAGAAAATGTGGATGCAAAAAAATGACAGAAATACAGATGCAAAGGAGCAGAGACGTCAGATGCAGTGAAGAATCTGCAACAAGTTTGTCAGGTCACCTTAAATGTGATCTGAGGTGTAAAACACTGCTGTTCCTCTAGCTAGTGTTTAGTCCTCTGATTTTTTACCTACCTTAGAAATCACTGTGAGCTACCTAAAAGCATTGGCTAGTCGCCTGTTACATAAAATATTGCCTTCTTACAGCTCGAAACCTGAGAGTGTGCAGATAGGGAATGCTCCTGAATGACTCTGTGGTGGTTTTGGTTGCTGTGGTGATTATCCATCTGTTTAAATACTTTATATGGGAGATTCACAACTCATTTATCATGGAGAAGGTTTTCCTAAGTTATGAGAAACGCAGCATTATGCCTGATTCCTGTACTTTTTCATACTTGATTAGCACAAAATTCCACTTTATGTGCCACGGCAGAAGGACATGGTGCAGCACTTAGACACAAAGTGTACGGCAGAGGGTTCTGTGTTGACCACTCTCCCACCAGGCCTGGAACATTGACACACGTGTGGTGGTTGTGCAGTTGGAGAGACTGACTGCAAACACCTCATGAGGGACCTCCTCTAATGAATCCTCAGTCTGAAGCAGTTACACAAAACAAACTGTATTTTCACAAAGTCTGAGAGGAAAAGAATGAGTGAGCACACAGGAGAGAGCTGAACATTTTATATATCTGAACCTTACCAATAGCTCATAATGCATGTCATTCTTAATAGTGAGTATTCTTAATGTCACATTTTGTTTTCCTGGACAGTTCCTTTCTCCATGGCACAACATGGCAGATCCTCTTAGGCTTTGAAGACACTCAGGAAATGACGTATCTGCTTTTCCATTCACGCCTACGTTGTGTTGTTTTTGTCTTGTCTTTCCATAGAAAATGAATTGAATTTTCTTTCTAATTAACACCAATTTATAAAACTAAGTCTTCATAAAAGATACCTTTTTCACTTTAAAAGACTATCAGAAGAAACAAAATACTGCATTCAAACTACCATCTTAAAGCAGCATACATGTTCTGACTTACAATAGAAGCAAGAATTGCTCAACCTAAACTGTCCAAGCTGTTCTTGTAACTTTAATTTACCAGAAAAAGACGTTGTTTGTTTTTTTTTTTTTTTCACTTGCTCATGTGGCAGCTTTTCAAATTTCCCCCCTCCAGTGGCAGTGTGCTGTATTCCCACTCCCTGTCACTGGGCACTCAGATGTACTAGTGTGCATTTTTCCTGCCAGAGGTTAGACTGTTTGTTTTTATGAGTAATGATGTGGACCTTGGGAGCCACATATCTAAGCACCGTTGAGGAAATATCTAGACCTCTGTTAAAGTGTAATCCCTTTCTGGGCATGCCTGCACAGGAGAGTGGAGACAGCTCCAAGCTCTCTCTGCCCACGCTCCCCACTGCCTGGAGCCAAGCCACTTCCACCTTAGGAGCCCTTCAGCTCAGCTCTCTGACATGTGCCTGTGGACACAGTGGGCACAGCATGCCAGAGAGCCACATTTGCTGCAGAACAGAGGAAGTTATTTGGGGAAAATATAGCCTAAAGTGTAGCTGTCTTCAAAATGCTAAATGTAAACAAGAGCAGGTTTCGTGCATGCTCAGCCAGTGTAAGATCTAAGGGATCAAGTCCCTCTCAGGTCTGGTACTGAGTGAATTTTGCCCAAAATGTGTTTGCATTACACTTCAGACAGGTATCAGGGTTCTATTCCTTGTACTTGGGGTCTTATGGTTCTTCGTGTGGGAGCTCCTGATGCGCTCCCTCAGCTGTATGAGAGAAGCCATAATTGAGTCTTAGACACCGAGGTATTTATAATCACTTTGAAACCTCAGAGAGAACAAACAGTTAGAGGTTTATAGACAGTCATCATCTTTATGAAGTGTTGGATCTATTTCTGCGTTTTCTACAGGACCCTGCTGAGAATCTCTGTGTCCTGCTCGTCAGAAAGCTGCAAACCCAGCATGGGCTCCAGTTTTTTCCAAGGATGTGCGCATACATCTCTTATAAATAAGCAGTTACGGTTGTTTCATTAGACCTCTAATAACATCTCTATTTTATTTTCTTTTCAAAGATGTTTATTCAGTGTTGACACATATTTATAATATCATCTCAACAGTAAGAGTCTATCCTGTCAGATTTACAGCTATTATAAAATATGATGCTATCTGCATACAAATGGATGGTGGGAGCCCTACAGACATTTCCCCTATTATTACTGCCTAAGGAAGCAATAAAAATTTAACATTTACCATTGGGAAACACCTGCAGAGATTAAATTAAAACTAGATTATATGCTTATCAGTTATATGTTACAAAAGCAAACTCTTTGGAGATTAACATAAAAATCATTGTTATCAAAATCTTATTAAAAGCGTCATTTAATACAATCCATTTTGCACCTCGGCTGCACAAGCGTTCTATGTGTGCGACTTACTGAGTCTTTGTGCAGCTGGTGGGAGGGGAGGCAGGGCAGCTTTGCTATCACCTCAGCAAATGCCTGCCCTGATATTTGGATTTGTTGTTAAAAGCTGATCGCAGGTACCGTTTGTCCTTCTCCCTCTGATCCTGCCCGCTCTCTGAAGAGCCCTCCACGCTGCACGCTCTGTTTCTTCAGCAGGGTGCCAAGGCAGGCTCCAAGCTCCCTCATGGAGTTCTGCTGGGAATTACCCCGCAGAACACTTGTCCTTCCTGCTTAACTCGTTCCTTATTATGGCCAGCAGGACCAAGACAAGGTATTTGAAAAGGATAGAAGTTGAGAACAAAGAACTGTTGTTGCTGCTAAGCAGATGGTCTCGTGCTTGTTTTGTGCAGCCTTTGGTAAGTTGCAAACACGCTGTAGAAAAGAGAGACCTGGGAGGCAACTGGGCTGGAGTTGAGCTCTGACCTGGAAATTCAAAAAGCTCTGGATTTGGGCTTTGCTGCCACCAATGAGAAGCTCAGAGCGTGGATAATGTATGTGCACTGGCTCTAAGAAGATGCTATCAGCACAGATCCTACCTGTGCCCGATTTGCACACACAGTGGTTAGGGTTTATTTCTCCATCTGGTATTACAGTGATGCCTTTTGACACCAGGCATTAGAAGGAACCTGTTTGGGGCATATTCCAAACTGTGTATGGGAGGGTACACTCAGCAACAGCCACATTCTGAATTACTTACATGAAGGCCCAGGCCAAAACAACCCTTTGATTGTGGAGATCCTACTGAATTTGGTGGATCTGGAGAGTGTGACACTAACAAGAGATTGAGATCATTGTTTCTGTGACTCTAAAATAGCTCAAGTCAGGTAGTTTACCAAAGGCCAAATTGTGAAGGGGACTAGGGAATATAGACCATGGTTTCCTCAAGACATTTATCCTGAAGACAAATTTGATGTAGGAATCCCCGGTCCATTTTTTTCTGACCTCTCACCATCTCCTCTGTTGTGTTGGTGCAGACATTTAGTTAAGTGAATCAGGGGAGTGGGGGAATCCAACATAAAAAAACAAAAACAAAACCAACCAAACAAAAAAACCCCAACCACAACAACAACTTAGGTTTATAAAAATATACAAAATAGTGCATAGACCCCTGAAGTGTAGCCAAAGATCAGGGGAGTAGAAATAGCTGTAGCTTCCTTTGCAGGGAAATAAAAATGTCTGTGCAACCATGGCCTAACATTTTAAGTTTTAAAGTTTGCCGGCCCAGCCGATTTTCACTGAAATAGGTTAGGGACTGCTCAAACAAGTATATCCAGATCAGAGGGGTGGTAACCTATTGCTGGGCAATGCTCACCAGCCTCTGGGCAGACGGGGGGAGGGCTGTGCTGTCAACACAGCTGGATTTGGGAGGAGACACGTGGCCACAGACTGACTCCCAGCACTGTCACAGCCTAAACCAGTCTTGCTGTGCCTCCCTCCCAGAGCAGCTGCTGTAACCTGCAGGTTGCCTTCCCTTGTGCCTGCAGGGATGGGTTGTACATTAGCATTTTTATAATAAGCTTTCTTTTGAGGGGAGGCAATGACCAGACCTGGTAACTTCAGCACAAGCCATGGGTGCATCCGAATACTGCATGGGAGCCTGCGTTCTGTCATTTTACTTGGACAAATTACTGTATTTAACTTGGAAAGGCCTTCTCATGTCTCTTGCTCGACTCTCAGGGTCTGAGCAGAGTGAATTACAGACAGGGGGATTTAAGATTTCATTTTTCAAAAATGACACACATTTTTGTATGTACATACCTACAGCCAAGATGTAGAAACTACTTAACCATAGTCTGAATTTTCCATCATCATTATGCTAAATAATTCACTTCTCCTGCCACTAGGGGTATAACATTCACTTGAACAAATACCAAAGGAAACATTTAGTTGGAAACCTTGCCCATATTAATATTTCATTTTTCAAACAATGTTTTTGATCTTGGTTTTTTTGGAGGCCTCAGCCTACTTTGCCCATTCCTGTTGGGCAGTCTTTCTTTTATTGAACTACAGCTGGCTACTCCTGAGATGAAATGCCACTTTGTGATTAAGGGGTACAGAATTGAGTGCTCATTTAAACTGCATAAAAAGCTAAATTATAGTATCAGTCATCATATCAATCATCTGTGACTGCCTCATGTGCAGGCTTGTACCAACACATTTGTAAGTCTCATTCCACATCAATTCTGGTGCAAATTTACATTTATTCTGAAAAGCAAACATAACAAAATTTATTTTAAGTGAGTTTCCTTTTTTTGTGTGTAATGACTGACTCTAAGATATAACCACCCTCTTGAAACTCATGAGGACACTGTGAGGACAAGGATAGCAGTGATGCTCCCAGATTTCCACTAGCACTGGCAGGACATTTGATGTGAAACCTGGGGTTTAATCACAGACCTATGGTGCCTACACAGTCTGAGGGCAGCCCAAGGGATGGCTCAGCTCAGGGGTGATGGTTTCTTTGGGAGGGGGTCTAAATTACACCCACCTGCAACCTGAGGGGAAGCACAAACTGCCTGTTTGAAGTTTGTCACCTTTCTTTCCAAATTTCCTGCCACGCTCAGAGCCAGGCTCTGCCCGTGCAGTGGTTGCTGTGGGAACTTCCCACTGTGCCATCACCATCTCTCCCACTGTATTTCCACACGCTGCTTTCCACCTCCTCCTCCTCAGCTCTGCCCGGGGAGCGCAGCCCAGCCAGACACCAGCGTGGGGAAAGGCAGGTGATGCCAGCCCAAGCTGCAAATCCACATGGAAAAGGAGCCCCGAAAGCAGCCTCCCTGCCACGTTCTCCTTGCAGGACTGCACCCACCTCGCCCCAGGGGGAAATGGAGAAAAGTAGGAAATTACACCATGAACACCAGAGGGTTTTTGCAATGTTTAGTTGCTGTTTGGGGTAAAATTGCAGTGTTCAGAAGATAAAGGCATGGTGGATAGATTGAAATGTGTGTTTTAATTTAGATTCTCTTGCACTACAGTTTATAGACACTATGCTATATGTCACAGGAAAATTATTTTGGAAAGAAAATATTGAAACAGGACACCAGATGATCTCAGAAGTTTTCCTTTTCCTCTAGAATGAAATTTTGATAAAATTATTGATTGCTTGAAGCATTTCATTACAGCAAAAGTGGGCTGTTGCTGGGAAAGGGGTTTCCAGCATAAGCAAAGCACAGATCCTCATAAAACTCCTGGTCTAGTGTAGCCCTGGGTCGCTCCTTTCCCCAGTACAACACTGGTAGCTCAGTTTGGTGTAGACCACTCACATATTGCACTTGGTGTATTCTTATTTTTAGCTTCTTTGTCATGTTTTCTAATAATACTGATAAATTCACCAAAGTCTTACTACACTCACAAGAAATATTTTACTAAGACAAACAGCGTATGGTTGGGATGCTTCAGATTATTTTATGATAAAAGTCAATAAACTGAAATTATAGCAATGCAAGATAAAATCAGATCCACAGAATTAATTGAAAACAACAGCACTGCCGTCTGACCTTACCTCTGTCCTCTATACAGTCATTAGCAAGGCTATGCCATTTATTTACAGCTTCCCCATAACGCAGACCCAATTTTTAGCTGTAAATTCAATTGCAAAAGTATTTTCACTGAAACAGTTGTGTTTAGAATAACATTACCAACATGCTTACTCCCAACAATCAAGGAAATGGGTGGCAACCTTGTATGCTTTGTCCACAATTTTGATAACTCTTCCCAATGATACAGTTTACAGTCAAGTTGACCTTTACAGGTTTCACAGCTAAGGCAACAGTTACATAAAAAGGATGAATGAGCAACAACAAAAGAGGAAGGCTGGGATCATATAATCTGAACACTAGAACTACCTGCACTTATATTTTAGTATTTCAGTAAAGGAGGCAGCACCGGAGAGTGGTTAAAGCTCATGACTTTAGGTAAGGAAATGGAGGTTCTGCTCTCATTTCTGCCTTTTATTCCCTCTGTTGCCCTGTGTAAGTCATTTAATGCCAGATTGCAAATGTCACCTATCTTAAATTAAAAAGGCAGAAACTGTATAATTGAAAAAAAATAAAAACCAAACTTGTAACTAATAGTCAAAATTATTCTGACGGGGGAAGGGGGCACACAGCAGTCAAGGTGATTTTCAATTACAAATGTGCCTTTGGCTCCTACTGATTAGATGTTGATTCCTCCCTCAGTGAATAAAATACTCACACCATGTGAAGCACATTGGATGTGAGTTGGTTTATATGACTGCTAACAGTTGGGATTAATATTTGTCACTAAACCAAAATATTGGCAACTACACAAGTAACAGGAAAGCATCACTGTTGCTCAGTCTTGCTCGTTGTTTATGCTCCCCTCCTTGGTTTTTGCTGAGATGCAAAAGGCTCCATTTTCACACAAACTAATAATTTAGTTATCACTAGAGAGGTATGACATGCCCATAACTATGGTGCGTAGAAGGGTTTCAATTTGTTGTGATCCTAAACCAGATTTGGGCTCATCTGGAAAGCTTCTTCCCACCTGGTGGCACTTGGTTTTAACTGGACATTCTTTCCTTGCTCTGCAGGATTTTGGGGTGGACACCTGGGATGGCTTGAGCCACTGGATAAAGTTTGTGTTCCCTTGAAGGAGCAGCAAACAGTCTCGAGCCTTTGAGGCCAGAAAATCATATTTTGTTCTCTGCGTTGTCAAAAATTGACTCGCTTGTCCCTCTCTCCCAAGGTTCAAAAGGAAAAGGATCCTGTTGGAAAAGCAGCAGGTTGGCCTCGCTGCCACTCAAGCCCACAGAGTTTTTGTTCAGCTGCTGTATTTGAGGCCTGCCTACTTCTGATCATAACTGTTCTTAAAATATCTTCAGAACTAACAATGTGGAGTATTGGCACACATAATCTGTGGGGCTTTCTGAAACAGCTTTCTAACAGCTTCATTGACCTTGGCAGAAGGAAACAATAGTGTTTCCAGAGGGGGGACTGAGTTTCCCTGTATGTTTGTTGCGCTTGTTCTTGGTTCAGGATTTCTTTTTTCCACTATTGTTTGTTGAAATTTGTTTTATGGCCTATGTGACATAGTGGTGACTGATGCTGAAATCCTCTGATGTCTTTTAGAACTGCAGTAGAAGCAATTTCCAGCCCATGTCACAGGAAATTTGCATGTTCCTATGAATAAAAATTAAGATGAAAGCAGGGTGTGTGGGAAGACCTGGTAGTGGCAGAATCATTCCCAGCTGCTTTCTTGGTTGGAGAGTAATCATGAAATGAGGATTTTTACCAGGCTTGTTTAGATCCTCATCAGTAGATTTTGGCAGGATGTGGCCACTGCCAGCTGCCTTGCTGAGTGATGTGTATGTTCTGTACCTCTGTAAAACTAATGATTAGGCTGTGATGAGAAAGCAAACCTTGGTAGGAAAGAAGAGTTAGCAAACCCCCGAAGTCCACTGTCTGCAGAGTCCCATTTCTTATATGGGCTGGCTTTGTTTTAATGGTGTTAAGGAAAAGCTCCACTTAGAAAGGAGAGTGTAGCCCCAGCCCCTGAAATCAGATAGCACCCTTTGCCTATCTGCTGGGAAAGGAGCAGCTGAGGATAATGCTTGCACACAGGCAGCTCTGTATAGTGTTTCAAGGAAAGCTTTGAAAAAGATAAGATTCTCATTTTGTATCTTGACAAAGAGCCACACTGAATGCAGGAGTCTCCATGTTACACTCACAGAAAGTACAGCAATTTTCTGTGCTGTTGCTGCAGCATTGCCCTACCTTGTTTTATTGCCCTCCCTGTTTGTCACATCACCAGCTCCTTGGAGCTGGGGGTGCTGTGGATATGCCAGTCCTGGAGCCTGGAGACCAAGGGTACCACAGGACAGCTTTCTGAGCCTCTGCAAGCAATGGCAAGTCAGAGCTCAGACAGACAGCCTTTACTGCTTTTGCTTGAAAATAGTAAACAAGTAGGAAAAATATTATGGTTGTATCTGGTATGCAGCAGGGCCTTAAATTTGAGTTTGCTTACCTTCCAAGCGCTCCACATATCCCTTATTTGACCAGAGGTTTGCAAACATGGCCCCGGGAGGGTTGCAGGGGTAACTGGCTGGCAGCCTGGGACTGTATTTAATTAGCAAGGAATGCACTGGCCCCAGCTGCATTCCCTGTAGGAGCCACAATCCACATGGCTACAGGTGCTGTCCTGCAGGCCCAGGGACTGCCCTCCCTCCAGCAGCAGTGCTGCATGTTGCAGCTTGTGCTGCATTTGGAAAAGAACACGTTTGGATATCACTATCGGGACAAAAGTCCTTCTATTTTCTGGTGTTTGTTCTGCCAGTGATGGCAGACAATATCCTTGGACTTAGGGTCCTGTTGCCCTCTTGGAAGTATTACAGATGAACTTCTGGTTGTTAAAGCCTTGGTGGATCCACATTTTTTGATGCCCCTTTGATAAATCATTTTGGGGCAGCTGGGCCTGACTCTGACTAGGCATCAGCTGCTGATATTCCTGAGTTCATCTGGAGTTTCAAGTGATTGATACCTCAGAGAATTAAGCTCAAAGTGCACCAGGCGAGACTGCCTAGAGCTAAAATACCCACAGTCAAAGCCCATTAACTGAAACGTCTGTGTTTCACTAAAATACTCTTTGGGAGGCTGAGGCAAATTTTCCCTTTGTTTCCACCGTTCTGGAGTGTTTTGCCTCAATGCACTGAGATGCAATATATTATTATGATGTTTGGGTTGTTGGTTGGTTCTTTTGTTTTGCTGATTGTTTTTTTTTTAAGTAGTCTGATGGCTAAATACTCTCTTTAGTGCTAATTTCTGAATTTGAAAAAAAAAAGGCAACTTCTACTTTTATGGTCATTGTAGCTTTATCAGGTGACTGTTTTTGCCTGTGACATGATTCAGGTAAACTCCTGTTATGCATATCAAGGAATAATTTAGGGTCTCAATGCATTAAGTTATGTATTTTCTGCCACGGTGGCTCTTCCTAAAGAACAACAGGAACCTTGTAGAACTGCTCTTCTCTTTGTGCTTTTCTTCTGATCCACACTTGGGTTTTTCACAACTACTTTTCAAAGGTCTGTTTCTTTATTTTGCCTCTATATATACATTCTCCTGTGTTTTAACTTCCCTCCTCTCTGCATTCCTTAATATGTGTGAGCGCTGAGAAGACCTGAGCAACTGCAGAAGGGCAAAGGGGCTGCGAGCTCTTAGTAGGAAGCTCCAGGGCATTGCACTGAGAAATCTTTGAAGGGCACAGTCCAGTCCCAGTGATTCTCTCCCCAGGAGACCCACAGGGGGTGCCGGGGTGCCAAACAACTGAGGACCCCCCTGCCTTAGTGTAAGTGTACCACTTGCCTCATATTTTTCATTTTAGTGTGCTCCAAAGCTGAGAATACAAGGTCTGTGGAAACCTTGAGTCACCAGTAGCTCATCACACATTTTCACTGTGCTAGACTGTCACTAGGATTTTGTGGCCTTCCCTCTTGAATTTTTAATCCTGTTTCATTTCTTGTGTATATGTAAGGCCTGTGCCCAGCACTTATCACCCACCATGTCCTTTTCCCTTCTCCCTTCTCTGCTGCTTTCTCCTCTCTGTCATTTCTGCCTTTCTGCTGGATGGTAAAATGAGGGAGCAGGATGTGTGTGTTGGGAGGAAAAGGGAGATTGCACAGGGAGATGGAATGGGGTGGCAGGGTGACAGGGCTACTGGGGTGAGGGACAAGCTGCCCGTCCCTGACTCAGCAGTGCTGTAGAGAGTGTGTTGTGCAAGGCTGGAGAAGTGTTGGGGTGACAAATGAGCATGTTGTGACATGGGGAATGGCTGGCACAAACTCCCAGTTCAGTTGGATTTTCCTTGCAAACACAATGGGTTTGGCTGAATAGGGAATGGTTGAAGTTTGCAAATGTTGGAAGAGAATTGGCATTATTATAGCCTTAGTTTTTTTCTTAATAAAAGGGTGGGCATAATCATAATTCAAAATTCTTGTCTTTTATATGAATGTTGCATATAAAATCTTCTATTGTAGTTACTATTTTTTAAAAATAAAATGAAGTGACTTCAGGGTGGTGTTTCTGGTTTTTCTTTTTGTTTGTTTGTTTTTCCTTGCTGTCTGAGGTAAATTGTTACTTTCACTTGGCTATGGACAGCAGTTGTTTGGTTGCCTTGCCTTTCTTTTTTTTGTAGAAAGTGCTGAATTATTATTGGGGACTGACGAGCTTTTTGGCCAGTAATGGAGGCAGCTGCATTTTCTACCCTTTAAATATGAGATAAAAGCTGCAATTAAATACCAAAACATAGGATTGAAACCTTCCTTGGTTTAACCTGAAATTTGCACTTCACTAGCTAATGCAATATTCTCTCTCTGCACAATTATAAGTGTGGTTGCTCTAGGGAAAAGGGGGAGAGGGTTGGATTGCAAAGCTGTGCCAGGAGCATCTCCTGCCCTCGCAGGCAGTCTGCTGGAAGAGAGAGCTGGGCAGGAGAACGCAGAGAACCATTTAGTGCTCATTACTGATGTGCAACACTGGGGCTCACAGCTCAGCACAGAACAGGAACTGCCACGCTGTTTCCAGGAACAGCCAGCAGCAGATGCTTACCGAGGGAGAAAAAGGCCACGTACAAAATCATCCTGACTTGGTGCCTCCTCCCAGCTTTGGGATCTGCTTGGTAAGGGTTTGCAAACCTGAAAGTTTCACCAAAGCTGTGGTGTTTATTTGCTGTAGATCGCACTGTCCCACATGAATTTGTTTAATGCCTTTTAAAATCCATTTTCAGTCTCCACAACCTCCTGAGGCACTGACTGCCACAATGCAATTATGGACGGTAGGAAAGAGTGCTTCCTTTTGGGTGTGTTTGTTTTAAACCTGCTGCTAAATGCCTTTGTTGGATGCCCCCTCAGCTTTTGTACTGCAAGAGAAAGTGAACAATTATTCTGCATTTACCTTCTCCTTTCAGCATTTTACACACTGCCATCATTTCCCTCTGCAGTCATCTTTTTTTTTTTTCCAACCTGAAGAGCCTTTGTCTGTTTAATTTCTTCTTGTAGTGAAACTGTCCTGTATCTCAAAAAAAGATAAATGTGGGCTTTTTATGACTCCTCTCTTCTTTCTCCTCCCAGATGAAAATGTCAAGGAAACCCCATCCAGGAATGCCATAGTCAAAAGTTTCTTTGGTGCTTCTTTGTGCCAAAATAATTAGCTTCTGGCTCTTGGAACTTGCCAAAAGTTTCTGAAGGGAAGAGAAAACTTTGTTCTTGTAACCCCCTCTGGTCTGAGGTCATGTTCATACCCAAAATTAGGAAAGAGCATGCAGCAAGTAAACAGAAGAAGCATCTGTATTTGAAACTCTCCTTTGCTGCCAACAAACCTTCAAACTGCATACACAAAAGTCAAGTGAGTGCAAGGAAGTGACAAAACTGGGACCCGAGAGATCAGGAAGTTCAGTAATTCAGTCTGTACCCAGAAGGGCCAGTAGCACTAACAGGAACACTGAGAGCAGGGTTCTTTTATTCTACTTAGACCAGAATAAGCACACTATCTTCTATTGTGTCTTAAGAGACAGAGGAGAAAAGAGAAACCACATTTTTATTTTATATTTTTATGTTCCTATCTGGCATAAATACCTGTTGTGAGAGAGGCAAATGTCTACAGATCCAGGCATGAGAATCTGCAGGGAACACCTTGCTGCCCTTTGTCTGGCAAAGTCACACAGCTCTTCCACCCTGTGCCCTTTCTTTCCTACCTCGTTGCATTCGAGCTGACTCTTGAAGGCTCTGCTCACCTATTTTTCCCTTGCTGTTGTGTCTCAGTTCTTTGGATTTCCCATCTGGTCTGTGCTGCTGGCAGTGCTGCAGCACTGTGCTCTCTGCTCCTGCCATCTCCTCTTTCCATGCCCCTACACAGAGCTGGGCTCGCAGGATGAGGCTGTGTCCCTGCCTAAGGTCTTCCTGGAAACTTCTTTTCTACCAGACACCTCAGGAGATGAGCCTTCACTTCCTCTTCCTCATTATTTATCTAAAAAAAAAAAAATAAATACTAAAGAATGAAAAGGTCTTTGTTTTATTCTCCTGTGCACTTGCTTTTTGCTGAGTTTCCTGCCAGTCTCACTAGTGGTGCTTGGGCCTTTTCCTCCTGTCCTGCCTTGCTGTCTTGTTACCACCCACTCATTAGATCATGGCTGAAATTAGCTTGTGAGAACTGCAGGGCAGGGCTGATTCCTCTCATCTCTGCAGCGAGGGCTTGGCGCAATTTTAAGTGGTTTTGAAAAAATAGTGAAAACAACAAAATAAGCACTTGTGCAGCTGGTGAAACTGAGGTATGAAGGCCAGGTACCCATGGAAGATGTTGGTGAAGGTTTATAACAGAGCCAGCAAGTGCTCATATGGCATCAAAGCTTGTGCTCCAAGTAGATAATTCTGTCCACTTTTGTGGCTGTTTTTGATGACAAATATCAGATTAAATATGGGGTTCCTTTGCTGGGGGGTGGGGGAATATTTGTTGAAAATTGCTTATGGTAAAATGCAATGCTTTTATTGCACAGTTTTCTCTAGGAGCTTTGGGGTTTTTTGGGGAACTAAATAATGATAAATACATTCGTGCCATTGAAGTGTTCAGTTTCAGTAAGAGGATGATGATGATCTGTTAAGGACATGTTGAAAATGTGAACATTCCTCCTTAAATAATACATCACATTTCCAGTTTGAGACCAGTAAGTTATTTTGGGTGCCCTCAGTAGAGTTAACATCCCATGGAGTGATGTCACTCAGTATTTTGGAGACTAATTATTTTATTTTTTTTTTTTGAGGCAGACAAGGTGCAATGCCAGTGGGGGACAGTGGGTGTTTCCACTGCAGTGAAATAATGCTGAGGGGTGAGAAGTGGCCTGCAGAGCCAAAATCAGAGGGCTGAGGCTTCCAGCAGGGTCCAGTCCACTTTGGATCAGGCACAAGCAGGATATGGAGTGCACAGTCAGGTTAGATAAACTTTCTCTCTGGGAGATACTTTGAACTCTGGAAGGGAGAATGTCTGTTGTAGACAGGCCACGTATATAGTTAAAAATCATAATTGTGACCAGAAATGAAATGGCCAAATGTGGCTTTTGCTTTGTGATGAATTCTGTCAGTTCAGAGCAGGTCCCCAGCCCACATGAGTATTCTTTGTCATAAAATAAATGTTGATAGGTAATAGATGAAGCAGTGTGAACTTCTCACTCGGTGGCACAAATCTGTGTAGCCTAGGCTAGAAAAATGACTCTCCTAACCAGTCCCCGTTGGCTCTAGTCTATTTAAGAATGTGTATTCTCAGGTTTCAGTTCTGGTAACGATAACAATTCGCTGGTTTTATGACTCTTCCTCACAGAAACCCAGGCAGATGGATGTAGTTTTCCATGGAAGTGGCAATTTTTTAGTCTGTCTTTATATTTTACCTTGTAGAATGTAATAAAATCCAAATCCTGCTACTTTGCGCATCCATTTAATTCATATTGTTGCTTTCCACATGGGTAATACTCTGGATTTTTATTTTTTTTAATGCCTTTCATCCAAAGATCCCAAGCTGATTTGGCCTGATTCCCAGGTACAGCTTAGCAACACTTAGCATAAGACCAGTAAAAGGAAGTAATGGGGAATTTCATGCAGTTCTTGGCTGGCTGTCAATTCAAATGCACCTCCAGGTCGGAGCATCCCCGGCCCCTGAGCCCCTGCTCCCCGTGGCTGTGACTGCCCAATGCAAGACTCCTTTCCTGGCCGCAAATCCCTCTCAGTTCCTTTTCTCTTATCCCCTGGAACAAGCTCTGCTGTCTCCCAGCATTTATGAGAGACAGATGATAAATCTTCATGTGGGCAGAACTTGGCAGGGCATATGGGGGCTTGGGGACCCACCCCATTAATCTGATATTATTTGCTGCTTTATCACAAAGATCCACTTATCTGAAACGCACACTTTCGGTTTTGCATCTCCCTGCATTGGTATGTGTACAGTTTTAATTTATTTTTCTTGTCTTCAGCTTTAGAGTAACTCAGTTCTCCAGTCTGCTAAATTTACCAAGAGGGTTTCAGTTTCTTTTTCAGTAGCTAGAATGTTTTTCAAACTTTTATTCTGAATGTTGTTTCTTCTTTGGAAAGACTCTTGGACTTTGAAACCTGTTCTCATATGGAAAGCCTTGCCTGTCTAGAAATCTGTTCCAGCTTGCTTTGCTGTTGAAAAAATGCTGCTTCGTGGATTCATTTTAAGTCTCCTCAGAGACATTTTGTCAGAATTTTGCTTATCTACCATTATTGCAAAACGATCCCTCATCTTAGGCAACCAATCACTTCCTCAACCCCTTCTCACAGATCTTTAAAGCAACATGGAAATTAAAACATGCCTGCTGTTATGTAGGCTGTGGTGATCAGGCTTTCACCTTTGGACTGTGGGCAGTGTTAGCTGTGCTTGCATAAAAACCTTGCAGGAGGAGGAAAGGTGCTCTGAGCCATGCATGGCAAGGGGTTAACACACGTCTGGGGAGAGGGGGAGAAAATCAGCATGGCTGGACTATGCCCCTTTGCTAAGTGGCTGATTTTTCTGAAGTGCACAGAAGACAGATGAAAAACCTCAGAGTTGCCCTGGATTATTTTCCTGAGCATACAGCTTTCTCTTTTTGTGGTTAAATATGACAGTTATAGTGTAGTATTTATGCACAGTCAATAAATCAGCAGAAAACGTGCTGCAGTCAGGGAATGTATCTATAGCCTGTTCCTTATACTTTAGCTGAAAATTTAGCTGAATTTGCTGAAGCCTGTGAAAAGAAATTCAGGTGCTCATCTCCACAGGGGACTTAAAGTCTGATGGCCCACAGTAATGCAGGGTTTGCACCTCAGCTTCCCTTCCTGTTCTCCAAACGGCAATCCTAGGCTCCTGAAAGGCAGTGGAAAGGCAAGTTTTGGATCAGGCTCCCAAACTCTTGAGTGGAATGGTTTCAGAAAGGAGATGGAGCAAGTGAAAGGGTGAGTCACAATTTCATGGAAGTTTGTAGTATCATCACAAAAGAGGAAAAAGAAAAAAAAGAAGGTGCTGCTGAGCAATATCCTGGAAAATACTGGTTGGGGGGGGTTGTTTGTTTGTTGGTTTGGGATTTTTTATTTTTTTTTGCTTTTTCCAGAACTGGTTGTGTGACAAACTGGCAGAAGCAGCCTGGCCTTTTCTAGTGTCTGGCTTAAGGGCAGCTAACTGCTGATGGGTGAGAATATTTAGCCCTGACACAGCACACCATATCAAAGGACTTGAACTTGCTCAGCTTCTGCCATCTTGCACGTAACTGTGAAGCAGTTGTTGTTATTCAGCACAATTTCTTACCTTTCATACTGGAGTCCAGCTGCACACAAATTCTTTAAGTAAACAGGGCTTTTCACCTTTCTGAAAGGGACAGCATATATCTGTGGCTGGCTAAGAACTAAACCCTTCTGAATTCCCACTGTGGCACTGAAAATTGCACCTTGTGTGGCGCCAAACAAGTCCCTCAGCTCTGGCAGCAGCCCCTTTTTTGTGTGGTAGGGATTGTACCTCCCAGGTCACAGCATGGATTAATCCATAATTTTGTAGTGATTTAGCAGTGACCGTTTCTACTCTGGCTTGAAGCCTTTTAAATTAAGCAGCAAAGTCATCAGGGCAGCTGTATTACATGACCAAGACAGGGAGCTGCAGCAGCAGAGGGAGGTTTGAAGGGTTTAGCTGTTGATCCAGATTTTAAGTAGATAATTTCTGACTAATGTATCAAGTGTATCCCAAATTCAGGTGGCTAATCAGTGACAGAGCTGAGCATCTTCAGTGCCTAACGCAGCATGGCCACTGTCTCACAGGTGTATTCCTTGTTCAGGGCAGAAAGCAGCCTAGGCGAGAAAAAGTAAGAGATGAAGCAATATAAAACTGTTAAGAAATAAAGACTGTTAAAGGTAAAATCCTGTTAGAGGCAACAGCTTAGATGTTAAGCTGTGTTAGGAAAAGGAACAAAAAAATAATACTTTATCAGCACAACAGAGAAAAATACCATGGATCTGTTTGGCCAAAAACTGACTGAAATTATTATCCCAGAATTATGTTCCTTTTTACTGTGGGATGGAATATCTACACAGCAACTATTTCAAAATATTTAATTATAGGAGAGCTTAATCTGCCGTAGATGTTGTGATTAATTTCCCCATAGAGACAATTTCTTTAACTATTGCAGTTGAAGAAATGTAGAAGAGTGTAATTTCAATTAAAACCCAAGAAAAGTTTAAACTTTATAGAGATGACGAATGTCTGCCACCCCAGCTGCCAGGTAGTCAGCACTGCAAACACAAACTCTATGAAGGAGCAATAAAGAGCCGCTCTAGCTGCATTCATCCATGTTAGCAACCATGGTGCCTGTTATTTTCAGGAATAAAAAGTGTCTCATTAAACTAAATATATATCTTGCATTGTGCCCAGAAGATTGCTAGACTTCAGCTCTTGTGTCCAGCAGGAGCAGGATCCAAAGGCCAAAATCCTCAAGAGAGAAAGAGGGAAAGTATGTGAACCTTGCCTGCTGCTGCCCTTGGAAAGGTCAACTTCTGAAACAGGAAACAAGAGTTTCATCTTGACCTTTGAATACTGTGTTTGGATAGGAAAGAAGTGGCTTTTAGGTATCTGGCAATCTGGAATTAAAAAAATAACAAAATGGTGATGGTATGAAGTTGTAATTGTTTAACATTTGGTACAGCCTGACTCGAGGAGGCTGCAGGACATGCGGCCTCTGGGGTGCCAGCTGGAATTGGCTGAGGTCAGCTGGAGACAGAAGAGAGTCTCTGATCTCATCAGGTTGACGTGAGAGCAATGCATAGGTGGCCTCATCGAGTTCCCGGTGCCAGGACCTGGCAGTGTTAGCTGGCATCTTCTACCAATAGTTCAGTTTCCATTCAGGCCTTTGCAAATCCATTCCTATCCAGGAGTTATCTTTCCAGGCTAATATGCAGCGGTACAAAAACACAGTATCTGCATTTTTATCTTATCTATAGAGATTCAAATTGCATTTGTTTCAGTCTGGCTCCATTCATGTGCACTAATCACTTGCATAAAAATATTTATCTGTTTATCCCTCCTGGCATTTCTGCTATGATTGTTGAAATTCAGAAACCTTGATCACCACTGCACTCACACATACACAGCTTATGGAGAGAGGCTGGATAATGGAACGAGTCTCCAACTTGGGAAGGATTTGTTTTCAAAATGAGCTGCTTTTCAGCTATTAATTTATCCACTTTTGGTTCAATACAATTAACTAACGTGAAAATGCTTTTATAAAAAAATATTTGCAGAATCATTTTGAAAAGACAAACTCCTTTCTAAAGCCAATGTAGAGACTTTGCTGTCCTGTATTCAGGTGTTGGGTTTTTTTGGGGGGACAAAAGGGATGAATTAAATGAGTTTACATCTCTGGTTATTTTGATCAAGATGTGTAATGGTATCTTTACAAACATTCATATTTTGGAATGGGGCTGTTAGAATTCAGCTGTGTGAACAACAGTATTGTCCAAGTGCTTAACAAAACCCAAATGAGAACCAAAACTCTGCACGCTGCTCAAACGAACGGCAAAAAATACGCGGAAAAAAAAATACGTTGGAAAGTAGTATCAGTTTCTTTATTATGTTAAAGTAAGAGTCATGTTGACAGTGCTTCTTTTGTGTGTTTTGGATTGGCTCCTGGAAGCAAACAGGCACTCACGAGCAGACATGGTGCTAAATATTTCCTGAGCCTCCTTCCCCTTATCCAGTTTCCATCGGTGGTGCTGCCGGGCCATCCGTGCCATTCGCTCCCTGGGGCAGGACAGTTTGAGGAGGGGGTTCAGGGGGCTCAGGGGGCACCTCGTGGGTCTGAACAGCCCCCCGAGAGGAGGCTGGAGCCGGGGGGGGGTCGGGCTCTGCTCCCAGGTGACAAGGGACAGGGGGACAGGACACAGTCCCAGGGGAGGTTTAGGGTGGACATCAGGAGGTATTCATAGAAAGAGTGATCAGACCTTGGAAGGGGCAGTGTCGGGGTCACCATCGCTGGAGGTGCGTAAGGAGAGGCTGGATGTGGCACTCAGTGCCGGGGTTTGGCTCACACGGTGCTGTCGGGTCCGAGG
>JAWWEW010000146.1:6954713-7010948 GCA_035583185.1 Anabacerthia variegaticeps | reverse complement strand
TCCTTTCCGTGTGTCGGCTGCAATCCCAGCCCCGCCTCAGCACCCTCCTGAAGCCCCGCTGGAAACGCGTTGCCCAACTCCCCTCCCCATCCCCGCCGCCTCCCGGCCCGCGCGCGCGCGCGCGCTGGGTCATGAATATGCAAATGCGGGTATAATTGTCAGCCAATGGCGAGCGCGCGGGTCACGTGGTGGCGGTGGAGGCGCAGGGAAGAGAAGTTGAGTCCGGGCGAGCTCGGGCAGCGCCGCCAGAGCCGAGCGAGCGGCGGGCGGGCCGGGAGCGCCGCGCCTCCTCCGCACGGAGCCCGCCGGCCGGCGCTCTGCCTGGACCATGCCGATCCTCCTCTTCCTCATAGACACGTCCGCCTCCATGAACCAGCGGGCGTACCTGGGCACCAGCTACCTGGACATCGCCAAGGGCGCCGTGGAGATCTTCATGAAGGTGAGTGCGCGGCGCCGCCCCGGGGGAGCCGCCGCCCCGCTCGGCCCCCCCACACACCACACACAGCCCCCCCTCCGCTTCGCTGCGCTCACGGCCGCTTCTCTCCGCTTCTCTCCGCAGCTGCGGGCCCGGGACCCGGCCAGCCGCGGCGACAGGTACATGCTGGTTACCTTCGACGAGCCGCCCTACTGCATCAAGGTAATGACCCCCCCCGGCCGCCCCGGGCCCGGCCCCGCCGCGGGGGCCGCCCTTGGCGTGGCGCGGCCCCGTCCGGCCCGGCGGCGGCAGCAGCAGCCTGTGAAGATGGCGGACATTTTGCTTTTGTATGGAGGAGAGAGGCTGAGGGCGCTGCTGAGATGGAGGAGGGGGGGGGAGGAGACGGGCGGGCCGTGATTCACCGCCCCGGCGCAGCCAGCCCGGCCGCGCTCCGCCCCACGCGGGGCGGCGGCTCCGGCGGGGCCGCGCCCGGCGCTCCGGGACACCGGGATCATCGGGAAACCGGGATACCGGGAGGGGCAGGGCTGATCCCGGGACTCCGGAACACTGGGCACACCGGGGCACCGGGAGGGGCAGGGGCTGGCACCGGCACCGCCGGGGGCACCGGGATCACCGGGCACACCGGGACCCCCGGGACCCCGCAGTCCGGCGCCCCTGCCCGGCCAGAGGAGCACACAGCCCTGCGGTCCCCCGTGCCCCCCGCTCCGGCCCTCGGTGAGGGGCTGGGCTGAGTCGGGCACGGAGACGCAGAATCGTAAGATGGTCGAGGTTGGAAGAGACCTCTGCGATGCCCCGGTCCAGCCGGCCGGAGCTGCCCCTGTAACCACCACACCACATCTCCAGGTGCCCCCGGACACCGCCGTGCTGGCTCCACCACCCCCCTGCACAGCCTGGACCAGCGCCTGGCCGCCCAAACAGGGGCAAAATTTAGTATCTAACCTGAATCTTCCCCTGTCTCAGTGTGGGATCATTCTGTCTAATCCTGTCGCTGTAGAAGAGACCAGTGCCCACCTCACTGCAGCTGCTTCTCAGGTGGTTGTAGGGAGCGATGAGGTCCCCCTGAGCTCCTCCTCCCTGTTTTCTCCTTCCTGGAGGCTGAGGGAGGTAGGGCCATGTGGTTCATCATGTCGGCTGCACCACGAGGTTGTGGCAAGAGTAAAAAAAAAAATAAATTCGTGACACTGTGTCCCTTATCCTGAGGGCTGCAGCTTGCTGATAGAAATGCCTAACTTAAAATATCTAGATAGAGCGTGTCACAGAAAGCATTGCAGTGGGAGGTTTGGAACCCTCCTGAATAGTCCTGGATTAGGACTGTGTTTCCCCTGACTAATACACTAGTTATTGTAACTGTTGACCTGTAGACCCATGCTGTGAGGGCCACCGAGGTTCATGTAAAATCACATGGCTGGTCATCCCAAAGAGGAAAGGAAAACACTGGCTAGATTCCCCCAGCTAGAACTTCTTGAGAAGTAGGAAAAAAAAAAAACTGCTCAGTGAGGCTGTCTTATTCATATCTTAGATAATGAGGAAATGTAATTAGTACAAGCTAGGAATCTTGCCTCCTTTCATCAGTAATAAATTTACACAGCTTTCTGAAGTGACAGAAGTGATAGAGTGAGTCAGTATTTATTGTTTGGTATTGCACCTTTCATTTCTTCAGAAGAACGTGTGGAAGTCATTTCTATGAATTGAAACCATCCTTGAGTAACAGAAATCTACTGTCCAAAAACAAATGTCTGCCTAGAAGAGGTGTTTTTTTAGGCAGAATGCACACACCCTTTTCCCATCCATGTTTATGGCGGGATGCAAATCCCAGATCTTTGTTATGCCAGTGTTAACTGTAGATTTCTTGTGCTCAGATTTTTTGGCTTCTAGTTTTGTGTTGAGTGTGTTACAAGTATATCTTGCATTTGACAAATGAATCTCCCTGCAGTGATAGCAAGCCTACTGCTGATCTAATAAAAAAAATTACTTTTCTGCTGGAGATCTGGGTGGTAATGCTACAGGTTATTGCCACATCTATACTCAGATTTGCTGAGGAAGATCCTTATGTTTAATGAGCATCTGTGTACATTCTAATGTGCTAATGAGCATCTGACTGTGTTCCCAGTTTTAGTAAATAGTAATTGAAATAAATGGGACTCTGTGATACCCATCGTAGCATTCAATCATGTTTGATATACAGTAAATAGCCAAGGGAAAAAAAAGTATCGTGGTTCCTGTAAGTTGCCAATGTCTCTTCTTAGAAATGTATTTTTCTGCCTTTAGCTTGCTGGTTTTTGAACTAGACTTTAAATAGTCTTAAGATATTTTTTCAAAAATTAGTAACTTTTGTAGGAATAGGCTGAAGATCCAATAGATACCTGATTGTAGTAATTAAGATCACAACTCACCTTATTGCATGAAGACTTCATGGCATAAATGAGTGTTGTTGGGCTACCACTGTGTGTGTTCCTCAAGCAAAGAAAGCCTCACAACAACAACATGACTCCCTCTTCAAAGATGTGTTTTCAAGACCTTTACTGGTATTTATGATGTTCCCTCTGTTGTGTTTTCTAAAAGCCATAGTTATGCCAGGAAAACTTCCTGCTTTGGGCCAGATTCTGTATGTCTTACAGAACATGCTTGTAAAAGATGTAAAATGTAGTTTCTTTGCTTGTGCTGCTGCAGTTGGATACTTTATCTCTCTTGATTTAGAGAAGGTGAAAACAAACTTGGCAAGTGAATGTATTTTGCAAGTTTGCTTTCCAAGTATGCACAGCAGCGGCTGGTTTTGGTTAGTGGCTGCTTTATCCTCTTGTTTTCTTTATGATTACACTAATTAAATTATATAGTCTCACAGATAGTTTACCAGTGAAGCAATTGAAGGAAATAATCTGGTGGTGGATTTGAGACCACCTAGGAGGCAGAGGTATTATGAGAACTTCAGCTTGGAGCAGGGGTGGCTGAGATGAGTACATTAGATTTGTTTGTTTCAGAATCTGTTTACTTGTAGCCTTGAAGTATTTTAAACCAACAGCATTGGTTCACTTTTGATGGACAAGAATATCTGAAGAAAACGTCATGCATGTGGTGGTATTGTGCTAAGTGGAAGGATTGTGCCATTGCACAAATGGTTTGATAAAATCTGTGGAAGTAAGATGATGTTTTTGGAACTGTCTCTAGTACAGAGTTTGTAATTATTTCTGAGACCTGTTGCTTCTGTTTAATTGACTGCTCATAGGTCTCTCTTTGTGCCAGTTTTTAAAAATGGGATTATTTAGTCGCCAAGTTTGCAGTGTGGCTCTTCAAGGATCTGTGGTGGCATTTGTCTGTAGAGGAGGCCGGGTGCTGTCCTGGGAAGGTGGGAACAGGGAGATGGGGATGGCAGGAATCTCAGTCCCATTCTGGCAGCAGATGCCTTTGGAACCTCATCAGCTGTTTTGCTCCTGTCTGTTATGTAATGTATAGATGGTGATTTGTGACAGCAATTATGGTGCAGCCATTTACAACTCCTACTTTGTTTCCAAAATACTCTACAGTAAGACAGATATTTAATATTTTAAAAGCATGTTATGAAATGTTCTAACCTTGTAATTGTCGAGCAATGTGATCCTGTAATAGGTCAGTGGAAAAATACCTGTAAGTTCTTCTGAGTGTTGGGTCAAACTCAACTTGTATGGACTAGGAGGGGAAAACAGCATGTTATTTCATGGAGTAAGAATGCTCAGCTTAATGTTTTTTGTGTGTTTTTTAGATTAAAATTGCAATAGGATGCTGTCAAGTGAGTCTTGTCAGGTTGGTGGCATGTTAGCAACGTGAAAGTGAGCCAGTCCCTTCTGGTATTTGGGTATCTGATTTTTGGGAATTTGGCACACTTGAGAACCTAATGATATCCATAGTAAAGCACCTTTGTAACAAGTGTCTATTACTATTAAAACACTAGTGCTTAAATTTAGGTATTGAAGGAATTTGTTCTCACATGTGTATCCTGTTGGGTGAGAAAAATGAGTTCAAGAACAGCCTTGCTGGCATGGTATTTGATGTTCTTGGCCTCCTGGATAAGAGAAATGCTTTATCTGATTCAAGGAATAGAGTACCTGATGTGTCCTAAGACTTAATTAATGGATTCATATATTAATGGATTGCTGGAACTCGGGGCTTGCTCCATCCCAGCTGTATTGTGACCTGGCGTTGCAGTACCTGCAAGCCTTGTGTGCCAGCCCCACCCTTCATCCCTTCCTGCACAACGTGGCTGATCCGGAATGCCTGGGAAGGAGGGTGAGAACAGGCCAGGCGTGTTACTGGCAGCTCTGCAGAGCCCTTCCCAGGCTCCCACCATTTGTGCTTCAGAGACCCGAGGTGAGCACTGTTACAGCTGTAATGGTCTTCTGTGGCCTTTCCCATGTATTTGCCCAGTTGCTTTTTCTGAAATCATGTAAATTTCAGCATCTGCATTTTTTTCCCTTTATCAAATATCCATGTTTTTCTACACCTAAGCATGTGCCATGGTATAAATGGACAGAATCTTAAGTGATTTTATGGTATAAATGGACAGAATCTTAAGTGATTTTATTTTTTTTCTGAAGTAATGGTACTAGAGTAAAAACATGAGGAGAAGGGATATGTTCTCACCTGCCCTTTCTCCCCAAGCTTTTCCTGTTTCTCAGTGATGAGGTTTCAGTAAGATCTACCTAGATTTCTCTGAAAATGGAGCTCATGCCAAAATAGCCTAAAAAGAGTTTTTGAAAAGGAAAGCAAGGTTTAGCCCTTGATTTTATTTTTTTCCATTCTAGATTTTTGTGAAACCTCACATCCTGCAGTTTGTGGTTTGCTTGTGGATTTGGGCTGCAAATGGCTAGTTCAGGCCCAGACCAAAAACACAATGGTGGCCTTATGTGAAGTTATTGATTAACTGGACTGCCCTCTTCCCTTGTGACTGATAACTGGCTGCTGGCAGTGATACGGCCTTTCCTCAGGGCTTGAGGAATATTATTTATGATCAGGTCACAGAAATATGGCTTTTGTTTTATGTTCTTCTGAGACTGTAGTATGACCTTCGTAAATGATCTGGTCGCAAGTCAGAGGATTGAGAGAACTTCAGTTATGTTCTGAAATACTTATTTTACTGCTTCTGTTACGTGTTATACTGAATTCGAGAGCCAGCTATGACTGCACTACAAAAATAGGCTCCCTGAATTTGAGTGCAGAAATATGTACATAGCTGTCTAAAAAGTAGCTCAAATTACTTTATACAGTGTGTGTGAAAGAAACACTGCACTGTTTGAGACGTGCAAACTGGGACTGATGGATAGGATGCCTTCCAGTTCCGCTGTTCTTCCCCGCTAGCCTGAACATATGTTTCACTGCTAAAGAGCTCCCTTGTGGAAGCAGCTCTTTATGATGGACTCTGAGCAACCTCTTCTTGTTCCTTGAAATTCTAGTGTTGGATTGGGATATCTTAGAGCCTGGAATAGGAATTTGTAGAAGGCTTTTTTAAGCATCTGTCAAAAAGTACTTACTGTATGTAAATAACCTGTTCATTTATGACACTAAAATAGTGCTTCAAAACTGGGAGTTTATAAGGTCACAGTCAAGGAGACTGACTTTGCTATATTTTATTTCAGTGGCACAGAAGCTTTTGCCAATGTTTTTTCATTTTGCTTTCAAGTTCTGTTGGTGCAGAATGGAACCGATTACCACTGACTCTGTGGAGGGCAGTGGCAAATGAATAGGCTGTGCTGCAAAAGAGAGATGTGAGATCTGTTTGTTGCTGGAAGAAATTAGATCAGAGCTCCTGACCCTGAGCTACAGGGAGAAAGAGAAACCCAACTGTGAAACCTGTTGGGTTTGAGGCAGAGATCTGCAGGAATGCTGCCTGAGGTGGTAGGAAATGCATTTGCGTGTTTTTTAACTTTTGTGAAGGAAGAAAATCAGAGGAATGCCTAGTAAGCTAGACCACAGCACATCCACAGAATAACCTTAAGTTGATTAAGCTTTTACAGGAACCTTGAGACACTGAAAACCTCAGTTTGATATGTGAAAGTTCAGACTTCTGGCAAACACAAGGGTTGGTGGTGTGAGCTGTGCTGTGGAAGGGGTGGGATGAACAGCTGGAGGTACAGTTGGAGCTTTACAAGCTGGTAGTGAGTTGTGCAGGCAGAATTGTTGGTGCAAGGCAGATAGCAGCTGCAGGGGCAGGAAGGACTCTGGTATCAGAGAGGTGCAAAGGGGAAAGAAAGCTGAGGTCGGGGGGAGAGGCCTATCTTTCCCTCCAGATATGCTGTAAATAATGTACAAACGTAGTGAAGCTACGAGCCAGGGGTTGTTGGAAGGAAGAAAGTGGATAATATAGCACTGAGGCAGCATACACAAGGTCTGTTCTTGATCACTCAGGAGATCTTGATCATTCAGGAGACTGTATTTTGTATTTGTTTAGCAGAGCTAACCAGTCCTGTTCTACCACCATAGACGTTTTGGGTCAGTTACTGCAGTGTTATTATTTCCAAGCACCAACATCTTCCATTACCTGTGCAGTGCTCTGCACACCTCCAGTCTTCCACAGTGCTTGGTTAGAGTTTTGTCATAGAATTTGTGTATTTTCAGAAGACTGTCTTTTAGCAGAAATGCCTGGCAGGTTAAGGACAACAATTGCTCTTCCTCTGCTAAACACAATGAACTTAAGAAAAGGAACAGAAGTCAGTTGTTTAAGGAGCACTCATGCAAATTGTGGTTGTCTAGTTCTTTTTGAAGACAAAACCCACTTAATACTGTTTGAGAATAACCACTAAACAATTTTTACATGCTTCTTTTGATTTAACTGTTTCATCGCTTAAGTCTTTGACTGAAGGATGCTTGCTCTGTGTAAAAAAACCCTAACAAAACTGCAGTGCACATCTCTCAGAATCTAAAAGCATCCAAAAATCTATTTTACTTAAATCTTATGAATTCTCAATTGGCATCCCTGCAGCAAGCAATGAAGTTCTGTAGTTCCTTTTAGCTTATAAAGGTACTAATTTGGCTCCAATAGAGAGTATTCTTTAAGAAGCACATTCTCTTTTCTGAGAAACAGCATATTGAGTAGTGTAAAGCATGTTAAATTGCTTTTAAACACACACAGGCATGCTAGTCTTACTTCTTCCTGCTCTGTTTGTGAGTTGTAGTGAGCAGCCTTTTGCAGGACAGGACTTTTGTGTGAAAGGACAGAGCATTATACTGAGGAATTTTGTATATACCTTTTGCTTTTAAAGAAACCAAAGCAGTAATACTCAAAGTGACTCACTCTTCTAAAAGAAACTGTTTTGTGCATTCAGAAATTAAGGTGTGTTGTAAGAAATTAAGTTCATGCAAAAACTTGAAGGTGGTGATTAAGTTCTTGAAAGGAATTGATGTAAATGGAAGGACATTTCAGAAATTAAAGATGGTGGACTGAACTCTGCTTAGCTGTCATTTTTATCATTATAATTTTGAAGTTTGTTAAATACTTGAACCTGTGCTTTCACCTGCTGCCTGTCTTCATTGAAAGGAGAGTCTGCGTTGCAAGGTTAATTCTTAATGAAAATATTTAACTGGTTCTGTTTCTATAGGAATCTGCAAATTTGGAGCTTGCTTTTTCATCTGAAGTGGGTTGCTTCTTCATACTGTACAGTTGATGAGATGCCAGAGGCCTTGAATGGAAACTAGTATCTGTTGTTCATAGCCACTATGGCAATGTATATTTTCATCTTTTATTTGGTTCTTTATTTGAGCTTGAACGCATTCAAAGATGTAAGCTCTTAAGACTACAGGATAAACTAGACAAAAGTAGATATGTTTGCATTAAGAGGCTTAACTTATCCTCAGTGCAAAGGTCACTTTTATTTTAAAAATAGAAGCTTAAAATGTGGAATCAAACAGTTGAGTTGAATCTCCCTAGCTGTAATTTTGTAGTGAGATGTTCTATAAGGAGGAAGGTGCTTTGTGAAGTTAGTGGTTTCTGCCACATGGAATCTTTGTCTGCCTCCTCCCTTTTTGTGCTGTTCTTACTCAGGTTTCACATGTGGGGTTTTTGATTTTTGTTGGTGTTTATGGAAGAAGGCATAGGCCTTGTTACCTGACTTAGTGGTGTCTAAAAATATGCACAAAGTATTTTGTGAAAGTGGGCATTTTTTCTTTTTAAGCTTCATGAGAACTCATATTGTGTTAAATGCTGATTGTCTCACACTGTAACAGTGGAAAAAAGTTATTAAGATTGCAGACACTTATACACTGTTCATCCTGGCATATTCTTCAAAACATCTTGTCAGAAAGAACTGTGACTTGCAGCAATGGTGCAGGAGTGATGTTCTGAGCTTATTGTGATCTAGAAAAGACAGAACTTAGTGCTGTCACCTACAGTGTTCTCGTGCTTCAGGCCATTGGAATCAAATGGGAAAAGGCACACTGTGTACTGTGTTACTTGTGTTCTGGAGATGAGTGGTTTTGGAGGAGGGAGCAGTGGGACTCCAAAGGCCCTGTGAGAAGGTTCCAGATGGTTTCAGTCTTCAGTGATTCTCTTCTTCACTGTCTGTGTTTTGAATGCCTATATCCTTAATTTTATTTAATAACAAAGGCTACCAAAAAAAAAAATCAATGAAAAGAGCAGTTGCTGCTGTTCTGAATTTTAAATGCAGATTATTAAGTAATGCACTCCTGTATATTGTGTCTTGGAAATTTTTTTTCTTGCCTTAAACTTTATTCTTACAATGTACCACTTAATAATGTAACTCTTGTGCTTTTGCCACCCCCCAAAAGTAGAGCAGGTAGTAATTTAAAGGAATTTTTTTTTTGCTTTGCAATGTTCTGGCTAATTTTAGAATAGTTAGAAAACACTCATGTAGCAATCAATTTCAGCTGTGGGCAGCATGTTCTAGGGTTGAGGTTTTAGGAAGGTGCCGAGAAAAAAATACATTCTTGTAATGAGACTCCTTTATTGTGCAGATTGGAATCTGTGGTTGCCTGTAGACTTGTATTGATCTCTATATTCACTCTGCAAAGTATTGGAAAGACAAAATTCTTTTTTCATGCAAGATCTGGTGTTGGTAAGGATCTGTGAAACTTGAACTCGTTGTGGCCAGACAAGTAAACAAGAGCCTTGTTTTATTTTTAAATAGCTGTTATTATTATTGTTGTTACTATAATTTTCTAGCTCACAATCTCACAATGTACCCAGTTATTATGATTCTTTCCTTGTGTTTCTGCACAAACTTCAGGATAAGCAGCACTAGATTTGTTAAATGTTATTGTGGGCTACAAAATCAACAGTTCAGAACTCTGTAATTTTGCTTTTTAAAGATGAAGGTGACTGTTGATTCAGCTGTGTTTTCAGAGATGCCTTAAAAATCTTAAATGTATAGAACAGTATTTAAAAAAAGTAAAAATCTTGATAAGATGGATGTTGTTGAACAATTAATTGGATGGAAAACAAAGATCTACAGTGTGGTTAAGCTGGTGTTGCCATGCTCTGCTTCTAAGTGAGAATAATGCATTAGCATTGGTCTTCATAGCGTGTTAGTGGCACAGCCAGTGAGTTCTGATTAAAAAAAAAAAAAGTTAAACTCTGCTTTGTGGGAGAATGTGCCATCTGTTGAGGCAGAACACTTGGTGCCTTTAGCTGCTGCCAGGCCTCCTGATGGTGCTCCTGGCCCGGACCGCGGTGGGACCTGTGGGATGGACTGGGATCTGTGTGTGCTGGAGCTCCATGGGCAGGCTGGGGCCAGCCAGGCCTGGCCTGGGGGAGCCTCCTCTCATCCAAAGAGCTGAAGAAAAAGGTAGTTAGTTTTGAACCAGATAATTGTAGTATTAAAAAACCCCACCCTTGCCATCCTCTGAAATAAAAATCTGACCATAATAATGCTCCCAGTGCCACCAATGTATTTTTTTGCTGTATGAGAATGAAGGTGAAGTGGACGTGATTTGCTAGGCTGGCTAGCTGAGATTTCTCAATTTGTGATCCTTCAGTGATTATATGAATTAAATTGTGATTTAATGTTTGTTGGTTTGTTTTTTTCCCCCCTTAATGGAGTGTTGGACAGTATTTCAGACAGGAATTGAGGAAATTCTAGATTTGACTTCCTGATGTTCAAAGTGAACTTGCAGTACCTGTAGCTTTGGTGTGCTGCACTAGTTCTGTAATGTGCTTTTGGAAGGAAGAGGGAGGAATGTGGCAGTTTTCAAAATGAACATGAATCATAAATGTGTTGTTGCAGCTCTGGACTGTAAAGGTAGAGTATCATCAGTAATGCTCTTCCACTTGATTCCCAAAAAATGTGCCATGAAGAATCCCTTGTGCTGATAGCACATGCTGTGTAACCTCTCAGATGTTGCCTTTATTCTTGCGACTTTTCCAGCCATGCTGGGTGTAGGAAGGGACCAGGAGGACAGAGCTGGGACTGACTGGCACTGAGTGCATGTTTGGTAGTCTGGAAGAGCAACAGGCATTGTGATTAGACAGAAAGTTTTGATTGAAACCTCTACATTTCAGCAGTCACCCTCTCGACAGTGTTGGGATCAGATGCACCTGTAATGGTATTTCTGCAATGACTGCTATGCTGCTGAACAGGAGCACAGAGCCTCTTGTTTTGCTTACTGTGCTGGGGCTGCAAACTGATTATTTCTGTGTTCCCTCTCCATTAAGCTGTTGTGTGAAACGCAGCTTGGTCTGGTTCAGCTCTGTTTGAAGCACCCTGTCTTGTTGAGTGTTTCTCAGAAATAGGTGCTTTTCCAACTGGATAGTGTTCTTTTATTGAAATAAGAATGCTTCCTGGAACAGGGTGATACCACGATCTCTTTGGTATTTATACTTTCCTTTCTTCATGTGTTTCCTTTCATCCTTGTGGAAGAAAAAGTGCAGTGAGAGTAGCTGTCAAAACCCATGAAATACTGTTGACCAAAAAGCTAAATCCAGAGATGGATTAAAGCAGGAGCAGCAGGTAATAAATAAAAAGATAGTGTAGGCTTTTTTTCTTTCTGCTTGGCATTGATTATCATCACTTGGTTCCAAGCACAGTTTCCAGCTTTGAGTAGTTCATTTAGCATCTGCATTTGACATTCCTACAGGAGAAGGTACTGCTTCTCTCTCAATGCTGATATTAACAGAAGACCCCAGTACTTGTTTTGTAATTGGAGCTTAAGAGCTCCTGTGCTAGTGTTTTGCATGAATACTATACTTAAAGATTAATTGGAGTTGTTCTTACATAAACATAGTGAATTCTTCTTGAAGGAAAATCATTTCTATTTCTTGTTTGATGCTGAAGTCCTCTTGAAATGATGGTGAACCAAATGGTATAGGTTGTCTGAGCTTGTTTCTCTAGGTGTGTGGGCTTTTTTGTCTGATGTTTCATGGAGAAATACTTTTTTTCTGTACAAGATGATACCTTTTTCTGTGTAGGTGACTGCCTGTAACAACAGCTGGCACTTACCTATTGTGCTGGAATGCAGTTTTGGTCTTGTTCACATTCACCAATATGTGCTTTAGAAAAGAAACAGGTTTGATCTGTCTTTATAAATGATTTAGTCTGATTGGAGCAGCTACAGGAGAGTTCAGGTTAGAAATGTGCAGCTGAAGGGGATCTCTTGGGCACCTCAGTTCACACTGCAGCCCTGCTTTGGAGTGCAAAACTGGATTGCTTTCAGGTGAAATGAAACTGTGGGATGTTCCCCAGGCACTGAGAGATGAGCATACAGGACTGTGCTGTAGTGTGACTGTGACCTCCTGAGGGACCTCTGCCCTGTTGGTGTGCACTGCATGTGGCCCTGAAGGTGCATGACCCCTCCTTCCCTGCACTAAAGCTGTTCCAGTTGTGTATGGAAATACAGTGGGGGTGAGGGGAGGAGGGATTCTCTGTTTGTTACCACAGTACTTAGTTTGTGCTGGAGAAGAGGGAAGAATTGTGGTGCCTGGAACTGGATGGAGATGGAGGGCATGCAAAGTGGCAACTTTCTGTTAAAAATCTGGTGCCAAAGTTTTTCAGCTGTGTGGGATTAAAGGAATCATCTATTCCAGTGTCTTCTTTTTTTAAGATGTGTTTTTTCTAAAGATGTATTAAAGCAGTTTATGCTTCTCTGTTCTCTTAGAGACTTTTTATATATATTAAACTTCTGTGATGTTTTATTTGACAGTGTTTTTAAAAACTAAAATTTTCAAAAGGTCCCCTCTGGATTTAAAGGAGCACTTGAACCAGTAGGTTTCAGTTTGAGTGTCCTACAAAGCCAGCAGAAATAACTTGACAGGAAAAAAACACTTAGCTTACTATTCACAGTGCTTTATCGTTAAAACACTGACCTGATGCTCACAAGCTCTGATGTAAGGAGGACCAAGTGATGCTTTTGTAGACTCTTCACTGTACTTGACTACTCTGTGAGCTTATCAAGGAAGTAGTTTAAACCTGTGAATTGACTGTCTGTTAAAATACCCTTCAGATGAGAACTGAGAAGGTGGGGTTTTATTAGGTCTCATTGAACAGCAGTGTGTGCCTACTTGAGCAAAGGGCTTGTTTTTATTGTGCCTGTAGTGGGGTGATGTTGAGGTTTTACCCTGAAACTGTGTTCTGTGATCTGCGTTGCAAAACAAGACTTCATGTGAAAAGCTAAAACTGGGCTCCCCTGGCTTGGTAACCAAGACATACATACTTAACCTTTTCATCCACCCTTGCCCTAGAATCTTTTTTCCAGCAAAGGTTAGGGGTAGAAGCTGTGGGTCTTTCAAACTCTTACCTAAGGCAAGGGGAGACTGGAAGAGTGGGGAATAAAACTAATGTAAATATCCCTGAGTGCTGGAGGGCCTAACACAGTGATAGCAGTTGCCCACAGCTGTCTTGGTCTCATCAAACCTTCTTTTCCACAAACTTTGCATCAGACCAGTAAGATCTGCTGCTGTGTTTGCACCAGCACTAGTGCTCCAAACCCAGGACAGTACAGCTCAGATCCAGGCTGGCCCACTGAGTTCAGCACGGCCCCAGAGATGAGCTGATTTCAGCCCTCTCTGCCAGTATCATTCTGTGCTGGAGTTATGCTGATCTCATAGCTGAGAGGTGGGTGCTGTGATGCTCTGCTGTGCCAAGAACAGAAAAGAATTGATCTTGTTAGTTTCTTTACCAAGGGCTGTTCTATGTTGTGCAGTGACAGGACTGGTATGTTGCATAAAAGTAACTAGAGAGCATAGGTGCTGAAATGACAGTAGAGTTCTCCTGGAGCTAAAGGTACAGGCAGAACCTGAGAGCTGCTTTGTCTCAAAAATGGCATTCATAAGGATTTGGAGGGGAGTCAGTGTGTTTAAGTGTCTCTTAGAGCTGTTTTTTCTGTGCCGTTTGCACAGACAAATATTTGTGAGGGTGAAATGAATAGGTGATAGAGGTTGCATGATGTTGAACTAGGAATTTTCAAATGTTGTATGAAGGTGTCTGTGGCATTTTATAGTGTAGTCAATACCTTTCTTCTCCTGTGTGCCCTTTCTAGCAAGTAAACCTCTGAACATCAAATAAAATGAGGATGCAGCATGGGCATTGGCTGTTATGTACTGACAAGCAGCCTTATCCTGTCCTTCTTGGGACAGGGGCACACATGGTACCAGGCCCTCTCCTCCTCCCCCTCTTTGCTAAGATTTGTTGTAGTAAAACTGTGGTGACCAAGATAGTCTGTGTTTGCTAGAATTCCTATTCCAAAGTTGCTGAAGCTGGGGCAGGGAAACTCTAGGCTACCTAGGTTATTCCCTGCTGCAGATCCCACTGAGTAATGCTGGGGCTGTGTTCAGGAGATTGCAAAGATACGAAGGTACTTAGGTACTTTGACATCTGAGAAGCAACCCCCTGCATTGTAGGGAGTCCAGAAGAATGATTCAGCACCCTACAGAAGAAATGCCCGCTCGACTGTGGCACAGACCTGAGCACGTTTGAGTTGTGATCACATGTACAGTTGCCAGTGAACAGAAAGGCAACTTAAAAATGAACCATTCTGATGATTGGGAAGGCAAAATGCTCTGCTGGTTTCACTGTCTTCCCACAGTACTTCAAAATTCCATAGCAGGAGTGGTTTCAGATTTCAACAGCTGGATTTTTTTTTTCTTATTTTATGTATGTCACTGACAAGCTAGGATGCCACAGGCATGTTATCCTGAACTAGCCTGCTTTCCTATGGTGGATGCATTTAATAATAGCTTGAATTATTGATAAACTTAAATATGTTAAACAAGTCATAATATCTGAAATCCAGTTCTTTCTAGGGAAACATTAGCAGAACTCTAAAAATCTGTATGTTTAAATAAATATTGAGTGCTTACTGGAACACAGGCTGTTGTGATTGCCCTGCAAGATTGCAAATTGTCTTCTTACTTGGAAGATTATTTTTAGTAACATTGCAATTTTTCAATCAGATCTGAAAGCAATCCAGTGAACAATAAACTATACAGTTCTGTCCTTTGGAATGCCTGTAGAAGCACTAAAGATGAAGACTTGCAGCCTCAGAAGTGCCAGCTCCCTGGACTTCATGGGGCTGGTGAAAAGAGGAGGGACTGCTTTGGACCTGGAATTTTTGTGCTCTAGTGCCCAGCCTTTGACTCTGCCTCTGTAGGCTGACCAGACTGTGCCAAGAAATAGTTGGAAAGAATAAAAGAAAAAAAACAACACAATACCAATCAAAACCAGAACAAACCAACAACGAACCAACCAAGAAAAACTACAATAAAACCAGTAAACATGACAGTTAAGCCACTGTAGCTGAGATTACAAGACATATGTGTTACACGTACTCAGAACTTGATAATGTTTTATTTTTACTTTGATACCACTCTCTTTTATGTGATAAAGGTGTGATGGTGGTTTGAGGTTTTTTCCCCCTACAGCATTTTATAAGATTCCTGCCTCTTGCAACTAAAATCTGTTTCTCTGAAGTCTCAAATGTCTTCTTAAGCTACTGATTCTGAGTGAGATTTTATTTTGCTGCTCAATTCTGTTCCATTTGATGTTCAGTTAGTCCTTGTTCTGATTGGTCTAAATAAACCCTTCACTAAGTAAGACCTCTTTTTCTTCACTAGGTTCTTCACCTTGATGTTTGAATTGTTGTTAATCTGGGCCTATCTACTGCTGAAATAAACTGTTCTGACCGTACCTGCTTCTTGAGGCAGCTGAAATACATCCATAGCTGTATGGCGAAATAGAGCAGGGCACGGATTTGTGTGAAAACTAAGTTACCAGAAGAAAATGTTACTTTTTAAGTATGTTATTTTTTTCAGTATGAATTGCTTGCAAAGGCCAAAGCCAGGAGCTGCAAGGTAGTGTGCTGCTTCCAAATCTCTGGGTGGTTTGTAGGATGGTGTCCAAAGCTTGCAGTTGTCAACCCATAAGGCCAAATGACACTGCATTTTTTCCTGTTCTTGGTATAAGCAAAGAGGGTGAGATTTCTGCTTTTAGTACTTCTTTTTTTTTTTTTCCCCTGCTGTCTTTGAAAGTCTTTTAGTACGCATTTAGAAGCTAAAATTATTTGTACATATAAATTATCGAAGGAGAGGTTAGTAACATACTGGTGAGGTAAAGGCTGCTCAGATTGTTGCTAATAAATTCTGGGCATAAAAGTGACTAAGTAGGAATGTAGCATTGAAGATTAGGAGAAACTACTGTCTATGTTAAAATCGGTTCATAAACAACTAAAATAACTAATGCTTAGTTCTGACTTCTTAACTAATAACCTGTAGAGGATACATATTTTTGTAGGATACGTTTGTGTTCAGTCCTTTAAGGTTGTGGGGTTTTGATTGGTTTTTTTGGTTGTTGTTGGGTTTTTTGGTCATTGGTGTTTCTGCTGGGAAATGGAAGCAGTGCTACGTAAGAGCAGTGCTTTTTTTCTAACAGCATTAGTGGCAGTATTTTGAATTTAGGAAGGATTATTATTTAATCACTTTAAAGTGCTTTGTTGAACTCATTATGCATATGCTCTGTGTTAGGTACTTGACTCTTTCTGTTTTGCAGAATGATCGTTCTGCATATATGGAGAGAAGAATGTACAGAGTTTTTTGGGGCTTGAGTTTCTGTCCCTGAAATTCATGTTTCTTTATATATATTGTCTTGAGTTTTTCTGGAAAAAACCCCACATTTTGCAGAGGTAGAATTTCTTGCCATTAATGTTGGTCTTTTTGATTCAAGAATCTTGTTTTGAGCATGAGATAGAGAATATAATACGTTGACTATTCAGACCTTCCTTTAAAGCTGGGTATGGAATTACAAAATCTTGCATTTGCTGCCCTTGTTTTCTTAATGAGAATTTCTTCAGTTTTACTCTGCTTATTTCAAAGGTTGCACCTCTCCTTGGCTTTATCTTTAAAGAATCTGTGAGAGCTATAAGATGAAAAATAGTTTTCTTGGACAGCAAACCAGCAGTGATCAGCTGCTCCTTGTGCCTTCAGCTTCCCTGGTTGTGCCTGGGGAAATGGTACATATTTTATTTTGCAGGCAGTTGACCACACTGCAGTGAGATCAAACACAGTAGGAGCTGGAAGCTGAGCAAACATTTTCACAATGGGAAAATAGCAGAATCTCCAAATATCAGTGAAGATTCTTACTGTTTATTTTACAAAGAATACTCTTGGATTCATTAGAGTTCAAATCAAGACTTGCAGTCTGGGAGTAGTGTTTCCTTTGTAAATGTTTTGTTCCCCCATGTGCTTTTGCAACAACGTAACTCAAATGGTCTTTGCTGGAAAACACTGCTTGAACTCCAGCCTGGCTGCTCCCAAAAACTGGACTCATTGCTGGGTGTTTTTACCAGGCAGAAGGGAGCAGTCTCACCTACATCTACGGGTCCATAGAATTCATGCAAAAGTATTTTTATAATTGTTCACTTAGATTGTTTTAAGGCAAGCTTTTTTAGGATAACACAAATCATCTTGTTGAGATTTGTTGCAATTTTTCTCTGAAAAAAGATTATCAACTAAGTTTTATTGCAGAACAGTGACTCTGTGTTTGCACTTTATTCTTGCCTTGATCTGAGAGCAGGTGTGGGAAGTTGCTGTGGCTCAGCTGATGAGATGCTGCATTTTGTTAAGTTCTGTTTGTATGTTAGTGCTGACGGTTTTTTATTGACAAATATCCATCTGATAAAGCAACACTGTTCCTTTGAGCTTCCAGGGCACTTTAACCATAAAGCTGGACCAGTCCTGCTGAAAGCGCATTCTTTCTTTGCCCTGTTGCAGAGTTCTTCCTCCATTTCCCTTGCATTAATCTAAAACTTGGAAGAACTAGTTAAGGGAGCTAAACTTGACCAAGAAAAGTTTTTGTTGTACCTCTTTAGGATAATTCCTCATTCTGAAAAGAAACCCACCCAGCTTAGGCTGGTCAACTCAGCAGAACTGTTGACTGTCTCATGTATTTCCTTTTTACTCCATTCTTCTGTTCTTTCAAAGCTCTAACTGTGTCTATTCTCTGACCACCTACAGAGCCCACAGTGTTTACTTAAGGTTGGCAATGGGATATATCTGCTTAAAAAAGTACAGGAAAACCCTGTCCTCTCAGATTCTTGTGCAGCTTGGCACAGTCAGCAGGTGATGCTGAGCCCAGTGCACGCGGCAGGAGAACACACTTCACCTGCAGGATGTGTTGCTCAGAGGTTGTCCCAGCAAAAGTCAGGCTGCCTGAAATGATCCTCTCCATGTCTGCGTAGCTAGGATTCCTGATGGAGCACGGGAGTGTCAGTGGTGCCAGATGATGGAGAGCCTGGGTGAATAACTGCTTGCTTACTGCAGGAGAGTACAATGTAATAGCAAGGCTGGTAATTGTGTGAATATCTGGGACTTCCAGGCTTTGTTTTAGCTGAGGCGCCTTGAGTCCTGCACCAGTTCCCTGTGAGGCGGTCTTTTCTAAAATACCTTCCCAACTCTGCAGCAAACCACTTTTGAAGGGGAGGGTATGTGAATCACACCTGATGCTGATCTGTGTTGTTGGCCCTGCCTACCAGAGGGTCCGGAGTGCTTGCTCGGACTGATCCATCCACTTGTTGTTTCTTTGATCTGTAGGCTTTCTCAGCAGTAACTTTTTTTAAGACCTCCATAATTTCAAGCTATTACACTGAGACACTCTAAACAGTGATTTGGTTCCGTCTTACGTGGGATTTTTGCAGCCACTCCTTTTCTCAATTTATGGAACTAAGGATGAAAGGGGGATGAGTATGTGCCAGAAGAAGCAGTGATGATATTATGCCTCTTGCATCTTTCTTTAACCATTGTTACTTTGGCAGCTGCATTTCTGATTTCCAGATTTGACAGTTTCTTCTAATCAAATATTCACATGCTAACTCCAAACACTTCTTTAACTGCATCACCTGTACAGCAGTTTTCCTGGTAAGGGATGGGTATTAGAAGATTTTTTTCCAGTGCTTGGCAGCATGTGTGTTTTGTGAGTCTCCCACTGTAGGTGTAACTGTTTCACATCAGGTTCTGCATACATGGTTTAGGTGTGTGTAGCATGTAAATGATGCAGTGCATCCGTTAATCAGGAATCTAATTTAATTTTTGGGGGGAAGAGAGATAAATGGCAACTTGCAGTTGATTGCAGTTTGTTGCCAGAATAACTAATAAGCTTTTTTGTTTTATGTAATAGGCTGGATGGAAGGAAAACCATGCAACGTTTATGAATGAACTGAAAAACCTTCAGGCTTCAGGACTAACAACCCTTGGTCAGGCACTCAGGTCCTCGTTTGACTTGTTAAATCTCAATAGATTAGTGTCTGGAATAGACAATTATGGACAGGTAACAAATCTACTTGTAGTCTTCTGTCTTTTATTTTTCTGTCTTTTTGAAATTACGGTGGGGGAGGGATTTTGATTTTGCATTTTACTTTTTTTGAATGTTGGATAGCTGTGTGTTAAAACTTCAACTGGGAACTCTTTTTTTTTTTTTTTTTCCTTTCTTACTATGGCTACTGAAAACACCCTGGAAAATACTGGCTTTTTTTCCTTATTGAAGAACGAAGTGGAGTATCCCCAGCTGTAGATACACAAGTGTGGCCCATCTTGTGTAGTTCCATATGGCTCAACACCTATTAAAAGAAATTACAGGCTTATTTTGAAAGATTGTTTATCGTACCGTTTATTTTATGGTGACAAAAATACAAGCCTGTAACTGAGTGTTAAGGTTAATCTTGGCATTCCTGTGCTTTTGTCTCTAGGGAAGGAATCCATTCTTTTTGGAGCCATCTATTTTGATTACCATCACAGACGGAAACAAACTGACAAATACAGCTGGCGTTCAAGAGGAGGTAAACTTGGATTAAGTTCTTTCAAGTTACAATCTTGCAAGTTGGTGCTATGCTGATGAATATTCTTTTTTAACTTCTAATGGTACTTCTGCATTGTTGATCTGTTTTGTAGACAACAGAACTCTCTTGTCACTAAATTCACAGTCTGTAAGGGTTTTGAGACTAGAACATCAGATAAATTGTGATAGTGAAGTGGAGTGTTTTACAGAGAAATGAATGAATTTTGGGTATGATGTTTTCAGATGGTTTGTCAAATACCGGAAAATACTCTTTAATCTTGTTTTTGCCAGCTTCATCTTCCCTTGAATTCTCCTTTGCCTGGAAGTGAACTAACCAAAGAACCATTCCGTTGGGATCAAAGGCTGTTTGCTCTGGTGCTGCGTTTGCCAGGAGCTGCATCTGCTGAACCAGAGCAGCTTGGGAGTGTGCCTACTGATGAATCTGCTATCACACAGATGTGTGAAGTTACAGGAGGTAACTGGGTGCTCTTTTCCTTTGGTTCCCATTTGGCATTTTCCTTGAAATATTTCTTTTCCTTTAGTTCAACCTCACCTCTTCCTGTTTTCCCCATCTTATTTACTCAGTGCCCATATGAATCCGTGTGTTGCTTTCTGGGTTTACAGTAGCACAGGAGAACTTTAAAGCAATGTTCCTATTTCAGATCTAGATGTGAAAGCATTTTCTTAATGCAGTAGGAAGGACTGGAAAATCTCTTAGATTGTCCTTCCAGAGGATGGCTTAAAGTTACGGGATTTTAATTTTTTCTTATTTAAGTGTTGAATTGAGTGGGATGGGTATTAATGAGATGTTCATTCTGCTGCAGGGCTAATAAGCTAAATTTAATCTTGAAGGAATTTGGAGCCTGTTGCTTGACATGTTGATCAGAATTTATTTTTTTAATGGGTGCTTGAAAAAGATGTTGTGTGGGAGAGGGAGATTTGGGTGTGCGTAGGAGCTGGTAAGATTTGGGTAGAGAAAAGCAGATAGATTACACAGACTTGGTGAAATCAGGCCTTCTTAAAGGCTTTTATAAGCCCTTTTTTATTTTGGTCCAGCCTGATACAGCACTAAAGGCATGTTTTATTAATGAAAAAATATCTCAGCAGGTTGTGGGTTTTTGGTGGTTTTTTCTTGGTTATATTGCATTTGAAAAGTATTTTGCCTTTTACATAAGCTTATACAGTTTGTTGCTATTGGTTTGGATCAAATTGCAAGCCTTGGCAGTATGACTTAGGTAATGAAACATCTTTCTTAATTAAGATTACTCAAAACCTGCTTTTATTTTTCCCCATGTAATTTCTCTCCTGCATAGGTCGTTCGTACTGTGTTCGGACACAAAGAATGTTGAATCAGTGTTTAGAATCTTTAGTTCAAAAAGTCCAAAGTGGAGTTGTTATTAACTTTGAAAAGTCAGGACCAGATCCGGCTCCTATTGGAGAAGGTACAGTGACTACGTTTGTTTCCTATAATGTTTAAAAAGAAAGCTTTGTTTGTATGTAAATGTCCTTAAGTGTCTTTAGTGTCCTTTCTGCCAGCTTTTGCCTGTAGTGAACAGGATGCATCAGATGCCTGATACTCTCTTAAAAAAAAAAAGAGTTAAAGTTATAAAGCTTTTATATTTCAGTGATAGTGCTCTGGTGTCTCTTTAAATAGCCCAGATCATAATGAATGGTCTGATTACAGATTTTGAGTAGTTTTATATTTATTTATGCTTAATTTTGTTTTTGTTACATTTTTACAAGTGTTAGTTTGATCCTTGCTAAGTTAAATGGTGCCGTATGTCTGCACATGTTTCTGTGGATCATCTACCTGCTGGCTGGCTCTCCTGTCACTCTCTTCTTACCTTTTTTGGGAGGGTTAAGAGAAGTGAATGTTTGCAGGAAGTGGTTAAGTTTGAATTACAGTGTTGTCAAAACTGTATTTAAAATAATTAAATCTAGCACTAGTGTATTTAAACACTTAAGCATCTCTAAAGCAATCTCAATGCTTAATTTTCTGTACATTTTCATTCTGCTAATTGATCACAGCACAGTAACTTTCAGTTGAATGTTCTTAGCTGCAAATGAAAAACTGTGCAAAGAACAGGGAATTATTTTGCTACCTCTAACTCAAGTGCATAACAGGGAAGAGGAAAGTGTACTCCTGTTGTGGAGCAGTTCTTCAGATTTGCAGAAATTCATGGCTGAAAGGAAAGGGGAGAGAGCTGACCAGTTCAAATTTAGGAAAAGAGGATGGTCCTGGAATATCAAAAATGCAATAGCTTTTAGCATCACCTGGACATTCTAGCACAGCCAGCTTTATTCCTGCTTTCATTTGGATTCACCTTTCTCTGTATTTGTTTTCTCCTTTTGCTTATTTAAATGTCATTTTATTGGAAGGCTTTCCTATAATGCTGTGCAGGGCAACGCAGCAGCAAATTCCTGTGTCTGTGATGGCCCAAATGCTCTCTCCATGTGGCAAAATGACGGGTGAAATTTGGGGTTTTTTGTTTGCTTTATTTTTGCCCTGTTTGAGTGTTGGTACACTGTGGGATGTGAATGTATAAAAACACCAAATTTCCATCTCTCAGAATTGGGAAAGTCCTAAACTAGAGAGAATTACGATAGGATTTTACCAAAGCTATAAAAATCATTGTGTTTATAATGCAGAGAAGTTAAAATTGTGTCCCTGAAGCATGGTTTCCATAATATTATTGTCCAGCTCTCTAAAGCCAGGAAAGCTAGTCCTGTAAGATCTTTTTAAAATGTAGAAGCTTGTTTAAGTGGGTGATCTTTGCTGGACTATTTGCTTTGATGAGCAGTCTCTGGGAACTAATGGTCACATTCTGTACTGCTACAAAACTCCTTGTCCTCAGCATGAAGGGGGTCTGTGCTGGTGCACTGCAGTGGACTGGCAGGGAACACTGGTCTTTCCAGTAGGCTGTGGGGTTTAAATGATCTGTGAATTGTTATTAATTTAAAACATGGCAAAAGGTGCTCCTGCAAGATGCATCCAGCTTCTCCATGAAACTTTCTATGGCAGCATCTGTCAGTAAGCTTTGCAGCCCATGTGGAAAGACTGTAAATGCAAATTCTCTCTCAGCCTTTTTGGGGGCAGCAGAGCTAAAACTTGCTGCTGCCTGTCAGATCTGTGTCAGGCACTAAGCTTAAGCAAAGGCATTTTCCATAATGTGTGAGTGTGTCTTGCTGCACTCAGTGTTTAAGGGCTGGGCCACGGGAGCAGAAGGGTAGATCTGGGCAAATGTTACCATTGTTTCTCAGATGATTCTCTGATGCACCTGGATGTGTAGGTTATTTTAGCCTCTGATGTAAAAACCTGTATGTCTTTGGAACAAAAGTATTGGAACACATTATTGGCTGCTAATACAGAAATTTTGCTAGCAGACAATTGCATGCATGTAGCTTTTCATTTTCCTTTTGTTTGTTATTTTGCTTTGTTTAAATTTTAGATGGACTTGTTGATTCATCCAGGCCCATCAATTCATTTGCTTCTCAGCCGTGGCATAGTTGTCATAAACTCATTTATGTACGGCCTAACCCTAAAACGGGGGTTCCTGTGGGGCATTGGCCAATCCCAGAATCATTTTGGCCTGATCAGAATTCACCAACACTGGTAAGTAAAATAAGAACTGAAAAAAGGATTCTACACTTCTAAATGAACAGGCTGAAAGTGGATACTGCAGTAATTTTTACTTTCTGTGTTTATTCATGTGATGTGACTTTGCTTTAGAAGGTTAAAATTGGTTTTAGCACAAACTGGTGTAATCTAACGTTGATACTGTAGCCTGTGATGCTTCTTGCATCTGGACTGAATATGATTAATTAATTTGGTGGATGGTTTTTAAAGGTTATAAAATTTAACTGTAAGTTACTTCACATACCACAAATCATAGCGAGCCAATTAAGTTTTAATCAAACCTTTATAAAATTCATTTGCATGTAAAAAGGAGTATTTGTTTTTGAGAGAAGATCCACCATATTTTCTCTGCTTAGTATTGCTTCACATGTGGACTCTTTTTGCTATCAGGAAGAATTAAAACTGAAACAGAAGAGCTACTTACTCCCTTCAGAAAATGAGGAGAAAACAGTATTTGGTTCTCCTTTTCCTACTGAAATGATCATACATTTGACAAGCCTTGCTAGTCTTTCTAAACATCTCTCTTTTGTTAGGCATGTTCTGTTCCTGCACTTTCTAAGTGCTTAAGGTACTGTCTGTCCATTCCCCCTCCCCTTACCTCCTGATTCAAGAAGAAACAAAAAATCAGATTTATAGGGAATATCTTGAGATACCCTTTGTGAATTGAGTGCAGTTTCACATCTGTAATTCTGTGAACAACAAACTGGGAAGCAGAATTGAAGTTTTCTTTAAACCTGTCTGTGTTATTATGGCTTGATTGGCATGAAAGCTTTTAAATAACAAGATAAATAGCAGAATATTAACCATATTTTTCTCTTGGTGGGAAGAATGTTTCTTTCAGTTAATGTTTAGTTATTCTATATTCTATTGTGGGAGCTTGTATTCTATTCTCTTTTAAAGAAAATTTTGGAAACTTGAGAGTTTAAACCATATAGGATGGTAAAATGATAATTGATACACTTTTCTCCCTTCTTTCCAGCCTCCACGCACAGCTCACCCCGTGGTGAGGTTCTCCTGTGTGGATTGTGAGCCCATGGTAATAGACAAACTTCCTTTTGACAAGTATGAGCTTGAGCCTTCTCCCCTCACACAGTACATCTTGGAACGAAAGTCTCCCCATACCTGCTGGCAGGTATTTGCCCTTTATTTGGTTCTGGAAATGTAATGGGTAATATGACTTACTTTGGGCTCTGTAAGCTGGAAAATTGGGGTCTGGTTGCAGACTCTGCAGCTGATGAGAAGAACCATGTCAAGGTTTCACTTACCTCCTTTCTGAGAAAATTACCAGGGGTCAGAATGAGTGTTCCCTCCATAGGCTTTCTAATCTCATTTAATTCACTTTCTAGGTCCATCTCATTTTGCTGAGAAATGTGTCCCCCAGGTTCCCTTTTTGGCTAAGTTGAAATTCTCGGTAGGCTTTCATTTGCTTACAGGGAAAACCAAGCACTAGTTTCCATCATGTTGCCTCATCAACAGCTGCAAATAATTCTCACTAGATGGTTAAAGCTTCTAATGGGAATTGACTGGAAGCTGTTGATCCTTTTGACTAGATTGACCCTGAAGTGGTCACAGTTCTGTTCCTAAAATCTTTTGTTGCATGCTCCTTTTGGAGGTTTTTAAATAAGTTTCTGTGTCCTTTATAAAATAAGGATTGTAACTCCCTTCTCAGTGGTGTTCTTGTAAATAATAGCTGAGTGTGTACCTCAGGAATTTTAGTATGATGTTTTAGTTGGAAAGATGGATTTGGAGATGTCTCTGATGTTTTTGTTTCCCTAATAAATACTGTAATTTAACTGAAAATATAACATGCATATTCAGAAGAAAAAAATCAAGTTACTTTTAATAAACTAATTTCAAAAATGTACTTTAGACATTTATAGGTACATTATTTGCCTGAGTTTCTAAAATTACTGGTTTTCAAAAACTGCTTTTCTTTGCTTCACATCAGACCTTACAGATTACAGTAAGAGGCTCATTGCCATAGAAACCATGTAACAAACCCAGTTCCTTATGCCCTGAAAAAACAGGAAAATACTTGCTGTTTACTGCAAGGTTTATTTTTTTTCTAGGAAAACTATTTTTGCCTTAGATGTGGGTTATTTTGCCTGTCTCAGTTAAGAATATGTACTATCTTTATCCTGTTGAAAGAGTTGTTTACATGTATTACTGTTCAGGGTTAATACCCTCATATATGTGCACTTAAAAAAATAAGCTCAGTGTTAATGTTGACACTGGACATAAGGAAGACATTTCTTGAATGTTTTTTTTTTGCTTGATTTCCATGCTTAAAAAAGTTCTAGGTTTCTTTTATCAGTGTTGTAAATTTTAGTTAAGTTACTTTATGAGTCAGCAGACTAATTTTAAATAGTTTGTTCGTTTAACATACCTCCAACAGATGTCCCCTAATCTATTCTAAATAATTTCAAAAGCTCTCCTGGGCATCACTTCACAGTAGTTTTATTAAAGCGGTATCTGTGAAGAGCATTTCCACGCTGACTGGGGGTACAGTAAACCTTGCATATCTCAGTTTTGTGATGGGGGAATGTATGTCCATACTCACCCTGATGTGTGCAACCTCAGACTTGGCTGTTCTTGATAATTTACTGTCTTAATACAATTAGATTTGGATTGATTTGAATTTTTAAATGCCCCATGCTTAATATTTTTCATGTTCTTCTAATACAGTGATCTCTCTTATTCTTTGTCAGGTATTTGTGAGTAGCAGTGGAAAATACAGCGAACTTGGCCACCCATTTGGGTATTTAAAAGCAAGCACTACTTTAACCTGTGTAAACCTCTTTGTGATGCCTTACAACTACCCTGTGTTACTTCCATTGTTGGGTAGGTAACAAATTTGCCTTGAACTGCCAATGCAGCTGCTTCAGAGTAAAAGCAAAACAATAATGGTTGGTGTTCTGCCTTAGTTTGAGACGTTATAAAATAATGGAGATCAGAGAGTAGAGAATATTGCAAACTCTTTTAACATCATTTGGGAGGAGAGGATTTTCATACCCCCTCTCCCTTTTTTTCTCTCCAGCAGAGGAGGAGAGCTACCTGCTTCCAGTGCATGTTTGATGCTGTTCACCTCCTAGACACGTAGCCTCTTCCTTAACCTGGAGTAAGCTTCAACCTCCATTCTTTTCCCTCGTTTAGGGTGTGGTGTATCCAGGTTTTGCAGTTGCTCTTGTAGCAGCTTATTTTTTACTGGAAGATCAGATGCAGTGTTTGCCACGGGTGTTGGGAAGAGGGAATTCCCTAATGCAGTTTAGAGCAGTAAGAAGGAATTGAGCAGTGAAACAGTCTGCATTTCTTCCCTGCCCTGAGGACCAGGTTGTTTTTTTTTCACTCTCACAATGAAATTACTTTCCAAGGAAAGATGGTATGAAAAGGTGCTGTGTGAGTGTATCTGGAGTATCTGTCACAATAATTGTGGCCGTTCAGGATCTGGCATAAAGGTAGTGGCAGAGAGGAGTTTCCAGGTGCCACCAGACCTTTTAGTTGCAGATGCTGTAAGGCTTTTTGTTCTAGTTTTTGTGTGTGTGTTTAGTGACACAGAATAACAGTGATCGAGAGAATTAACACTGAGTCTTGCTGTCTTAACACAGGATTTTTCCATTCATTTCTAGGAAAAAAAAAAAAAGCCAGAACACAATTCAGGAATGTTTTTTCATAATCCTGGTCATAACCAAAAAAGAAGAAACTCTTGCTTGCTGATAATATGTCTTTTATGGTTATCCATGTAGCTTGATTATTCTCCCAGAGTATGCAAAGTAGATACTTCTAGACTAAATCAGAGTTTCTGCAAGTTTGTCTCCTGAAATACTACAGCAGACCTACTAGCTGAAAAGCCATCACTTATCCTAAATTAATTTCCCTGCTCATTTTGATGTTGACATTTGCAGTTCTGCTGTGTCTTCCCTGCCAGCTCTTGTCTTCCCCCTGCCTTTTTTGCAGGGGTGTAAAGCTCTTCCTGCTCTTTGGAGAAAGGCACTTTCCAGTGTGTGTAGAGCTATTCTGCAGTTCACTCACTTGGTAGTCCCATATCTTAAATTTCTGAAGGCTGTTTAAAGGAAAATGCAGAGTTTCTGTGTTGCCTGAGTTGTAAAGTGGATGTTTTCTTTAGAGCACAAATCCTGTGCACTCCATATTGTTAACACAAACATACACAGTGCTACCTTCAGATCTCCCAGGACTATTATCCTTGATCTCTTAAGGCATGGTAGAATTACGTACTGTAGAAGATATATACAACATGAAAGCAGATCTGAGCCCGTTTCTAGTTAGCAGTTCAGAAAATGGCTGAGATGATAGGAGCATACCTGGTAAATTATTTGTAGACGTTTTTAACAATGCTGACTCTGAGTTTGTCTCTGTAGGTAGGTAGTTGTTTCTGTTTTTAAACATTCCCCCTGTGTCTGTCTTAATACATACCAAGAATAGATACTGATGGTTCAGCAGAGGACTGACTTGAGTGTGTAAAACCAATTTTTCATTACTCCCACTCAGATGAAAAAGGATGTGAGAACTCCCAAGACCAGGAGGAGTCTGCTGCATTCAGCCACTACCACCCATACTGGCACATCAGTGTGTTTCTGGTGGCTTCTGCCCTACTGGTAGAATGTGTCTAAGAACTGGGACTTGGGATAGTACTGTGGATAATCTCTCATTTCTCTGGCTCTTTCAAAGACAAAACCACTTTTCATCTGTGTATTTGTACTGTCTTAACTTACGTGTGTTCGGCCTTATAAACAGATAGTAAGATGCTTAAGAATGTTTTTCCTTGCATTCTTGTTTTCCTCCTGCATTCTTGCACAGGGAAAGTTTTAATTCTGTTTTTGAAAAATAATGTAAGAGAACGCCCTAAAAGACAGGTAAGGTATGTGGGGATGAGGAAGCTTGCAGGTGATACTTGAGCAAACTGAAGTAAGTTGTGGTCTGTGACTGAAAGAGGTCAATTGTTGCACGTCCTATAGCTTTGGTGACTTTATGTCTTGGTTTCTGCAAGAGTGGATTTGGGAATTCTGTAGCCTCTCCTGGATTTTAACGTACAGGGACTGCTTTTAAAATATAAAGCTTTGTAAGGAAATGATCCAATTAATAGGACTCGATAAAGCAGTGAAGCTGCACAGTCTGTGTTTTAACCTGACTCACGCACTGCATTTAATTGGTTGTCTGACACAAATGCTGGTCTCCAGTCCATTCCCAGCAATGACAGACCATGTGGGATGTGCTGCTGCAGCTGAGCAGCTTCCCTGTGCTCTCCTAAGGCTAGAGAGGAGTCACAAGTACCTTGGTGCTGGTTTGCTCCCAGAACTGAGGAGGTGGGGTGCAGTTCCCTGTGCAGTGCTAGGCAGCTGCTGAAGCTTTTCATGGAGATGCTGATGTGCTTTGTTGCTGAGTGCTTGGCCCACAGGTTATAGAAATTCCTCTTGGATTGTTGCCTGTAACTGATACTAGCAAAGCTGTTGTACTTCAGGTAATGCTGTACAGCTGAGTTCATAAAGTGTAGGTTGAAGGAGAGGTTTGAGGGAGAGCTAAGCAAAGACGAGAGATATTTCTAAATGCTTCTGCCTTGCCTAAGAGGTTTCCTTGGCTGCTTTTAGCTGTGTTGGTGGGAGGGCAGGCACTGCTGGGCAATAGGAGTGACTGTTCTTTGGGAGTGCCAGCAGAAGCAGCAGTGAAACAGCCATTATGAAATGCCCTAAGAAGATGGTTAATACCCTCTCTCTGTGGGTCTAAATGTGCAGGAGGATGAGCATTGAGAAAATGTTTCCCTGTGAAGGGCTGCAACGTGAGCAGTTTCCTTTGATGCTTTTACAGGCTCTGTGAGAGAACCTGTAAGTAATGATTTTATATTTTGGAAATGAAGGGCTGTGTTTCTCACCAGCATGAACACAGCATGGTGTGGTACTGGGAGGGAGAGCCAAATGTTTTATATCAGTGCAGAGAGTGCCACAATACCTTTCTTAAAGTTGGATGCTATTTTCCATTGCTGCACCTTAGTTTTGGCTAGATGTTTTGCAGGGAAGGATGCTGCTTTCTGTGAATGTAAAATCCTGAGTCTCTCCTGCTTATAACAGAGGGGTGTATCTATTAGTGCATAACTAGGAGAATTCAGGAGTCAACAGGGTATGGTGGTGTACTTGTTTAGGTGGAATTTAATGTGAGTGGTGATTTAAAAAAAAATGTTTTACTTTGGGTTATATGGTGCATGAACTGTTCTTGTAATTTAGGCTTCAGCTGAACGACTGAAATTACCTCCTGGCTCTTCTCCCTCTTACACTTTTTTTTTTAACTGTTCACTGATCTTAAAGGTGCATCCAGTCCCCTTCTGTAGTGCTGGGTATTAAAGGTCTGTATTGCTGTGCTGTTTGTCACAATTCAGTTGTTTTGTACATTAATCTGAAGTGGGTAAAGACTTCGAAACCCAGTTTTCATTGGTCTGTCTGTGATTTTACCTGATCTCTTGAGTTGCAGCTTGCAGCCCTTTCCTAGTGGTTTTTAGTACCATGTCCTGATTATTAAGTGCTTTCAGCTCCCTCTGAGTTCAGAAGTAAAAAATTCTGCATTAAGTGGACTATAAAGAAAATAGTATCTGAAAATTAGTAGGTTGAAATAAAACTATGTAAGGATTTTTTAAATACTTTATAATTTTTATATGCAAAAGGGGATTTAATCTATGCATAACATAGTTAACTGGGTTACTCTTAGTTTGCTTATTTATATAAATGATCATGTGCAGCCCAGGGCACAGGGGAAAAAGTACCTTTCAAGTGCCTATGTTGTAGTCTGTTCACAGTGTGTGTCTCAAACTCGAGGTAGAGGCAGGTAAGATGTTGATGGGGGTGTTGTCTTTGAAACTTGTGGCTGTGTTTAGCACCATGACTGTCACCTTTTTGAAGGGCAGGAGTTCCTCCTGTGGGGAGACTCATTTTGAACAGAGAAATCTTTGCTGAAGCTCGACATAAGTTGGAGAAATTCTTCACTGGATGGCAGAGATCAGGAGGTGCTGTTGTGTTTGATGTCTGGGAGTACAGCTGTGCTGGGCACAAGGAGTGGTGCTTGTGCACCTACTGGTACAACCTCACAGGGCAGGAAGTCAGACAGTAATAAAGTGCTGATAAGGGGGTTAAGGTTCAAGCTGTACTCACAATCAGTTCATAGACTATAAAATATTAGGACATGCTGTAATACTGAACATTTCACATTTTCATTTTTCTCTCATTTTGAATTTTGGGAGAGGGGTGTAGTTTAACTTGCATTTTGCTGCAAAAGGGTAATAGGCCTGTAAGATAAGAATGGATGTTATTGCCATATGTCATGATATCATCACAAGTTCTTTTGGATAATAGTGCTAAGCTTGTGGTATATTGAGATTTCAAATGGAATTCTGTCTTGTCCTCTGCACCCCACTTTCTTCAGGTCAAGGAAGTACAAGTAGCATCTATGGTGTGGTTCTTTTACATGTGATCCAGAATTCATTTAGATTGGAAAATACCTGTTAATGGAGTTTGGTTTGACTATGAGAACTTGGAAAATAATACCATAACATCTGTTTGATTTGTGCAGACTACTATGCCAGTCAGATTTTATTCTGCAAATGTATCTTCCTGAAAGCTCAGTCTGGAGAAAACAATTTTCTTGCTGCATCTGTCTTTTGCACACTCTCTTCTGTGCATCTCTGTCTCCTGCAGCTCTCCCCAGTTAATTTTTGGACATCCCTTTCTCCAGTCCTGCATATCCTTCCATTAGCCTCACTTCACCAGCATACTACAGTCCTACTAAGAAGAGACTATTTCAGTTAATGATTCCTAATTTCAAATGGTAAATTGAAGGATACTGTGGTTTTTTGGTTTTTTAGAGATCACTATTGCAGTTCATAGCGTGCACAGCAAATAGGTGGTCAGTGATTCCTAAATGGTAATATGCACACCTCTAGTGTTTCTAAAAGAGTCTCCAAAGGAAATAAATGTCTGGTTTGCCCCTTTCTTAGAGGGCAGCAGTTTTTACAGCTCCTTACTGTCTCTTGTCTATGCTGTGGGAGACTTTGCTGCCCTGGCATGAGTCAGGTGGTGTGGCTGGAGGAAACACCTTCTCTGCCGGGGCACAGCTGCTGCTGTTGGCAGCAGAGTCCAGCAAAGCTGGCCAGAGGGATTCCCTGATTGGAATTTTCTTTTTCTTTCCCTTTGATGCCAAACAATATTTTTACTGGAGACCAACATTCATCATACAGGTTGAAGAGAAGAAAGCTGGTCTCACAATGAAAATTGAACCAAATTAATGTTGTTTGGTTTAATCAGGTGCAGGGACTCCCTGATGATGCAAGAGAGAGGCAGGGGAGGTGAAACTCCTAACAGGTGGATCTTTTGCACCTTCCAGACTGCTGATAGTTGTGTGCATTGTTTTAAGTCTGATATACCTTGTAAATTTGCTTATAATGGGGACTTGCTCTGGATTGCCTACTGCAGCTAGGATGGGGATTCCCAATCCTTCACACCTGAGGTTAAGAGCAGTTTTTGTGGGAAAGCCCCATTGGGAGATGGGTGGAGGGAGAAAAAAGGGGGGGAAACCTGGCACGTGCAGTTTTGGACAAAACTGGTGGTCTGGGACTATATAAATGACATCTTCTTGTGTTGTTTTCCTTGTTGCAGATGACTTGTTTAAGGTTCACAAACTTAAGCCAAATCTGAAGTGGCGACAGGCTTTTGACAACTACTTAAAAACAATGCCTCCTTACTACTTACTGGTATGTTCCTCTTCTCATTTCATCCTCCTGGGTATAATGGCTGGTGTGACCAGAGTCCTGTGCAGCATACCTCTTCCTAGTAAATTTTTTTACATAATTATGGTGACATTTTAGGTAGTAAACATTTTGCTTTGCAGAGGTATGTAGATTAGGTCAAGCATTTTTAAGAAATTTGTAGAAATGTTGAGTAACAGTAACTGTGTAAACGTGTTAAATGTGTTTTCTGTTCATTAAGTACTAAATGAGCTTTGGTCAAAAGTACTTTAGATTGTTCAGAGCAACCAAATTTGGCATTATTTTTGTAACTTGATAAGAAAAATGCAGATGAGTTTTTTTATTAATGTGGGTGAAGAGCTAGAACTTGGGAAGCTGGGCCAAATAAGGGGTGGGGGAAGGTACTGTGTCACCTTTTACATGTAGCTTGGACAATGCACCTCAATATGGACTTGCATCATCCCGGCTATTCTGGACCTGAGCCTTTGAGTGGAAATTGCCAGCGGCACCACGGTGTGTGGTGTCTTGGTGATGTGGCATAACGTCCATTGTGAGCTAGTTAGACACCAAACTCATGTCACATGTTATCTGAATAGACTTGAATTTTAGTGGCCAAAGTGGAAAAGCTAGAGCACTAATCTATGTGCCTTAGCTTCCTATAATTGAGCTTATAAATTTCTTTTTTAAATACTTATTCTCTTACTATTGTGTATTTTGTTTTCCTTATAGCCATTAAAGAAAGCCCTAAGGATGATGGGAGCTCCAAATCTGATATCAGATAATTTAGATTGTGGACTTAGTTACAGTGTTATCTCTTACCTTAAAAAACTCAGCCAACAGGTAGTATTGATAAAACCTTTGCAATTAGAAGTGCGTTGATTATTTAGTTTGTGGTAATCTCATTATAAAGCAGTTAATCCCTGCGGGAGTTCATATGGGTGTGCAGCATATATTATAATTGGATATTGGTGAGCATTTCCACTGCAAATATGGATGAATCCATCGTGGTTCTGTAGCCAGTGATTGTGCCTTCTGTAAGTGGTGGAGGGGGACTGCAAAGGACACCTCTTCAGCTACTTCAAGTATCTACTAGACTTTAAACTACAAAGAAAATCACTAATTGGATTTATGGTGGCTCTTGCCATTGTTCTTCACAGCTGAAGTCAAAGGCTTGCTCTCAGCCTTTTCTTTATTTCCATGGGTTCATTGGCAGTGTGCATTTCTCCCCAAAAAAGTGCGTTCTTGTCCATAGAAAATAAAATAATAGTTTAAGCTTTATATGTTTCCTGTTTCCATCAGGTTAGATCCATTCTGTGTGTAAAGTGTGACCTGGTGGGAAATAGTCTTTTTGTCAAGGCTGCCATTCCAGGTGTAACTGCCTGGAAGCCCTTCCTCCTTAGCAAGGGGGGCCCTTTAAACAGTATTTTAATGTCTAGAAAACAGTGGGGAACCAGTGCAGCCTTTAAAATTACAAAGAAAAAAATCCTCCGCCTTAAAGAATGCACAAATTACACCCCAAAGCCTCTGAATGACTGAGCATCTACTAGACATAAAACTTCCTGTGATATTTTGGTAACTTAATGATGTCCAAATTCATATTATTTATCTGTACTATGGAGTTGGAATGACTTGAGATGGCTGCTGTGGCTTTCACAGGCATTCTCAGCACATGGAACAGCTTGATTGTGTTGAATGCATTATAAGCTCCTGTATAGGGACAGGCAATTCCAGAATTCTGCTGTGCTCCTGCTGTTCTTAAATTCAGAGTTTCCCACATATTATGAAGCAAAAGCTGCAGAGGAGGAGATCTGGGGGAAGTGGGTTGCAATCACCACGGGTTTTGGGGTTTTGTTGGTTGGGGTTTTTTTTCTGGAGGTATTGCAAGTGAGTGGAAAAAAAAATTACTTTGAATACAGTTAGACCTTAATACAGTAAAATTCCCTAGCTGTAATAAGAAATCTGTGCTAATTGAAGTGATACGTTTTTAGAAACTTATCCATAAAGCAAATTTCTTTTGCAACTTTTCTCCCCCGTGTTGTTACAAACATACAGAGCAACCCTTAGTTCATAGGTTGTTTAAAAAAATAAACTGAAATGATATTATTGTATCTGAATAATACTGTTGTTTTAGATGCAACTTTACTGTAACTCAAGACATCCTACCTCCCATTATGTTTTTCTTTCCCTTTAAAGATGATTCTTCAGAGACACAAAAGAGTCACAGACTTGCAGCAAAATCAGGGATATTCACAGACCTCCTACTGGCATACAAATTTAGATACACTAGCTAAATATTTTTCTGATTGCTAGCACATTAGGATTTCTTTATGCTTGAGATCTAATCTATGTAATCCAATATATCCCTGGGCAGGTAGTTGGGAACTAAATTTGTAGTTTTATTCTGCTAATGTACTGTGTGTTTTGTACTGGAAATGTGCAATGCCTGCTGATTCTTTAACTCATGGTGTGATTCCATTTTAGACAAAAATAGAATCGGAACGGATAATAGGTTCAGTGGGTAAGAAAGTTCCACAAGAAATTGGAATAAAAGTGAAAAATCACTCCAGTGGCCTCTCCTTGGTACACAGTAGGGACTTTAAACAACTGCTGCAAGGGATCACTGGGGAATCTCCACTGAGACTGGCGGAAATGAATGTTAAAGAATTTGCTGGCTTCCACATAGGACTTTTAAACAAGGTAAACAGCACAGTGATCTTGCATGACTAAGCAGTTAATCTCATCTGTTTTAAATGGGTAACTTTTATGGACTTGATGTAGAAGGAAGTACTTTTCACTGAGCTGTGGGAAATGCAACGTAGACATAAATAGGGAGAAGAGTAAATGCAACTTTTTGCACTTGATTTTGGGACACTGAAAATCCCATGATGGTAAACAAAGATTACTGTGTTTTAAGTGCCAATCTTTGCAAAAGACAGCTAGTGTTGTTCATCCAGGAATTAACATGCTTAGTCTTAATGGAGCTGAAAGAACTAATGCTGAATAAGGTCTTGTTGAAGAGACAGCCACTGAGCTTGAAGCTCTGAAGTTACTTAAGAATATTTTTTGATAGTTAACATTATTACAGTGCTAGTGGAATTTCTCCATGCATGAGAACTAATGGATTAACTGGAAGTTACTTGTTTTGTTACAAAACTAGGATTTGAAGCCACAGGCATTCAGAAATGCCTACGATATTCCTCGTCGGAGTCTTCTAGACCAGCTAACTAGAATGAGAACCAATCTTCTGAAAACACACAGGCTTATCTTGGGGCAGGATGAAGGTAAGGAGTTACAGTTCTTCACTAATGGTTTGGAGAGAGTACAGCATTTTAGTTTTTTTTTTGTTATTTCCTTAAGTAGTATTTTTTGTCTTTGGTGTGGGAGCAGAAGTGTCCGTTGCATCTCTTACTGAGTTAGTGTCCTTCACTTGACTCTGAAGGGGAAGAAAGGAGATTTTTGCCTTCTGTCATGCAAGATGTCATGCTTGCTTTCAATTTTAAACATAAGTTTCATGGGAGAGCTTTCTGATTCAAAGCTCAGTAAGCAAGTTCAATGTAGCCATGGGGCTTAAAGCACAGAGGTGCTCACTTTGCTGGTAATCTAAAGATGCAGTTGTCAGCATAGAGATCAAACTTGCTTATTTTTCATTCTTCTTCTGCCAGTTAAGCTCAGCTCTTGCCAGCCTTATTTCCACAATTGTAGTCTTCAGCTCTTCCTCTGTAGTGAATAGAAATAGTCATTTCTAGTTCTTAAATGCTAACACTTGCAGCTGAAGTGTGTGAAGTTTGTATTGCTTTATTTTTAAGGTAGACTAATTTAGAGCTCTTGTTCTGTTGCAGACTGCCTTCATAGTGTTCCTGTGGCTCAAATGGGAAATTACCAGGAATATCTGAAAATGATGCCTTCACCTCTTCGGGAAATTGACCCGGATCAACCAAAAAGACTTCACACATTTGGCAATCCATTTAAACAGGATAAGAAGGTAAGGAGGGGCCTTGTTGTCTGCTGTGTCTTTATATTTGACATGGCTTGAAATACTCTCTGAGTAGAACTTCTCCCCCGCAGCTACAGTATATTGCTGACCTATGCAGCCCTTTATCATGTGTGGAAAGGAGGGATGTCTTCCACATGTTCCAGAGAAATGTGTACAGAATCATGCTGGCTTACAGGGTGGTGCTGGGCTGTCTCTGTTTACATTGGGTGTCTCTGTTCTTAGAACTGTCAAGTGTTTTGAAAACTACTTGAATTTGAGTGCAGAGGGACTCAGTTCATCAGTGAACTGATGAAACAGATTCTATCCTGTACTGTTATTTAAATGATTATTTCCTTTTCAGGGTATGATGATCGACGAAGCTGATGAGTTTGTTGCTGGGCCTCAGAACAAGATCAAGCGTCCTGGGGAGCCCAACACTCCTGCATCTCTGAAGAGGAGGAGGAGCATGTCCCCACTGCTGAGACGGCCACAGTCACCGCCCGTCGTCACCAACCACGTGGGTGGGAAGGGACCACCAGCTGCTCCTGGGTCCCCCTCGTACCTGAACCTCAGAGGTGTCCCAGGAAATAAAGGTATATTGAGCTGTAGTGCAGCAGCTTGTGTGGTGGGAATATCTGGGGAGGAAGGGAAAAGGGGTCCCTCAGCACCTGTCTGTGCTTCATGGGTTACCTATGAATGAGTTTCTTTTGTTGGCCCAGAAAAACAGGCTGCTGCTGGAGCAAATGAATCTGAAATTAAAAAAGCAGTCTAGAGGTAGAAAGTATCTCAGCTCAGCTTGTAGCTCTTATTTGTGTATTCTGTGGAGAAGGAAAGTTAAAATATGGTTGTGTTCATTTTCCACAAATACTAATTTACGTACCCACCTACTGGAGCAAATGGACTCAAGAAGAAAACTCTGTTAGCTGGATTTATAAAGGGAAGAGAAGGAAAACATCAATTTACTTAGGAATCATAACATTGCAATAGGAATACAGAAAATGGTGACTTGGTGATACAAGTGATACAAGATGGTAACATCCAAAGTTGGATAAAAGTACTGGAGCACTGTGTCCAGCACTGGCAAATTGCTACACAGCACTTCAAACAAAAAGGATACAGGACTGTTTATTTTTTGTGGTTTTTTATACTGCAGTTATGCATTAGTAAGGTATGTGTTTTTATTTGTAGATACCAATAACAGTGTTGTCCAAGATGGCAATGGTGAGAAGAAAGCAGAAAATTGTCAGTCACTGGAAAAGCAAATTGATGGCTTATCTGTGCAAATGGCTCCTGCTGTTCCGGCTGCTGTGGGAGAAGATGAAATGTTACCCAATGATTTAGACTCCCTACCTGTTGAGTTCAATTGCTTAAGTGAAGATGGGTTGGATCATAAACCTGGTACCAACGCACTTGTTCGAGGGCCTCTAAATTACAGCGTGAGTGGAGAGGACCAAAAACGGGCGATGGAGTCTACTTCTGAATCTGTGCCAAATTCATTTAAAATAACACCGACCATGCTGGAGGGGAGCAATGCTGACATCAAAATTAAAGTGATGAAAGAGGTTCGCAAACCTGGAAGAAGTAAGTTGTTGGGGTTTATTTATTTTTAGTATATTATACGTGGTGCTAGGTAGAAGAGTTTTTCCTTGAAGTAGGGAACTGTTTTTGAAACACACTCATCTTTAGATTTTGAGTAACTTTTGGTTGCTTGCATATAAGAAATGGAGAGGCCAGAAAAAGCAAGAAATGCTGGGCAGATGAGTTAAGTTTTGATTAATGCTCGAGAAGTTGAGTGCCAAGGCACTGTGACTGCCCTCAGAGACAGGTTAACTGGTGTAAGAGGTGCCCTGTGAAAGTGCTGCTCCTCGTGTATCTGCAGTGTACTTGTTACTCTGTGCCCACCAGAGCTTCCTTTGCAGGGCAGAGGCATATGTCTCTGTAAGGATGCATCCTGGAATAGGTTTGAAAGGGAATGCTAACAGTTATTAACAAAGTGGAGTTTTTTTATTTTGCGAGACTGTAATTAGTGATGGAACGCTGTTGCAAACTCTTTAAGACTTACAAAGGCTAAAAATTACTTTTTTCTCTTTCCCTATAAGGTTGGGTAACTCCCCAAAATCTAAAGTATTGTGGAGAAAAGTAACTTGCCACCTCAGCTTTTATTACATGTTTTGGCTGTACTTTTATACAGGATCAAAACCAAAACACTAACCTGAAATTCCCAACTAATGTCAATGCTGTAGGATTTGCCATAGTAGCATATTTTTCCATTTTTTATTAAATGGCAGCTGTCCCTAATGTGGTCTGTGTCTGAGTGATTAATTTCTACAAACTACACTACTGAATGTTTTTCTAATACGTTGTCAAGTGCCAGTAATTAATAAAATAGTGTGTTCTTAACTCTTCTGTTTTTCTGATCTTATGTTGCTTGAGGCACACTGAGGCTGTTGAGAGATGAAGCCTTTTTTTTACACTTCATCTGTTTTGCAAAGCGGGCTCATCTAATTTTATGCCAAATTTATGTCTAGTAAATGGTGATGTAGAGTAAAACAGTGCTGTGTTCAGTGTGAGTCACCTGTCTTGCTGCAGAGTCCAGGCAGTCATCAAAAAAAGAAGCTAAGTAGTAGTGGGTTAGCTATGTATATCTGTTCCCAGTTCTGACCATTTATCCTCTCTGTGCCTGCTGCATCACTCTGAGCAGGCTCTTGGTCACAGCACCATAAATATCTTCAAGCTGGGTTCAACTATGGAAATATTGAAACAGCGCTGTTATTTGTTTCTAATTTAATGTATCCAGTTTATTCTTTTGCAATGGACATAGTTATCTTGTACCAGTGAGACAGTGATGTTGTGTGCACACTACGAATGATTACTTGTTCTTCTAGAGAATTAATCCTGACCTCTGCTTACAGAAACAACGACTCTGGGCCAGATCAGGGCTTGGTGGCCCTGTGCATGTTAACTGCTAATGCTGGCACTGTGGTCATGGAGATGGGAGGCTTCTGTACCTAGCCTGGTTTTTCAGAGGATAAATGTCCCGAGCTGCTGCACTTAAAGAAAATCTTATTCTTTGGTGCCACATTTGAATTATCTGATCATCAGTAGTACTTCAAATTACTCTACCACCTGCGTTCTGTGCATAAAGCTCATGTGGGTGTTTTCCTGCCTTATGTATTTTATCATCCACAGACATGTGAAATTGGGCTTTGTTTTTTTTCTGGCTCTTAAGCTTTGGTGAAACTGCATTTGCAAGATTGACTTTTAATACGTGGTTTGGATTTCTATCTCTTTCTAGATTATGAAAAAATATTTTCTCTTCTTGAGGAGGTGCAAGGACCTATGGAAATTCAGAAGTATTTCATTGAATTTGCTATCAAGGAAGCAGCAAGGTTTGTACAGATATAAATGACTCAAAGTCATAAATTAAATATTAATTTAGATCATGGTAGTAAATAATAAACTTTTCCAGTACTATAATTTTCTGTTTTGAAATGTTTTAATTATTGCAGTTGTTTTAGTGGGCAAATTACCATTACGTTTTTATGGAGTAAATAGTCTTTACTTAAAGTTTAAATGAGAATTACAGAGATGGGTAGTTATTGAAGACCAGCCCAAAATTCAGGTGGGTTGGGGAAGGATGACTGTATTAAATTAAAATTTCTAGCCACTCTAGTGCCAGAAATAAAAGAAAGCTCCTCCATACTGGGAACAGAGAGCCTCTGGTATTATGATTTGTCATGGCTGAATTGTTCTTGAGTTGTTCAACTGTATTTTTGGCAAGAAAAAATGAAATTGCTCTCCCTCTCTTCTGTAGGTTTAAAAAACGAGTCTTAATACAACACTTAGAGAGAATACTAGAGGAACTAGATTTCACCAGCCCACCCAACAGAGTTAATCATGTCAACAGTAGATAATAATGTACCGGCCAGACGAATGCGGACCAGGAATGAGTTTGCTGTGCCACAGAAGAGTGGAAGAGGATGTAGCTGCTGCCCTCACCATCTTGGCAGTCAAGTGATTTTACTGTCACAGTCTGAGAAGAAGCAGTGGAGCTTTAACTTTAAGAACCTGATTCGGCAGAAGCTGGGCTATAACCTTAAGGATTTGCTATGAAAGGTGTGGCTTTTTCCTGTGGAGGGTGCTGTTTGCTCAACAGGCGGAAGAAAATAACCATTGCTGCCCCTCCTGCAGGTGATGAGAATTTACTCATTTGAACGCTGTCATTAGACATTTACGTGCTATAGGCAGCAGGTTGCACTAAAATGGGGCACTGTCAAATGCACACACTGTCTGCATCGTGGAGAGAGTCCGTGTGTTCCCAAAAAAACCCTCCCAGAAACACCTGCACTGGTAAAATTGCATGTTGCCACCACAGAGACAAGGGTCTTGTTCCCAAGAACTGCTAGCCATGCCTTTAAACTTGAGATTCAGTGTAGATTGAGAGTAAAGAAACTGCTATTGTGTTAATGAAAGCTAAAGACAGCCCTGTGACTGTTACCACCCGATGGTCACTAAACAATCTACCTCAGACTCTCTTCTGTTTTGTCTGCAGACATTATGAAAGTGCACCTGAGGCTTCCCAGGTCCCCGACTTCAGTTCTCTTTCATCCTGTGAGGAGGACGGAGATTCTTCAGGTGGCCTTGGCACACGCTGTGCTTTGGAAGCACTAAAAGGAAACGCTTTTAAAAACGTGTATTTTAATGTTCATACAAAAGAGATTATTTTGAACAGTATTGTTACCAGATCACTAATTTGATATTTTAACTGTATAAATTTTTTGGAACATATGTATATATAAAATAAACCATTTTATTAATTTTTAAGAAGTGCTAATCTGAGGAGTCTGTAGCGGGCAGCACTGAGTTCCTCCACTTGTCTGTTACGAACAGACTGATGCTATTTTTTTAAAACCATCTGACCCTGGTCTTGCACACCCTCAAACACAGCTTGTGGTGGTAGTCAGTGGGGTGCACATTTTTACACAGTTTTAAGGGAACTAAGTTCCATTTTACCAAACCCTCAGTACCTGAGCTGGTATCCTCTCCTCCGTTCCTCTTACTATTTTTCCCAAAGGTGATTTTATATATGACAAAACGTACAAAGAAGACTGAAGCACCTGCATGTAACTATTTTTTTCCTTTAAAGCAGTACCAGTAATATTCCAGTAGTAAGTGGCTCTTTGGATAAGAGTGTGTTTTCGGTTGTTCACTCCTAACTTCCTCTGATTCTCTTAAAAGCTTTCTTTAGAAGGCAGGCTGAAGTTGTGCTCATGTTAACTTGTGCTCTTGACCTCGTACGGCAAATATTCCAGGGATTCCGGTTGACTTGCCAGGCAGGGAAACAGATTTTCGTGGTGAGCCTGGAGTTTTCTGTTCCTGCTGGTATTTTTAGTGCTAGCCAGCCTGTGAGACATCTTTTCCATCCGCTCTGAAGCAGTGCCCGTGCCTCCTTGGAAGATGCAGTTTGACCATTGGAATGACACCAGTGAAATTCAAGAAGGAAATGAAATTCAAGGAGGAAATAAAATCCAGCGACAGCAAATCTCTGTCACAGTGTATATGAATGAAGTGACATAGGGGAAGGCATTACTATAAATGTGCCCTTATTCTTCTCTTAGAAGTAACTTTTACTCATGTGTACAAGTAGAACGTTTTTTAAAAAACCACAGAAACGCCTTGGAATGATACAAAGGTGGATTTACTCCTTCAGAATGTTACACGGAAGCTGTTTGTCCCCATGATGGACCTCCCATGTCTGGTGTTGGACTCTTGCAAGGGATTTTATTTACAGAGGGTCAGATGTACCATGCATACCTCGTCGTAAAATGGCCTGGCTACGTGCATCGAGTTCCATGTAATACTCTATTTTTGAAATAGTAGGTGGTAAGAGGAGACAGCTTTCTTCCCTATAGTTAATGGCTGTTTCATTTTCATTCCTGATTCCAGAGACTCTCACTTGATCATAGTGTGTCTGAGCAGGGGCTGAATTTTTAACCAGTGACCTTGTTAGTATGTAAACCTGCTCTTTGGCTGCCAAATCAGCTACAGGAAGCTGGTGAATTTCATTCATTTGTTTGGAATCTTATGCCTCAGAAGCTACAAAGTATTCCATTCAAGTAGAAGCAGTGAGAATTTTTCCCTACCTCACTGAATGAATTGAATTTGAATCAGAATATTAGAAGAGAAGAAACCACATGTATATATATAGTGAACTGGACATGAGTCTTAATAAGGAGGAAGGAAGATGTATTGTTCTTATGGGTTGTGTCAGTGCAGAGGTGAAGAAAAAGGAGCAGCAGTCACTGATCAAAGAGCACACACAGCCCTGAATTCCACATGGAGCACAACATGACCATGGCTTACTTAGGAAGCAGAAAATGCTCCACAACTGGGTTAAGGAGGATCTTAAGGGAGCGACTTCACTGTTAGACAGACCAAAGTGCTGGATGTGGGTGGAACATGCCTTGAACACAGTCCAAAGCTGTGCTGGCACTGCAGGGAGTCACACTGGTGTCAGGCCTTTCCTGGTACAGACCATGACACACCAGCAGGAGCTGCCTTACAGGGCCTGTCTAGTCTGTACAACAGGTGAGCCCCTGCACAGCAGGAGTGTTGCTCAGGGAGGGCTCAGGAGGCAGGACAGGTCTGCGATACATACAGGAGTTGGAAGCTATTTGTGCTTTGCTCAAACTGACATTTTTGAGCTCTTACCTAAGGTTGAAATAATGCAGCACAGTTAAACTGGAACGTTGGGAGTAGGGAAAAATTACAGCTCTGTGTCTCCTGTAAGGGGCATTGTTTCACCATCAAAATTAACAAGTTTAGTGCTTGCCTTCCTGCTGTGGGTAGAGAGGTTGAGTGGTGCTTTGGAGTCTGGATACCTGGATATATTCTGCTGCTTCCATTTTCTGGCCCTCTCTTAACTAGGCCTCAGTGTGTGTTACCTTTGCTTTCCTCCCAAGCCATGCAGCTCCCAGGCCAGTCACTATGGCAGGTGTCTATTGGGTGCTGCTGTTTCCAGTTTGGGAGTGCAGTGCATTTATCAGGTGTATTCTTGCCCAGGTTTAAGCAGCATCAGGAAGTGATTGTCATCTTCCAAAATAACAGCTGTGGAGGCTGTTACTGTGCTATGCTTGACTTTGCTGTGATCAAGCAATTGTATGTCTTCCTTCATAGGAAACAACAAAAAAACCCCAAACCCTGTTTTTTGTTCTTTTTTTCTTCTGGTAGTTTCCTCCAGGTTTTGCCTCTAAGCTGGCTGGCTGAAATGGCAGCAGTGTAGGGTATTGAGTTTGTTTCTCTTTGTTCTGTTCCTTAAAATCTGCTGAGAAATTTCTGATGGAAAAATACAAGAGGAAATGCATTGCCTAACAGAAACAAACTGTTAAAAAAAGCTACAGAGCTCAACTACACAGTTTCATACCAGGAACATGGCAACATCACACCTTTAGCAAATGAACTCAAGAGTGCTTGTCTTGAAGAATGTGCAACCTATTTAAGCTGAAAACAAGGCCAAAGACACTTGAGATCTGGAAGAAGGGAGGTTTGGCAGAGATCTGAGGGAAGGATGTTAAGTCACTGGATTTAAAAGGAGCTGCTGCTTTCAGGTCTGCAAAAACAAGTTGAAGTCTGTCTTAAGTGGAAAGGGAAGAAACTGGAGAAGAATAATGCCTTGGGATTTAGCAAAAATCTTGTGGCATGCAGGAATTGTTAAGCTGTATTTAAAATCTGAATCTTGTGATCCTTTTGAGGAGGACAGACTAAACAAAAAGTGTTGGATTCTCCTGAATTTCTCCATTCCATTTCAGCTGCGACCCTGCATTTTGTTTCATCCCTGAAAGTAGACTCTTGGCTTGGCTCTAGCACTGGTGTTTTCCTTGTCTGGTTCTGTGTTGTTTGTTGTCTCTTGGTCATGGCTAAAACAGCGTATCAGGGGAATCCTGTTTTCTGTCGAGCTGGGATTGCAGGCAGGGGCTGTGGGAAGACTCAGAGGGAAAAGCAGCCACTACTTGTGTGCTGTGGAAGGTGGTTCGATGAGATGCTTCTCTGGGCTGGCAACACCAGTCTGGTACCTTGAACAGTGGATTCCTCAGAGTTCAGAAGAAGAATGTGCCAAAGAAGGAGTTAAAGTGTTGTACAGCCTCATGGTAGATGTCCTGGAGGGTGTTTCCATGAGCAGTGGAAGAAAGTAGCTGCACAGGCCTTCATCCACATGGCTTCTCCAGGAATGAGGACTGCTGGTACCATGTAAGGAAAACAGTATCGCCCCAAACCAGGAGTTGGGAAGCTCTCAAAGCAGCTGCATATTTAAGATTTTTGAGCTTGGGCTGAAACTCAATTTATGGTGAAGTCCAGAAGAATAGTTTGGCCTGGGAAAGGCAGCGAAATGGAAACCTTCAATCAGTTTTTTTGAGAGCTTGGGGAAGTTTTATCTTCACATCTGCAATGGGAATTTTACAGCTAATTCTTAGTCCTGGATCAGCTCCAACTGCAGTGGAAGTAGCCGGATCCTTGACATTTATATATGCTTGCTGTCATCTCAGTCACTGTCAACCCCTCTAATGCAAACAGTCTTGCATAATGTCCCTTAAAATATTGGACACCTCTGGCAATTTGCTGTATCCCGGTGCTCCGATTGCTGCTGCTGAGCAGCCTGGTAGGAGGGACAGAGCTATTTGGGAACCACCCTCATGGTGTGTGTCTGTTTAAAAAGTACAGCCCTGCAGGATGATAAACGGGAGGAGGTTATAAAGCATTTTTTGTGCTGGTCAGCCTGTTTCTTGTAATTTTCTCCAAAATAGGTGCATACTTTAATGTTAAACTTTATTTGTAAATGTTTCATATGTAGAATATACCAGAGAGAGGTAAAGGATCCTTTTGTAAAGGATGGACTTGGGAGACTTCCTGTCTTCATCTTGCAGCTGTGACCCACACGCTTGTGCAGAGGTAGAGAGGGATGCTGGGCTGTGCTCAGGTTTCCCACAGGGAGGGACTCTGCTCTGGAATGGTCCCTGGTCTTGAATATGTTACACTAGGCAACTGGAGCTGGATTTTTGCTGGATTTATGAGAAGGCACTTACTGTTTCTTGAGCTGGTGGTGACTGTGAGCAGTTACTGTCTGGGCAGGAGCCTGTCACTGTGTTTGGGGTTCTGCTGTGGGCAGCTAAGGGTCTCTGATCAGCACATGCTGCTGTAGTAGCTGCTGATCCCTTGGCAGTGGGTGCCTCAGGGCTCGAGGGTGCTTTCCTAAGTAGGACAGAAATAAAAATGAGCCCTCTTCCCCAAGACTAAAAAGTGATTAAAAAAAAAAGGCATTTTGCTGATTGCAGATGATTATAATGCAGCTGCTCAACAGTGACATCCCAGCCATGGAAAAATAGCATCGGTTCTTTGAGCTGTTTTCCAGTCTGTGCAGCATATTAAAACCCTTCATGCACAGCTGGCACATTTAACTTTGATTATGTTGTTGAAGTGACTGATCTGAGAGCAGCCTGGATCCCAGTTGCTTGCAGAATTTGAAAATAAGGTTGTTCCAATTCATCTGCAGTTGGTTATTTTGGAAGAGAGACAAACTATCTCTAGCACTTTTAGGGCTGCTAATTAAAGTCCTGTGGCTCTCCTCTGAGAGAGTCTTTAAAGATGGATGGAGGGACTTACCCAAGGTCATACAGTGTGTCACAAGCAAAGATTATTATAAAATCTGTGCCCTAATTTGGTTTTGTACACTTCAATTATTTCCCTGGTGTGGGCAACCCCACCACAAAGCAACACATTGGCTGCTGGGGTCTTGTGTGTGTTAGTGGGCTCCTTCCTCCCTGAGCTTTCCCACCTGCCAGCCTGGGTCTGGCATGGGGGCAGTGTGGGATGGGGACAGGACAGGATCCCTCTGGTTTCTGCACAGAGCTGGCTGAAGGGGGTGCCTTTTGCTGGAAGCGTGCTTTTGGGGCTGGAAAAAAGCAGGAGCTTGGAAAGAGGGAGATAGGGCCATAAAGAAGCTGCACAAGCCTGTGGGCACTTGTGGTGCTGCTGCCTCTTTAGAACTCTGGCTTCTGAGCCTGGCTGCTCCAGCACCTTTCCTTCCCCAGCGTATTTTGGAATTGCATCCCTGGATTCAGGGCTCCTCCCTCTGCACAAGGGAGCAGGCAGAGCTTAGAAACCGGTACTCAGAACGATTGTTAGTGGAAAAGGGAGACGGTGGGAGACATGGGAGCTCTGGAAGAGGCTGCTTTAGGTGAATCACATCCAGCAAATCCTCCCGGGGGAGTACTGTCAGAGAACAGGAACACCAGTGTGCAGCGTTTGGCTTGCTGGGAGCTGGACGTGGGCAGGACGTGCCGGGGCTCGGTGTGGGGAGAGCTTGGGGAAGGATCTCACGGAGCTGCTGCTGCGGAGCCCCTGCGGCTCCAGCAGGTGAAACCGGGTCAGACCCGCTCCTGGGAATGGCTGTGAATTCCCTGCAGGAGAGGCAGTTGCTGGTGAGTCACGGCCCAGGCTGTGATGGGAAATGGATAATAGCTTGAGTGATGTTTTTTTCTAATGTGGTGGCTTTTTTCATACAACAGGACCCTGAGGAGAGGCTCTGACCTCGTGGGGCAGCTGGAAGCTGGATTTTTGTCTTGTGTTCTGGGTGGCCAAACCCTGCATTGCTGCAGATGCAAGCACAGCAGGCTTTCCTTCCCAGGGCTGCCTTGCACCCCTAGACTTGGTGTGCCTACCTTGTTGGGGCGAGAAGGGGCTGTGAAAGCAAGGAGGGGAAAAGGGACAGCTCTTGTCATGATAGGAAACCAGTAAGAGGTTGAAAATGCCAGTGAAAGCCTTGTCCTGTTCGTCCTTGAGCACGGACATGCAGGTGTGGAGCTTCTCTGAAGGGTGGGAACTTGCCCCACAGGTGTGGCTCTGGGAGGCCTGTGTGTGTGCTCAGCACAAGGATGGTGGTGCCTCCGTGCTGTGCTGGGGGACTGCTCTGCTCTGTCTGGAGCTGACCTGACGTGACTCACCCCTTCCTTCAGAGCTCCTGTTTCAGCTTGCACGCTCTGCAGAGCATCCCATTGCTCTGACCAGAAAAAACGGGTTGAGCCTCACTTGTGCCCCTTTCAAGCTCTGCCTGAGCACAAGAAGCAAAGGCAGAGAGGAGGTGGTCTTGCAGACCCCCCCTGCCCACTGCCCATGTGATGCCATGGTGGGAGACATCTCAGCCTGTCTGTCCCCAAGGTTGTGCCCCCTGCCAGCCCTGGCCAACCCAAGGCAGCAGCGTGGCTGTACTTGCAGCAGACCTGGGTTTGTTAACCAGCCCTGTTGCATCCATGTAGGATATTGTGGGTCCCTCCCACGGGAGATAAACGTGGGCCTCGCCCTGCTGTGGCTTTCCCTTTGTGATCTGAAGCTGCTGCATTCAAACAGGCATGGAAGGAGCCGATGGCTCCTGCTGCAGAGTGATGGTGGTGACTTTGGGAATGGCACCATTCTCACCAGGGTCCCTCAGCAGAGACCTGTGTGTGGCAGGAGCCTGCAAATCAGAGCAGGGTGGTGGCCTTGGGGAAGGAGGGGGCATTATTTGGCCCCTCTCTCCCCTCCATGTGTTCTGTGTTGTGATGGAGAGGTGGTGCCTTACTGTGGGATTGGGGGTTCAGCCCAAGCCTGTGGGCACCTTGGAGGCTCTGGAAATGGCCCGGGGAACAAGAGCTTGGTGTTGATGTGGGGAAGAGAAGACCCTCTTTGGAACACCTGCTGAACTGGCTGGTTCAAGACTGCGTTGGGATGTGTCTTGTTTTATGCACTTCTGTGTCCGGGATGGAGGAACAGATCACTGCTCCAGCATTTGTTGTGTGCACAGGACGTTCCTCCTGCACCCTGTGCTGCAGCAGAGACCTCCTGGGGCAGGGATGAGGGATGATGGAGCAGCCTGGGGCTCCAAGGACATCCACACTGGCCTTCCATGGCTGGCCCTGGGCTGCTCTAAAATACACAGCAGAAATAGCTTGGGGGAGGAGGGAGGATTTTTTCTTTCCCTGCTATTTTTTTCCCCTTAAATCCAAAGTGAAATGCCCCTGCAGCACCACGTGCCTCCGGCAGATCCCGGGGAAACTGGTCCAGCCAGCACCAGTCTGGGCAGGGAGGGCACTGCCAGCGCCGGGTGCTGTGCCTGGCAGCAAGGGTTCCACTGGGGTAGGAACTGGGAATAAAGAGCCACATCTGTCTCTGTGGGGGTCTGTGGGTTCCCCGGCACCACTGGCATAGGACGAGCCATTGGTTTGATAATCCAAATGTCACCTTTTTTCCCCCCCCCTCTCCCTTCCTATTAAAGTGGCCTGGGAAGCTGTGACACTGCACAGCCTGGGCCCCTGCCAAGGAGCCCTGGGGCTTGTGTTCCTGCTCGCGCTGCCAGGCTCTGGCTGCCTCGCTGCTCTGTGAACTCCCATTTGCCTTTCTTGGCTGGAAAAAGGATTAAGTTAGCAGGACAGGAAAATTAATTAGCTGCCATTTTAAGGATGTAGCTTTCATTGCAGTCTGAAGTGTTTTGAAATGACATTGTGTCACTGAGACCAACCTGGGGCTGATTAAAAGGCTTTTACCTGCTGGAATATCAGATTTATTTCCGCCGGGGTTCTGCCCCTGGTGATTACGGCTTCAAGGTGAACCTCAAGGCCAAATCCAAGGAGTGTTTTGCCTTTGCTGTTAGTGCTGCCTGTGGAAAGCTGGTACCAAAGTTTCTTCTGCTTGTTTAACATTCAAAATAGCCTTGCTTTGCCCTTCCCCTCCACAGGCAGGCTGCCAGCTTGGCACAGCACTGGCTGGGACAGCGGGGAACTGCAGAGTGAGCTGCAGCTTCCCTGCCCTGCTGGGGGGCTTCCCATGGGGAGTCTGGGGACAGCACTGTGGCCATGGGTGCTGTGGGATAAGGCTCAGCCTTCCTGAATCATCTGGTGGAAAATTGCTGCCTTTTGGTGCAGGTGATCCCAAAAGGCAGCAGAAAAGGGGGGGGGGGGCTAAATCCAACTGGAGGATGTCCCCACAGCTAATGTCCCCACTGAAGGTGTCCGAGATGGACAAGGACAGCTCTGCTGCAGTGTGGTGAAGGGCGAGGGAACCTGGAGCATGGGAAGTGAGTGAAGAAGAAGCCAAAAAGAGTTAGAAAGTAATCAACATCCCCCGTTTTCTTCTCCAGGGAGGGGGCTGTGTGGGTGCTCCAAAGCAGTGGAAAGGGGGCATTAGCCACTAACTTTCCATGGAAAAGCTTTGATCCATCTCTGGGCAACAACGGAGAGAGGGCTCACCAGCCCTGCCCTCTGCCCAGAGCACGGCCAGGTCTCGGGGACCGGCGCTGTCTCCACCACGTGAAGCTCCTCTGCAGCTGTCAGATGTGTGACCAGGAGTGATCTCCACACACAGTGCTGCAGTTCAGCCCTCACTGACTCTAGGAAAGAGCTTTCTGCCAGCTGCACTTCCAGCCTGGCCTCTCCTGCAGAAGGGGCAGTGCCAGTGGCTGATCTCTGACACAAACCATGGTCCTTGTCCCCTCATGTGCTCCTGCCCTCCTTAGCTTTAAACAAAAATTCCTCACTGAGATCTCACTGGACTAGTAGAAAACCCCAGCAAAATTAATGCAGATTAAACCTGCTACTTCAGCAGCAAATGGAAAGTACCAGCACATTATTTTTTTTTTAATTCAATGTAGTAGAAATATCCTGGCCTGTAGCCAAAGCCATCACATGATGGCTGTAAATGTGCATGGGGTGAGGCTGGAAACTTTGGTCTAATCCAAGAAGCTCTTGGCTCAACTCATGCTTTGCTTTTGAAGAAGAGAATCTCTTCTGTGAAGACCCACACATTGCAAGGTAAGCACGAGGTGCCTTTGGGAGCTGGTGAAGGAGCCCCTTCCTAAAACACTGATTGTTGGTGTTTTACATCCTCATATGCCATGCTGGATGTAGAGAGCTGCAGCAGTGTGGAAAGCAGATGAAAGGTGAGTCTGCTGCTCTCTCTGGTGCAATCCTGGTGGATGCTGTAGTTAAGTAAACTCCTCTAGTTCTTTGGTAACTTTTCAACCCCACTCCCAACAGAGAAGCAGAGCAGGGAGTGAAAAGTGATCTTGCTCAAGTCCAGGATTTTAACTATCACCAGCCCTCTGAGCAGCCCAAGCACTTCCCCCAGCAAGTGTTGCAATACCAGACCTTGCAGAAGCCTGTCCCGTGGGCTGGCAGGGGATTAGCACATGGTAGAAAAGCCTTTACTGTGGCTAAATTGAAGACAGAAAATATGTCAGCTCTGCCAGATAGGATGACGAGGAGCCTCAAAGGCAGGCAGATCCCCAGGCTGGTAGCATTTCCCTCCTAAATGTTTTACTCAGCTACTTGCAGCTATTTTGATCCCCCCTACTGATCTTATCTCCCAGTAATGAACGCCAGGCCAGGCAGCACTTTCACACAGAGCTGCTGTAATTAAGGCAGTCACTTCATGTCAGTGCTATGCAGTCACTTTTAAATAGTCAAGTCACCAGGGATTTGCTGTAGCAGGCTCCAGGATGGTCAGAAATAAACAAATAAACACTTTAAGGATATCAATTTTTATTTGACATTGTGAGATCAATAAGAAAAAATAATTTGTACAGCTTTGTGATATAACCATTGCTGCTGCAGAGTAAGGCTACTCATTAGCAGGGCCCTGATGCAGCGCACAGGGTGTTCCCAGCAGGACCTGCTCCGAGCAGCAGGTGATGTTCTCCATCCCCCTGCCCCACAGCAGCACCTCCTGCCTTGGGCAGGTCCTCGTAGCCTTACAGCAGGACAAATGGGACTTCTTGGATGTTCTGGGTGAACAGCTCTGCTATAAGAACCTCTGCAAACCCTCACTGCCAACCATGGCTGCAGGACCCGTCTGGTACAGTGGTTACTGACCTCCCGCCGTGCTTCTCCCTCCTTCTGCTACTTCTGTCTCTCCTCTGCCTCACAAGGTCACCTGGCCACTGTTCAGCTCTTCCCTCCATGCAGCAGCTGCTGCACAGTAGCCCTATTCCCCAAGGAAAGAGCTCTGCCCACAATGGAGAGATGACCTGACACTTAACTATTTCTGAGGCCCTTGGTGACGGCAGCTGGCAGGAGCTGATTTGTGACACCAGCAACGGGGGAACCAGGACATTTTAGGAAGTAATCCTGCAGCTCAGATGCTTTCAGCTGGCAGAGTAACCCTTTCCAACCAAACCCAGATGTGAGTGATTGTAGAGCAGCAGCTACAGGTATTGCTCGAGCACAGGGGCACCCACTCCATAGGACGGGCAGAGCTAGAAGAGGCTTCGGTTTACACAGTATTTTTGCCAAGCTTCTTGCCTTTGACAGTTTTTAACAGCTTAAAAAAAACCCAACAAACAAATACAACCCAACAGACGCCAGGACAAAAGGCTGAGCTTCCACTGTGGCAATGAGACATCCTCAGACCGGGCAAAATTCTCGTTGGTCCCATCAGTATCTCAACCTACCTTCCCTCTGCTACGTCAGGAAGGTGAAATGCCAGACCAAGAGATTTAGGCATTGATTCAGCCCCTGAGGGGAGATGAGAATTTAGACACGAGTGAGAGTTAAGGACTGTATAATTTGTTCTAATACACGAAATCAAGACAGTAATATTAAATCAACCAAGGGCTCGGCTGGAGAAATCAAAGTGAAAGGCTCTGTTGGCAGAAAAGGGGGAGCTGTCCCACGACCTGGACTAGTGCCAGCAAACAGAGCAAGCTGCTGGACTACTGACAGAAGGAATAGTTCTGATACTTAAATACTTCTCAGAGAAGATGACTTGGAGGTTGTACCTGGTGCCAACACAGCATTCAGCATGTTCACAACCGAAGAACGCGGATACAGTGGGTGAACGCTGAGTGTGGTGGATCATCTACGTGAGCTGCCTCCCCCACACAGGCACCAATGCCCAGCCACAGCCCAGGCACCCAAGGGCAACATCAGACACTTACATGAAACAAAGGAGGGCAACAAGGAAATTACGTGATAATGAAAAACCAGGAGAAAAAAACCAAACCGTTCACACAACTGTTTTTCACCATTGTAAAAAAAAACAAAACCAAAAGCAATCTTTCTGAGTTCCCCTGCCACACTGTGCAGGTCTCCCACAGGCATTCCAGGAACAGGAGATGCTGCCCCTTCTCCTGCTGTGCAGTGATGCAGTGCACACAGCATTTCCGAGGGGCTCCACAGACTGTAGTGCAAGCAAACCGAGAAAATAAATACACTCAAACATTCCCTCCTGTCAAAGGACATCAACGGCAGGAAAAAAACTAGCTTGCTTTGTGTTTTAACTGAAGTTAAGTCAGCTGCAACTCGTTTTAATATCTGAAACTTTGAAGATGTGTTTCACAGCATAACTGTAGAATTTACACTGCATTGCCAATCCATAATTCGGTCATTCTCATTAACAGTGTACAAAGAAGGTCATTAGTTTATATATATATATATATATATACTTTATAAAGTCTGGAAGATCAATATAAATACTGCTCCAGAAATTAAAAAAGTGTTTACATCCCCGACTTGAATATTACATCTCAGTGTCCTGGGTTATTGGTATGATCTGTAAAAGTCTTAGCGGCGCAGAGGTTCAAGTTTTCGAAATTTCAGTGCCGAGCTGGATGACAAAGCATCTTGGTTTGAAGAAGAATTCACTGTGTCTGGGGACTGGAACAATACTCTACCACGATGATTAAATACATAAAAAGACGGATGGTTCCTTAATGTGTCAAATGTCCTTCAAAATAAATGTAAAAAGCCAAGGTTAACACTCTCTTAGAGTAGGGAGTTTAGAAGAGTCAGTCTGGGGTATATTGACTTTAGACACAAAAATACAAGTTTTCAACCCAAAACTCTGGCTTAATTTATCAGTTTCCTAAACTAAATCACAGAGGAAATACAAAGCCAAATGTTAAAAATACCACAAGATGTCCACCTCATCAACTTCCCCTTCCTTTCCTCGAGCTCAGGGGCAGCCCATGCAGTGCCACATGCCCACATCATGTGCCAGCCTTAGTTCAGCTGTCACTTGTGTTAACACCTTGTCAGCTTTCCATCCCTTTGGGCTTTAGGTGAACACTGACATACAACTACGTCAACTTCTTTACTTTCCACACTTCCCTGTTTTTGGAAACAGCCAGAGGAGCCACATCTGCCCATCCAATTTCATATCCTTTCCAAAATCTCGAAGTCTTTCAGATATTCTGCCTTGAACAGGTCAGAGTAAGATTCAAATAACTCAAGACTCTTGTGAAGAAGCGAACACGAGTAGAGAGTGAGCCAGGCCCTGCACTCTGTGAGATCATGTCACAACAGCAGCTTGTGATTCCTGAGCTCTACTTCCCACATGCACATTTCCCTCCTCTACCAACACTGCACAGCAGGCTTTTGGATGAGGAAAAGCACAAAGTTACTTTAATTTACTCCTGTTATCCAACTCTCTTACTGCTGGCTTTCCCAGCTGTTCCTCTCAGTGCTCCTGTCTATCACATGAGTTTAAGAACTGAGCTAAAACCAAGTCATTTCAGTGTGCAGTTTGGACAGTGAGTAGCAGATACTGGTGTTTACAAAATAAAGAAACAAAACATACTTATTTTTTAGTTCTGAAGTGGCATCCATGTCTTTAAACTCTCCTGCAATATGTGCTATCCCATAGCAGGTGACTGCGAAGGCCAGCAGAGTCTGCAGGACTATCTGCAACAGAGGGAGTGCAGAGCAACACAATCACTAAGTGTTCTTCATGTTTACCAAAAGATCTCAGCTCTCACAGAGTCTCCTGTGCTTCTCTCCCCATGACAGCACATGCAGGGGTGACACTGAGGCACAGGGGGATTAAACATCCCCACTATCAGCACAGCAAAGCACTGGCAGAGCTCCAGCTGCCTGAGCTTGGGCCTGGGTTGCACCAACTGAATCCACCACAGGGCTCCTCAGCAACATCCTGAGACCAAACACTGTGTTCCTGTGCACGTCAGGATCCAAACTCCCCCAAGGAACGTGCCAGCTGCCAGCAGAGGCTGTGCAGCCCGTGCCAGGCTGCTCTGGGCACCTGATCTCCCTGCCCTTCTGATTAACCAGAAGGGGAAGAGATAACTGAAGTGGAGTTTAAACACCAAGCAAATAACGTAAGTAAAAAACCCCCTTTCTGAAGCAGGTTGTGCTGGGATCACACAGTCACAGTGGATAAACATGAGCCAGAGGGAGGAGGTTTATGCTGCCAAAGCTCCCTGAGCTACGGACAAGGTGCCCAAGGGTAATTCTGAAGGAGAGGGAGGTTGGACCTTGGGTTTGTTCCCTCTGACAGGTACAGCACACCCAGGAAGCTGGGACAGAAAATGTGGCTCTTTTTGACAGAGGGAGTTTGAATGAAAATGTAGTTTAAAAACTACTTTACCCTTGCCTACCACACTTTAAAATAAGCAATGGAGAGAGACTAAGCCATCCCCACAGTCACACCTTGCAAACACTGCAAAAACTTACATCTATGGGCAACGTTTCATCTTCCTTCTCTGTCAACCTCATGTAAGAACGATCTACAAGACAGAAACACGCATCAAACACCCTGTACAAGCAAAAAAGCGCCCGGCAACACAAACCCCGCACCAGAACCGGCTGCGGCTCTGGGACACGTGTCAGCCCCGACCTGCCCGGGCTGCTCCCGGCCGCGGTGAGACCCCAAGCAGGGGCAGGGCGGGGGGCAGGGACAGGGCAGGGCTGTGGGCACGGGGGGCAGGGGTAGGACTGTGGGCACAAGAGCAGGGGCAGGGCGGGGGGCTGTGGGCACAGTGGGTACGGGAGGCAGGGGCAGGGCTGCGGGCACGGGGGGCGGCCGGCACTCTCCCCTCCCTTCCCTCCCTCCGTCTCTCCCCGGCGGCTGCCGCGCCCGCACCGGGCGATCCCCGCGCTGTCCCCGCTCAGTGCCCAGCCCCGACCTGCCCGCAGCCCGTCCCGCACGGGCTGGGCCGCCCCCGCCCCGAGGACGGTGCCGGTGCCGCTGGTGCCGGCCCGGACCCCGCCCCGGCGGCCCCCGGTGTCCCCGGGGGTGACTCACGCTGCGCCGCCGAGAAGGCCGCGTGTGCGAGCGCGAACAGGCCGAGCCCCACCAGCCCCTTCCACACCGACCCCGCCGCCATCGCCGCCCGCACACAGCGCGCCCGGCGCGCGCCGATGGCGTCACGGGGGGCGGGGCCGGGCCGCACCCGGGGCGGGGCCTTGGAAACGAAGGGGCGGGGCTTGTTCACAAAGGGGGCGTGGCCTCCCCGCCGCTTTCCCACGCGTGGCCATTGACAAAAAAAGCGAGGGGTCGGGATGGGCTCCGGGAGCCGGGATGGTCCTGGGATGGTCCCGGGGGCAGCCGCAGGGAGAAGCGGACTGTAGGGCCCCGCACCAGGCGTATATCCCCCACCAGATCCCTTCAGAGCGTGGGGCCTTGGGGGTCTGGGGTAATTCCCCCTAATTCCCACGTGTTTGACCACAAAGCTTGAGGGGCCGGTGCAAGGAGAAACGGTGTCAAGGGCTGCACAGCACGAGAAGGGAGACGTCCCTGGCCGAGCCAGGCTTGGGGCAAAGCAAGGAAGACCGAGGGGCCCACCCGGCCAAGCACCCTGGGTCCTCCATGCCCCCAAGGCACAAAGATAAGAGGCACAAAAGCTATTCTTTGAGGGCGTTTCCTAGAAATCACGTTTAAGCTGATCACTGTGGCATTTATTACAGCCCTTGCCCTACCGGCTGCACGAATCCCCCCTATTTCTTTGACCCTGATCCCATCTCAATGCTGATGGGTACTTGTGGCACCATCCACATGGTGAATGTACCATCCCTCTCCAAGCATCCCCCTGAGTCCCGTTTGCCCGTGAGCTCGGGCAGGGGAATATCCCGCAGGACATCCCTCCATAAACCTGTGCCGGGGTATCCCTCAGGACATCCCTCCATAAACCTGTGCCGGGGTATCCCTCAGGACATCCCTCCATAAACCTGTGCCGGGGTATCCCGCAGGACATCCCTCCATAAACCTGTGCCGGGGTATCCTGCAGGACGTCCCTCCGGAGCACCCCACGCACAACACCGTCTCCCGTGCGTGGCGGTACAAAACTCCCTCCTCGCTCCAAGCCTGTCTGGGGATGTTTTTCCCCTCCTTGAGCTCCGGACGCCCCTTCCCCGCAGCCCCCCACCCGTCCCCTCAGCCCCCCGGCCTGCCCCTCTCGCC
>JAWWEW010000146.1:6841362-6954613 GCA_035583185.1 Anabacerthia variegaticeps | reverse complement strand
CCTCCCATCCGCTCCCCTCCCCTCCCCTCCCCACCCCTCTCCCCCCTCCCCACCCACCCCGATCCGGGCCCCGCGCCGTTCCCGCCCGCCGCGCATGCGCACAGCGCCGCTTCCTGGTGTCGGCGGGGCCGGGGCCGGGGCCGGCGATGGCGGGGCCGGGGCCGGGGCCGGGGCCGTGGCCATGGCCGTACCTGTGGCCATGCCCGAGCCTGTGGCTGTGCATGTGCCTGTGGGCAGCACCGGCGGCCGCCGAGGGCCCGGCGCGTCCCGGGGCGCTGGAGGAGGAGATCGTGTCGGAGAAGGCGGCGGAGGAGAGCCACCGGCAGGACAGCGCCAACCTGCTCGTCTTCATCCTGCTGCTCACCCTCACCATCCTCACCATATGGCTCTTCAAGCACCGCCGCGCCCGCTTCCTCCACGAGACCGGGCTGGCCATGATCTACGGTGAGGGGGGCGGGCACGGGGGGTGGGGGGGCTGCCGGAGGGGTCCGGGGGCTCCTTCCCGGCCGGAGGGAGGGAGGGGTGGGCTGAGGACTGGGTGGGCTCCGGGAGGGATGGGTGGGCTCCCGAAGGGATGGGTGGGCTCCCTCCCGGCCGTAGGGAGGGATGGATGGATTGGGTGGGCTCTCTCCTGGCCGGAGGGAGGGATGGATGGGCTCCGGGATGGATGGGTGGGCTCCCTCCCCGCCGCTCCCACGGCAACACCGGCGGGGACCACTGGGAGCCCCTGGCCGAGGGCAGCGCTCGTCCCGTGGTCCAAGGGGTGCGGGGGTCCCGGGGGTCCCCCCGGTCACACGTGGGTGCTGCCCTGCCCCGGGGACCCGCCGCGCTGTCGCCCTGCCCAGGCGCCCCCCGAGCCCAGCCTTACCTGGGTGTCGCTGGAGGGAGGGGGTGTTTTCCCAACCCGGGATATCGGGGGCTCTGGAGGGCAGAGCTGCTCCCGGGTCTCTGGCCGGGTGTCCCCAGGGTGGGTGCAGTGAGGGCTGAGCTGGCAGGGCCGGGGGCTGCCACAGACGAGCAGCCTCAAAACAACACCACTGAGCACTGGCAAGCCCCACTTACCTGCTCCAGGACTGGGGGCAGCACAGACCAGTGTTTGCACTGCTCAGGGGATTTGCTTCCCAGGTCGGATGGGGATGCAAGCCCGGATGGGGCTCTGAGCAACCTGGTCTAGTTGAAGGTGTCCCTGCACCCGGCAGGGGTCTTGGAACTAGAGGATCTTCAAGGTCCCTTTCCAGCTCAAACCATTCTGTGATCCTGCATGCTGGGGCCGGAGGCTGTGTGTCCACCCTGTGTTTAGAGTGCCCAAATTTCCAGAAGCTGTCCAAGAAGAGTGGAGAGGCCATCTGGGGGGATGCTCCCACCCTTGGTCATGCTCAGGGACCTGCACAGCCAGCAGCCTTGCGTTCTCCCTCTCAGGGACCTGTGTACATGAGCTTTTACTTTTGGGGTTCCTCCTCCTGCTGTGGCTGGACCTCTTGGTGAGGAGCCCTGCGTGTGTTCTCACAAGAAGTGGAGTGAAGCTGTGGGTCGGGAGAGTGGGTCTGTAGCCATTTGGGTTTCAACAGTGGCCTGTGATTTACTAAGGTGACATGGCCATGTGAAGTGGCACCATATGTGGCTCTGCCCTGGTTATCTGGAATTTAACCAAAGCAGGAATGGGAGTTGTTCTGGGGAAGTGATTAACGTGGCCAGGGATCCTTATCTAGACAAGATTTGTTGAGTTCAGGGTTGAGAAGGCGTTTTCTGCTGCATGGTGTGCCTGGTGTCTCTCCTCTGTGCTGCCCTTGCCCTTGCTGGTTGTGGCTGATGTGCCACCACGCTTGGTCAGAGCAGATGTGGGTGAATCTCCTGCCCAGCAGAAAGCTTTGTTCTAAGGCTGTAATTTGGCCTCTTTGGGCTGTTGGCTTTTGTGATCCCAAGTTTCAGTTAATTGGAAGTGTCCTTCCAAGGGAAGGGATGGAGACACTCGTGTCAGGCACAAAATACTGGTCAGCCTTTTCAATTCCTGTGACCATGGCTGGGGCAGGTGCAGGTGTTGCTGGTTTCCTGCCCAGGGCAGGGGTAGTCCCCTCCCAGGATAGGAGCTGTGCTGTGGCAGTGTGTGCTTCCAGCCCAGATGATCTTCCTTCTCCTGCTGTCCCGTAGCTCCTGACGCGCGACTTTCTGTTCCTTTCATGCTTTCAAACTTGCCCTTAACCTTGTTATTCTCCTGGAGTTTTCTTCCTCTTGATCCTCCATTCTCCCTGACCTACCTGAGTGCTACCCGTGTTCTCAGAGCACAATCCAGGTTGTTTCAGTCTCCTGCTGATCCATGAAATGTGTCTTTTCTGTCTGCTCTTCTGCAGACTGTGCTCAGAGAATTGCTGGCAAAAGCAGTAATGTCACCTGTCTGATCATGCAGAAAATCCAAAGTTTTTCCCTGATATCAAGGCTTTTGGCTTCTCAAGTAGTGGCAGCTGCCATAGGAAAAGGGATGTGTAATTTCCCAAGGAGTGGTGAGGTGCTGTTGTTTTACAGTGACAACTTAAAATCTGCAGGGAAGAAAGCAGGTATCACTGTCATTGCTTTCAGCCCCAGGGAAGTTCACTGAAAATATGAAAAGGCTGCAAAACAGACCCTGAAATCTGGGCAAGAGAAGCACTTTGCAAAAGCTTGTCTTTTTCTGTTTAAAAAAACTGACAACAACTCAGTCAAATAAAACTCTCACATACATCTCTTCAGGCGAAACCCATCAGTTTCCTTGGTGTCTGTGTTTTTACTGGAAGTTATAAGCTCTTGCTCTGGGTGGATTTCTGTCTCACAAATCACATTGTCAGCTCAGAATTGATGTTCAAGAGCTGGGCACAGGCTGGAGTCATTTTGCAGTGATAGACATTAGGTATTTAGTGGCTCTTAAGTTTCATTCCAGTGTTTAAAATGAAATTCCCACATCCGAGGTACTCAGCATTTAGGATGATTAATTGAAACATTTTGTTTCAGTTCTTCTCAGGGTCTGATGGTGGATGTGGCAGGAGCTTCTCCAGAAGTTTAGTTTCCTTGTGCTTGTTTCCACTTGGCCCCTGGATTGCATGTATCTAAACTGCTTGTTGTCAGGATGCCTTCAGTTGCTCACTGCATTTTTCTTTCCTTTTGGTGTCCAGATTAAGCTCGCCTGGGGATCCTGTCTGCTTCCATTGTTGTTAAGTGCTGGGTTGGTAATATATTAGTCTTCATTTAAAACCTTACTTCGGAAATGTTCAACAGCACCTTTAAAAAAAGCCCATGGGCTTTTGTTCTTTTTAATGAAGTTGGGAGAAATGCAATGAAAATAATCTCTTGGCACTTTGCATAAAAGAACTCAATTAATTTACCGCCTTTGCCTTCAGCTTCTCTACTCTTTGCAGGTTTTGGCTGGCAGCTTCCTCGGTGTCAGGTTCCCTCTGCTCGGCTCCCTCCCAGGGCTCAGTTTTGTAAAACCTTTGGCTGTAAAACTATGTCGATACTGGTGGAGTGGCTCACGGGTTGCTGCTTGGGCAGCCCTGTGAGTGCCAAGAGAGTCTGAACCTTTTCCTAAGAGACTCTCAGAACCAGGAGCACCTACACAGCCCTCTGGGCTTGGTCCATGTAGCCTGAGCTCAGGCCTGGGTTTGGTGTCAGAGAAACCTTGGCAGGTTTGCCCCAAGGGTCACCAGTGAGCACTGTATGGTGGGGAGGGTTGTTTTGAGATCCACTGTTGGGCAGGAGGGGCTGCTGGTGGGGTCATTTAATGCTGGTAGCATAACTGGTTTTCAGTGGAGCAGCAGGATGCCTTCCCTGCAGGTAACTCTGGTGGAGTCTCTGAGCTGGGAGCTGCTGGGCAGCACTGGGTCACACTCAATGCCCCAGGAGCTCTTTGTGCACGTGTTTTTGCATGTGGTGTCTTTTCCCACCCAGTCTGCAGGGCTCTGGGAGCCTATCAGGCAGCATGTTACTGGGCAGGTTAAAAAGCCTGATTTCGGGACCTCCAAGCACAGTGGTCTTGGCAGATGTTGTAGGTTTATCTGTCCCTTTTCCCTTGCCCTGGCCAGAGTGGGAATTTGGCTGTGTCTGGAGCATGGCTGACATGCGGGGCCAGGAACAGCTGCCCGGGTAAGTGAGACAGTGAGGAGGAGCAGGGGTGCTATCAGATGTGGTGCTGCTTTGGGACAGCATTAGGAGAGGAGAGGTGGGTGAGTCAGGATCCCTCCCGAATTCCCAGCAGTGATGTCCTGTCTGTCCCTCCCTCCCCCTGTGTGGCCTCTCCTGTCACAGTGCTGAGCACTAACGGGATCACTGGGTGGGTTTCCATCTGAGCAAGGGCAGGCAGCTGCTGCTGCTCTGGGGTTCTGACTCCTGCATGAAGCTCTAAAATTAACTATTTTTTTTTTTCAAGAAAAGACTTTTTAAAAGCCACCCCAGGTAGCTCTGAAGGGCTGCAAAGCATGATGTACCTTAACAATCATAAGCAAATGTAATTAACCCTTTGAAGCTCTCTTTATCCCATTGAAGAGTTTTGGTTGTTTCCCACGGTACCTTAGGGGTCATCAGCTTCTGGGTGAAAGGAGAACAGGGTGCTTTGTGGTTCTGCTGTGGTGCCATGCACCCCACTGCCAGATGCACATGTAAATATGTGCATCTCGATGTGCTTGACATCCTTGCTGTTATTCTATACTTTTATTTCTGGAGCACAGGAAGATCACAGGAACAGGGAGACTAGGAGAAAAGTAATCGAAAGAATTCCTCTTTGGTGTCCCCTCTAAGTGATGCTGGTGTAAAAGCAGCTCTCAGAGGCTCTGCACAGTGAGACGTGCCCCAAAGCAGCTCTCCTTGCTGGAGCTGACCGTGCCTGGTATGCTGAGAGGGACCAGTTCTGCTGCTGTTGGGGTGAATCAGGGCAGGGTAAAACATGTGTTGAGCACGTGGTTGATGGTGCATGACTTAAAAGCAATGGTATCTCTGTGAGAGTAGCTTACCTGTGCTGTAGAAGCCCTGTGTTAGAGGAGTGTTTTGGGTACAGCTCCTCTGTTTCAACCTGAGCTGAGATGTCTGTGTCACTGGGGTGGTGGATCAGCAGTGGCGAGTCTGTCTGCAGACAGCTCCTCTGCCCCTGCTCCTGGCCTGGATGTGTGCTCAGGTGGCCCTGCTGTGCATGGCATCCCTTGGGGTGGGAGGTGGGGGTTTTTCTTCTGGCAAAGCAAGAGGAGCAGACCTTGTCCTGGAAAACTACTGTCAAGGGAAGAGAGAGCAAAAAGTTGGTGGCGGATCAGGAACTGGCTGCAGGAGATGCTGAATGAGCTGAGACCCCACAGTCTCCTGCCCGGGCTCTGCTTCCTTGAGGTGGTGGCACAGAAAGGGTTGGGTGTTCCCTTCAGTCGGGGTTGTGCCCTGCCTATGGGAAAGCACAGAGCAAGGTCTTAATTAAGGCAACAGTAAGGAAGCAGGAGTGTCCTGGGAGGCAAATGGAGAAGCCTTCAGAGTGTTGCGGTCTGTGTTTACTTCTCACATGTCTGAAAGCTTTTCATAAATGTGTGGTTCAGCGATGGGGTTAAGATCCAGGGTTTCTGTGGCAGCTCAGGGCTGCCTTAATCAAGGAGTTTCCAAACCCCTTTGTGCTGAAGGCTACAGAGAAAGGTGTCTTGTGGGACACTTCTCCTCCCCAGCCTGCAGATGTCAAAAATCTCTGCCAGAAGAGCCGAGTGCGAGTGAGACCTCAAGCACAAAAGAAAAATGCACTGTAAATTGCTGACTTGCAGATTAACGCCATGATTCTCCTTTGTAGCAGCTGAGCTGGAGGCAGAGTTAGCTCTTGAGGCTGCCCTGGGGCTGCTGCTTATGGTTCAGAGCTGAAGCTGACAGGGGCAAGGAGTAGATCTGGGTGGTCCCAATCTGGCCTGGATTGAGAAACTCCCATGTTTTTATAAAACCAGGGAGAGCTGGTGTGGGAAGGAGGCTGTATGGTGCCGCAGCATCTTAGGAAGGGTGCTTCCCAGCCTCAAAGTGTTCATGGTGGTTACTGGGTATTGTTTTTAATCCCCTACCAAAATGAAGAGTTTGGTGTATTAGTGTCAGGTTTCGAGGTGCAGTGTGCATAGTTTGGGCACACGAGAGCAGCACCTGGCCTGAGTGCCCAGCTGTGTGCTCACCCTAAGAGACTCAGTGTGCCCTCGGTCTTGGCTGTCTGCTGCACCAGAGCAAGAGTCTGACTGATTGCCCAGTGATTAAAATCCTTCAGGACCCATCCATGGCTGTGTTAGGAGGTGCACATGAGCATGGAATGTTCGCGTCGCTCGCAGGGGATGAGGATGGTTTAATTTCACGTGAGCAATTATTTGCATGGTGATTGTGCTCAGCAGCTGAGCAGAGGGTCAAGATCCTGGCACGCCTGATGCTGCTTCCACACCCAAGGAGATCATCCCAGGAGTTTGCCGTGGCTCATCTCATGGCCCTGTGTTCCTCTTCAGGTGTCCTGGTTGGCGTGGTCCTGCGCTACGGCATTCACGTCCCCAGCGACGTCAACAACGTGACACTGAGCTGCCAAGTGCAGACCAGCCCTGCCACGCTGCTGGTGAACGTCAGTGGGAAGTTCTATGAGTACACCCTGAAGGGGGAGATCAGTGCCCAGGAGCTCAACAATGTCCAGGATAATGAGATGCTGAGAAAGGTAAGGGAAGTCAGTAAGTGGAGAGGTGAGTGGCACTTCCCACTCCCTCCCCATGGGGACAGGTCCTGGGTCTGCTGGATTAAGTGATTTTGTTTGTTTAAACTTGTGATCAGCTATAAATAATAAGTTGAACACAATCTAATGAGACTCTGGTTTCAGCTGATCTTAATTTAAGCTGTTTAGACTCTGGGATGTCTCTCCGGAAGATCCCAGACATGTCCTTGGCATTGACCCAACCACATTTCACCTGGGGTGGGGTACAGGATTTCCTCCATGTATTACTTTCTGATTTGTGTTTTGTCTTGCTAAGTTTTAACAAATCATTTTACTGGTTTTTTTTCTTCTTTCTTAACAGGTGACTTTTGATCCTGAAGTATTTTTCAACATTTTGCTTCCTCCAATTATATTTTATGCAGGCTACAGCTTGAAAAGGGTACGTGCCTTTACAGTGCTGGTGTTTTTAGTTCTTCTGCCTCCAGAGATTTTTTAATACTTGAGAGTGCTTTAATGCTTGCTCAGCAGGCCGAGGCTGTGGAGGTGGGTATGGTTTTCCCCAGCACATACAGGATTGTGGGAAGCAAAACTGAGAGTGCCCCAGTCATTCCCATCTGTCCCTTTGCCCTGGAAAGGGTCAGTGACTTCAACTATTTACAGCTTGAGTTTGCATGGGGATTTTTGAGGTCAGCCAGGCCATTTCAGCCATCCCTGCTTTCCAAACACATAGGAGTGTGGGAGGTTTTTAGAAAGCAGCAGCTCTCTGAAATGCTGACTTGGAAGGAGAGGAAAATGATGCTGTTTGGCTTGCGGGAGAATCAAGAAGGAATGCTGCTGGGTTAGGAAGTCAGTTCCCAGGACTTGAAATGGCATCTTATTAAATACACAGGTACAAGAAAATGGTATGTTCATGTTTACTAATGCTGCTTTAACTGCTGGTCTGGCAGTATGCTGTGCTGGGTACTTTGTGTCCAGCTTATGGTGCCTGAGCTGGGTCCAAGTTGCTGCTGACACTGTAGGTGCCTGTGCAGGCTTGAAGTAAGTTGTTAGCAAAATATAATTCAGTTTTGGGATCTTTCTCTCCTTCTAGAGGCACTTCTTCAGAAACTTGGGATCCATCCTGGCATATGCTTTTCTTGGCACTGCCATTTCCTGCCTGGTGATCGGGTGAGTAGATGGAGCTGCTCCGGTTCTTCCACAGGGGCTTGGGCTGTGCTCACAGGCAGGGCTCTGAGCCTGGAGCCGCAGGCACTAATCCCAGCCCTGAAAGGTCACACAGGCTCTTCTACTGCTGCTCAGCAGCAGCAAATACTGTCCAAACTCCTGCTGTGTGGACAGAGTGGTTGCTGTCTAACTGCACAGTGCTCTCTCAGCATCCCATGGTAATAGTTATTCATGGCAAGGAAAGTTTCACACTTCTCTGAAGGTTGTTTGAAAAACCAGCAACTTCACATTATTGAAAGCATAACCCTAATGAGTGTGAGACACGAGTAGAGAGGGTCACAAACACAGGTGCCTAGTGGGCACAGATGGGTTTCAAATTATTTATCCCTCTGTGCAGAGGGAGCTAGATGATTCCTGCTCTGAGCACACTGGCTGCCATAGGGTGTTCTCCATGGGAGTCCAGTAGATTCAAGCAAGCTCAACATCTGCATTATATGTTCCTTGCTGAAAGTTTTGGCCATTTCAAAGGCAGGCTACTGAATGGTGTTAATGTGAGCACTGCAAAGGGATGGTGAGACCCCCCAAACCTGGCTTCTGCTTTTCTTTAGCCATGTTGTGCTCTTGGAGGAGTTCTGGTCCCAGTTCCTCTTTGGCACTGTGTTTGTGGTCCAGCACTCACCTCCAAGATCATGGCCCTGGGGTTTCACCAGGCTCAGCTGATCCTATTCTTTGGTGTTCTGGCATTTGGATAACTGTGGAGGTTAATCTGGCAAATTCAGGGGAATTGAGCCCATTTGAACATCCTTTTAATGCACTGCAGAGATGAGTAATTGCCTCTTCTAATCACCAGCTCTGTTGTGTATGGCTGTGTGGCGCTGATGAAAGTCACTGGGCAGCTCGGGGGAGACTTCTACTTCACTGATTGCCTCCTGTTTGGTGCCATTGTGTCAGCTACTGACCCAGGTATGTTAGATGGTTATGCTTCCCCTCATATTACCTACATTTTGATCTGTTTTGAGTTGTGGTGAAGAGGGGAAGGAAGTCTGTAACCTTTGCAAGATCCCTCCTGAATTTTGGAGTTTAATTTATTCTTAGAGACCAAATCTTTCTCTGTGCTTTTTTATTTCCTTCCAGTTTTGTGTAACATAGCTGCCAAACCTCCTATTTCCTGAATCCTTGTTTGCAGTGAAATCCTACACAGCCTTTCTCTTGACTTTGCTGGGTTTGGGGACAGGTCCACTGTGTTGCTGCCATCCTGTGCAGCAGCTGATGCAGAACAAGATGTGTAATGTGGGGAGGGTTCAGTTTATAGTTTTATTCAGTTTAGTGATTTTCTCGTGCTTCCATTGTGGTGGGACTTTGGCAGGGGCTAAACTAACTGAAATTAGATTAATGAGACACCTTAATGAGCAGTACTGAGAACAGTGGTAGCCTCTTGGTCTACTGATGCACTTTATAAATCCAAACTGTGAAAAACATGCCTGTTCCAACTGAATTGTACTTAGTTCATGATTGCTTTTGTGTCATAGCTGTTTATTTGCATGCTCCAACTTCATGTAAATGCACAAGACCACAAAAAGGCCTCTCTTTTCTCCTGCCCTTTGCTGAGCATGGCTTGAATTCCTTCCTTTGCAGCCTGGTAACTATGTTTGAGACCAGCATGGGATGGCAGCATCACCCCCTCCCTAATGCTGCAGTAGTTTTGCTGGATCTTTTAAATGCAGATGTTGGTCAGTTTTGCTTGGAATGGAGAGATTGCATGCCTGGATAAGCCAAATCTTCTGCCCTTTTGAAACAAGTGTTGTTTCCAGATGAACAGGGAACCTGCTCACTTCAACAATCAGTCGTTTTTATTTTCAAAAGCAAAATGAGGAGCACTGTATGTGTATGTATATATGCAAGAATAACTCTGCAGGTCACAACCTGCAGCATAATGTGGCAGTAGCCACATCTGTCTGCCAGGAGAAGGTGCGAGATGTGCATTCCCCACGAGTTTGTAATAAGTTATTTTTTATGTTTCCCCAGGATTTGCCAGGTATCAGTGTGACTATTATTGCTGCTATTTTTATTTAAAAAAAAAAAGATTCCTCAGCTTCTTAAATGTTGTGTTTTGGTTGAGTGTTCAGTTGTTCAGGTTGGATCAGGCCTTTAGTTCCCTGAGCAAGGAGCTGTTCCCATGGGGCTCTAAGGTGGAGCATCCTCCCTGGAGCTTAGCTGGGGTCTCAACATTGAAATAGGAGCATATTTTCAAAGTGGGGATCACTTTGGTGGTGTGGAAGGCCTGGTGGCAGATGGGCAGAGGCCAGGACTGTAGGTAGAAGTAATGCTTAGAAATGCTGCAGACGAACTGTTGGCATCATGTCCCTTCTTCAGGCTTTGAAGTAGGAACAATAAGATTTCACATGTGTTTCCCAGTGCATAAAGGGGTTAAACCCCCTTCAGTGTGCCCGTCTGAGCTCCTGAGTGCTGTTTGAAAGGACTTTCACAGAAGTTCATTGGAATTATCTCAGCCCTTGACAGCAGCCTGAACTGTGCCCGATGCACCATCTCTCACTTGCTTTAGATGTTATGATGTTTTTGCAAGGCTCATACACAAAACCTGCTGCTTTTCATTATCTTCTTGGAGCTGCTAGATCATGGAAGGGCTTGAGGATAATCCAAGCTCTGCCATGTGGGCCTAAATCACAGAAACCCCCAGATGGGATTTGAGCTGATGCCTGGCTTTTTCCAGTTAGGTCTGAAATGTTTCACATCTGTGCTGGTGCTTCAGTGTGTCAACCTGTGTTGAATCTGAAGGTTTATTTTGGAGTATCAGGAGTGGAAGGAAAAGGCAGTCATTGTTCTGGACAAGCCTGATCCTCCTGGTCTCCTGCAGGAGGATGAAGGGCCCTCCCTGATGTTCCAAGCTAACAGCATCCCAACAGCTGGATGGCTGTTGCCAGTGTCATACCGGGGTCCAACCCATGAGCTCAGACCCCCAGGAAGGTCAGAGCAGAACTCTGTCTGCCTGCAAAAGATTCAATGGACCGGGATGTGTTTTAGTAAAAGGAGGAGGAGGGAAATGATGAAGCAAATACAAATCTGAAAGGGCAGAAGGAAGACTGTCAAAGGGAGCATGGGGAGCAGCTGGCACCATCACAGCAGAGTGGCACAGATGTGCAGGAAGGCAGCTTTCTATTAAGGGATGTTTTGTCTTTGATTACACCAAAATAACGGCACCTTTTTGAATGTCTCTCTATTTTTCTATTTGTCAGTGACTGTCCTTGCCATATTCCATGAACTCCAGGTTGATGTTGAGCTGTATGCCCTTCTCTTTGGCGAAAGCGTCCTCAATGATGCCGTTGCCATAGTGCTGTCTTCGTAAGTGTCTTCTGTTTTTATTTTTAATTGTTATGTATGTTACACGTCGGGTGTTGGGAGGAGCCACTGGGCCTTGCTGCTGTAAAATAGGAGCAAGGATGTTTGCAAAAGCATATTAAGTGTCCTCAGAAGCTGTAGTGACCTTCTGATGCAGTTTCCCGTTGCAGACTGCTGCTTGGGATTGTGGGTTGTCCTTTCAACTTCTCCCTGTGTGATGGGTGGTTTTGTTTTGCTTTTATGGCCAGCTGGTCCATCCATAAGGAAGTTTTTAGGTCCCTCTGAAACAGGAAAAGCACCATGTCTGCTTTTCAGCCACAGGTTCCCACTGAAAACCCTTGCTGATGGCTTTTATCTTACCTGCCTTCCTTCCCACCCACAAATACCTGCTTTTGTTTAGATGGAAATAGCTGGTAAAGCAGCTGTTTCCTTTCTCTCCCCACTTTCAGTGCATGGAGGAGGTGGTGTTTCTTACAGCTGGAGTTGATGGCCCGGACTGAGCACAGGGGAAACTTGCTGCCTTTTATATTCTTTAATATTTTATGTCCTCTGCATGCAGGACGTATTTTATCTGTGTTGCACCGTGTTGTCCTCACGGGACTCTGTTTGGAAATACATAATATCTGCAGTGGTGACAGCTTAACATATAGCTAAGACTAATGCAGAAAATATTTCTGGAATACTTGTCACTCCAGCGTGCTGGTTGTGTGGGTTTCACTGGAGGCAGCAAGTAGCATACTGTGAGCTGTGAATCGCCACCCGCGTGAGCCGTGTTTGCTGAATTGAGTGTTTCTGTTGAGGCTTCTGGAACTGTTTGTATTGCTCACTCTGGCTCTTACGCTGGATGTGTCACCCCTGGTGCCAGAGGAAATGCTGCACAGCCACGCTGTGTTCCAGAGGTGATCTTAAGTGAGGAAGGGATGGGGTCTTCCAGCCTGTGCTGGGAGGTTCTGGGTGGGAGTGGGTGGGTGCAGCATCAGAGTAATGGAATTTGTGGTGGATCTTGGCACACGTAGGTGATGGCGCTGTGTGCAGTGATTTGCCTCTTGTGCTATTTCAGTACCAGCTTTGTAGCTGTTGCTCTGATTTCCTGCCTTCCTCTCTCCACAAGCTGAGCTCAGTCCACCCTTTCCCCAAAACAGGATAATTTGCACCAAGGCAGTAGTCAACAGTTGTTTTGTTTTGCTGCAGAGCTTTTGGGCAGAGGGGCCTGGCAGCATGAGACATTTCTCAAGGGCATCTCCGCAGTTGTCCTGTATCTGATTTAAATTTTTCCCTGGTCTGTTTTCACTGTCACCATAAGAAGTGTAAGGCAGCCCTGGCAGCAGCATGGGTATCTCACATTCAGTGCAGGTAGTTGAGTCACCTGAACACAAGCATGTCTTGGGTGCAAGGAGGAGGTGAGGGTCTCTTGTGCCAAGGAGGAGAGCCTCCTCCAGGAGCAGTCCAGAGCTCCTACTTATGGTTCCCCTTTTTCAAATTTAGTTTGGCATTTGCCTGTTTCACAGCAGAGGCATAAGTGGGGGAACTACATGGGGGTGGTTCTGCTCCCGCAGGCACGGCAAGACCTGCTCCCCAGTTAGGAACTGTTGGGAAGGTGAGGAATTGAGTGGTTTCTGGGCAGGTGGGCTGTGCTTATGGAGCAGCTGCCACCTGGATGACAGATGGTGGTGGGTCCCACCCTGTCCCAGGGTGAAGAGGGGCTCCAGCCACAGCTGGATGAGTGCATGGAATTGTGATTGCCCCAGGAAGTGTCAGCTCCTTGACATGGTTTCTGCCAGGATCTGGGTGCTCTGAGGCTCTTCTCCTCTCCTCCCTGCTTTCAGCCCCTGGCAAATGTCTGTTCCTGTGCTTAGGGAGCAGGATCCACGCCTTTCTGTTCCTGCCTTGTGCTATCTTGGCCCGGCCTGGCTTGCAGCAGCAGGGAACTTGTAGCAGGATGAAGAGGAATTGAACCCAGAAGTGAAAGCCAGTGGGCAGTGAGGTGCCGGGGCTGTGGTTTGAGAGTGGTGGGGCAAATGCAGCCACAGAGTCTCTACCTGCTTCTTCTGAAGGAAGGTTTCACAGAGAATAAACACCACGGGGATCCCCTTGGGCAGGACAGGGGAAATAAAGGGCAGCTGGCAATAATGTCGTATTAGTGATGCAAAAACAAAGCCAGAAGAAAAACTGGAAGAGATTAAAACACAAAACCGACACCCAAAGAGTCGGTTGTGGAGGGGAAGTGAAACCAGTCTGGATTAAAAAAAACCCAAAACCATGAAACCCGAAAACCTAGAACAGGAGCATGTTGGTGAATGAGAAATATAAGATGGGGTTGATGAAAGGAATTAAATCACAAGGGAGGATCTGTGGCTTGCAGTGTAAAAGGCAATGCAGAAAACGAGATGTACTAAAAGCAGGGAAGTTCAGCAATGGAAGTGACCCATGATGTGTTGGAAAAGAGGGGAGTGCCATTCGTGTTGCAGAAAAATGTTGGTGTGTAGTTAGTGGAGAAAGCTGCAGAATGTGTGCACAAGGCAGTAAGTGCCTGTTCCAGCATAACTCAGCAGGTTAAACAGCAAACGTTTAAAGTTCACATCCAGGAGTTTTAACAGAGCCAGCCAAGGGATTGCTAACTAGGAAGTTAATGTTTTTAGAAAGTTTACATCAAAGAAAGTGACGTAAGGAGTTGATAAACAAGATTTAGGAGCTGGGTAAGGGCCCCCTTATCTCAGCCTTTCCAGGTAAACCCGTGGAATGACTGATGCAAGGCTCAGCTCATCAGGAGTTGGGAGGGAACAGATTCAGAGATGGGATTAGCATGGCAGACCTGTTTGCCATCTTATCCCAAAGATCTCTTGAGGTTTGGTGGATGCAGAGAACAGTGTTACTGTTGTGAACGGCACGGTGCTGTCTGCTGTGCTACCCTGTGATATTGCACTTCAGAAGTCAGAGCAGTGCAAACTAAATGTGGTGCATGTTAAATGTGGCAAAACGGCAGAACGCACAGTTCTCCAGGGGATATATTCACATCAGCTGCCTCAGTGGAGTCGACGGAGAAATTTGGGCTTTCCACTTGGATGGTTCGTAGTCCCACAGTGCTTGGCTTTTACAGAAAGCTGGTGCCAAACCTCCAAAATACCATCATAAATGACAGATCATGTGAGGGACTGGCTTTGGTCTGGTGCTCTCTAAAGTCTGGGAGTAAATGCAGAGCCATGCCCAGGAGGGGTGGCTGAACCTCAGAAAGCCAGCAGTAGGGAAGGGGATCCCAAACTCCTCAGGACAGGGTGGGTGTGCTGCCACTGTGTGCTGCAATCCCAGAGGATTGCAGTGTCTCCCTGATTCCCCAGGCTCAGGGTCTGCAGCAGTCGTAGCACTTTACAAGGCTCATGTAGCACCCTGAGGTGCCTCTGCCTCCTGACTAAGGAGTGTTTTGTCTGTGCTTTCCCTCCCTTTTCCAGTTCAATAGTTGCGTATCAGCCAGCGGGTGACAACAGCCACACGTTTGATGTCACAGCAATGTTCAAGTCCATCGGGATCTTCCTGGGGATATTCAGTGGATCTTTTGCAATGGGAGCAGCTACTGGAGTTGTGACAGCTTTAATATCCTTTTTGTTGTTGTTTGTTTTATTTTTTTCCAAGTGTTTGCATAACAGCTTCTTCTTTTGCTGTGCTGCATCTCACACAGATGTTTCATGGTTTTTTTCCCTATATTAATGAAGGGCAGTGCCATAGCCTTTTTAGGGGCAGACTGTGTAATGCTGGGATGCACAATTGGATTTGATATGCTCTTAGCCTGCAGTGTCTCTCCAAGTTATCCTTAACCATCTGCAACGTCACCAAGTTCACAAAACTTCGAGAGTTCCCGTTGCTGGAGACCGGCTTGTTCTTCTTGATGTCCTGGAGCACATTCCTGCTGGCTGAAGCATGTGGCTTTACAGGTAAGCTCCAGCACAGCCCTGCCTCTGGGATGGAGATCTGCAGGGATGATTGGGCCACTCAGTTTTGCTTCTCCCAGTGTTAATTGCAGTCAGGGCCCTCCCTCTGGAAATTTAATTTCTCTTGAGTTCTGGAGTTACTGCATTAAGTCCCCTACACTACTGGGGTGCAGCTCAGCTCCCTTTTCATGACCAGAAGTCTAACATGATGCTCTGCTCCCCAGGTGTGGTGGCTGTGCTCTTCTGTGGGATCACTCAGGCCCATTATACCTATAACAACTTATCAACAGAGTCCCAACACAGAACTAAGCAGGTGAGAACTCCTCAGCCTCTTTCAGCCCCTCTGAATTTCAAGTTCAGTATTAATTCCTTTGCAGAATTAGGTGCATGTGTCTTCCTACAGCTGGATTTTACTAGCGTTGTTTCCACAGAAGTATTTATTGGATGAGGGATGAGCTAACATGCTTTTCTTGTTCTAGCTATAATATGTTTAATTTGTTTTTCTCTTTCAGTTGTTCGAGCTTCTGAATTTCTTGGCAGAAAACTTCATCTTCTCCTACATGGGACTTGCACTGTTCACCTTCCAGAACCACGTCTTTAACCCTACCTTTGTGGTGGGGGCTTTCGTATCCTTTGGAGCCCATTTTATAAGACAAAGAAAGAAGGAGAGAGGTCCCTCATTCCCAACTCGTGTTTTTCATTCAAATGAGTGGGTTTGGTTTTTTCCAGTCAGATTAGCTTTATTTTTAAAAGGGGATTTCTGCAATGTAGCGATGCCTTTGCTGGTTATTTTAAGAAGATGGAGATTCTTTTCTCAGTTTTTGTTATTTTTTTTTCTTCCCCTTGTCTTTCCTTTTGTGGGCATTTGAGTCAGCTGCTGCAGGGACTCATCATTCAGTGTGACCACGATGCCAAATGCCAGGCTGTCACCTGGCAGTGTGGCACCAGGAGTGGCTGGTTTAGCTGTTTATTTCCTTTTTTGTCTGTTAGTCCACTTGGTTACCCATGAAAAAAGCCTTTTTCTGATCAAACAGCACAGTTAAAGCTACAGTAGATGCCTGTGAATGATGTCATGAGAAAGGATTTTCCTTTTTGCAGGCTGATGCTGGTGGGCACAAGAGACTGGTCCTTGTGTGTTTCAAAATACAAGGATTTTGAGGGAATTTTTTTTCATATCACAGTGAAGCCAGTTAAATGTGCAGAATTACTTTCACCCTTTGCATGGACTGACACAGGTTTATACTGACAAATAAAACAGTATTTGGCAGTGCTGGCCCTTGGCTTTGCAGCAGGTTCAGCTGGATTTCCCCAAAGAGTTTTTGTGGGGTTGCAGTGGGGTAAAGAAGGTAAAGGGAAATGCCATTTGGGTGGTTATATTGGAATTTTTTGCTGTGCCTCTTCAGTGGGAACTGGCTAACTCGCTGATGAAATAGCTCATTCATGAGAGAGATCATGAAATACGTCTCTTATGCAAATTCATGATGTTCAGGAAAGAACATAAAAGCTGGAAGCATTTTCCACATTATTCAAGGCTGCAGTGAATACTGGCTCCAAGATTATTTTTGCCATCTGGGTGCTGGTATTAAAAGACACAGCTTCAAAGATAAAAAGCAATATGAAGGGGCTGGTGATTCTTGTATCTCACAGGCTATGAAAACAGAAAGAGTATTAGATTTTTTTTTTTCCCTCTCAACTGCTGCTGCTTTCATTTTGCTGAATAATCTTTGGGAATGGGACTTAGCTTAAAGCTTCAAACCCAGCTGTGAAGTGTGGCATGCCAGGGGATGTCAGAAGGGTTGTCGTAGCTGTGATAACTTGAGCTTCACAGAAGACAAATAATTCTTGGGGTGGAAAATGGACCTGGCTGGGGAGAGCATACAGTGGGAAATGGTGGTTTTTCTCGCTTCTCACTCATCTAACACATTCTTTCATCATTTTCCTTGTTTATTTGTGCTTGTCTCTGTATGATATTCTTGAACTGCAGTGTGTGCTTTGCTTCAGTGAGGCAGTAGCCTGCTCTTCCCACACTGCTGTGGCACTCAGAGCTGGGTGATTGTCCTTGCAACCAGAGGACCAGCATTTCTGCAGCTCCCCAGCGTTTCCGTCGGGCAGTAGAAATTGGCTCTCTGTGCAGGTGGGATGTGATGGGAGGAGACACAGGGAGAGCAATTTCCTTAACATGTGCAAATACAGCTTGCTATCTTCCTAGGAAGAGCTGCCAATATTTACCCACTGTCATTTTTACTGAATTTGGGGAGAAGAAATAAAATTGGAACAAATTTGCAGCACATGATGATGTTTGCTGGTATGTTGCTGCATCCTTGCCTCCAACAGTGTGGTCCATTGGCACTTCCTTGGCCTTGATAACCTGGAAATATTTCTTTTTCAACTTTAAATCTCTTATGGGCAATGTCTGGAGGGGAGACTGGGCAGGAAAGGGCTCCCTTAGGCTCAGTGGTGTCGATGTCTTGGTTTTGGGAGGTAGGAATGTTCTCCTGCCCTTCTTTGAGTGCATGGTGTAGGGCAGGAGTGATGACAGCATCATTGCTGTTCTTCTCTGGTTGTGGATGTCCCATCAGAGGGACAGGACCATATGTGGGGCAGCAAGATGTAAACCCCTCTGGCAGGGGGGTGGGCTGTGCTGACACAGCTCCTGCAGTGTCCCTTCCCTGGCAGGGCTGCGAGGAGCCATGGCCTTCGCCCTGGCCATCCGTGACACGGCCACGTACGCCCGGCAGATGATGTTCAGCACGACGCTCCTCATCGTCTTCTTCACGGTGTGGGTGTTCGGAGGGGGCACCACGGCCATGCTGTCCTGCCTGAATATCCGGTGAGCGCGGGGCTCTCCTGCCACAGCACCTCCTCCCCCTCCTCCTGCTCTTAGCTTAAGCTCAGTGTGAAGGGACAAGACATGCCCTCTTCCCCTGGACCCTGGCACACGCCTGTCCTAACCGTGTGCTTGTTTTCCCCTCCACAGAGTCGGTGTGGATGCGGATCAGGAGAACGTGGTGAGTGAGCCCTGCTGGGCAGCTCTGCAGGGGAATCTGCACTGCCCCCATCAGGGCAGGGGTTACCTCGAGACCCTGCGAATGCCCTTCTGTGCTCCACTTCCTTCCAGCTGTAGGAGAGTTCTTAGCTCCTGTGGTGAGAGAGTTTGCAGTCAGTGGGAGTCACAGCTTTTCTGTGCTGTCTGGGGTTAGAATGAGTCTTGCTTTGACTCAGCTGGAAAGAAGGGCACAGAAGTAATGCTGGACTGTTTAGTCAGTCCACGTTGCTACTGCAGTAGACTCGATCTCTCCCTTAATGGATTTGAAATAAATCCCAAAATGAACATGACATGGAGGCTCCCTGCCTCATCCCATCATCCAGGGCAGTATAGAAATGCCATTTACTGACTCATTTTATGTAGCATCTTCTGTCCCACTGTTAACCACGCGTACCCTCAAGCCCACCTTTGCCCCCTGTTTCCTGTGTGTTATGTGGCAGCATGAGGACAACCAACCACACTGAGATAAATGGTGGAGCCCTGGGGCCTTGGGGTTTTTCCTGCCTTTTAGGTCCGAGCTGTCTCACTCATGCATTGGCAGCCTAGTTGTGCTATGGCTCTCCTTGATTTCAGTGTGGGTTCTGCACCTTGGAGCTTCGTTTTATTCAGAGCCATTTATTGGGCTCTTTGCTTCAAGGAGAGAAAGCATCAGATGCTACAGGCAGCCCAGAGTCATAAATCTGTTAGCCAGATTTCTGTGAGATGCATAACTGTATTCATAGTCCCGTCCAAACAGTTTTATATTTTTTTCTCTGACTAAAAGGAAGCCTGGAGTCCCCATAACACATGATTATTTGCATACAGAAATCCCAGGCGAGATCTGATGGAGGTTGAACCTGTCAGTCACTATTAAATGTGATGACTGGATGCTGCTGGCTCCGAGGTACTTTAAACCTTGGGGCCAGACACTGGAAGGCTCTAGCAGAAAAACAGTCACTCTGTGCTTTGATGCCACCTCCCTAATGCTGCTAAACGCTGCTAAATGCAGTGTGAGCTGGAAGCACCGTGTGGCTGTTGTGATCTGAATGTCCCTATACTCACTGCAACCCAAAGGCTTCTGAAGGGGCAGTGGGAAGATGTGTGTCTTCTTATGTCCCCTGGGGATAATCCATTGTCCTGTGGGGTCTCCTCGCCCTGATCCAGATCATGGCATGTTGCCCTGCCCCTGCTTAATGTTTTTCTCTCCCATAGGGTGTCCCAGAGAGCGAGAGGAGAAGTACAAAGGCCGAGAGCGCTTGGCTGTTCCGCATATGGTACAACTTCGATCACAAGTATCCTTGAACGGTGGTTGGTGTCTGCCTTGTCAAATCCCACTGCTCAAACAGCTCCTGTTGGCTTGGAGCATGACTTTCTCCCTGCTTAGCAGAGGAGCTTTCCTGTTACACTGCTGGGTTTTTGTTTGCACCTGCTCATGTCTGTGAGAAATGACCATTTCCACCCATTGTCAGTGGGAATGCAGTGGCAGCTCCATTCAGAGCTGGGCTCTCCAGGGCTGCCATTCCAGGGGGTCATCAATCCCAGTGGCAGGCGAGCAGGAAAGGCAGTGGGGCTTCTCATTTGCATCCCTCTTGGTAAATCTGTGCCCCTCCTCCCTTCCAGATGCTGTGCTATGAATTAGTGGAGAAGCAATGTCCGTCTGAGAGGCACAGGCTGATGGGACTGGTGATGCTGCTGAGCATCTTACCAAAGTTGTGTCCTGGTCAGCTCATGTCCTTCTATTTTTGGTTGCATTCATGTTTCTCATCCCTGTGATTTTTGCGCTTCCAGGCACTTGTGTTTCTTTCCTCCCTGTGCTTTCCTCGAGACACTGAGTCCCTCACTGCTGCCATCCCACCCTTTGACTTACGACATCGCCCCGTTCCTCTTTTTCCCTTAACCCTCTCCATAGCTATCTAAAGCCTCTCCTGACACACAGTGGTCCCCCGCTGACCACCACGCTCCCGGGGTGCTGTGGGCCTATTGCCCGGTGCCTGACGAGTCCGCAGGCGTACGAGGTGAGTCCATCTGTCCTTTCTGTCACAGTGATGGTGGGTTTGACACGTTTGTCTTTCTGTGTTACTTCTGGATGCTGCTCTGCAGCATCGAGTGGGGGGTCTGAGGGGAGATCAGATATTGTGGCTGATGGATGAGGTAATTCCCATGAGCATTCCATCCTACTGTTTGTTCCTGAAGGGATCTGTGGTGTATTCATGGTGGTTCGTCAGTGACTGGCTCAGTGAAGCTGTCATGATTGTCCTTTCCCAGACCCAGCTGGGAGGACACACAGTTCCCCATCCCCTGCTTTTCTTCTGGCCTTGCAGCTGAGCTATTCTTGTAGCCCCTACAGCTGCATCACCCAAAACGAGAAAGGTTGCCAGCATTGCCAAGCTCAGGAGTCCCTTGCAGCAGCAGCTCTCCATAGCAGGAGGTTTCTTGCCCTGTCTGCAAAATATCAGCATCAGATTCCCTGACAAACCAGAGATGGCTGGGATGGGTCAGAGATGCAGTTTCTGTGCTCATGGGTGTTTTGGTCCTGTCAGAGCCACTCAAAACTGCATTCCCCTTGTATCTGAATATGGCAGCAGAAAGAAGAGGTCTGGGAGAGCCCTTTTAGGCAGTCTGCAGAGAAATCAGTTTGTGGTGCAAGTCACCTGGGCTCAGAGAGATGTGTGTGGCATGTCTGGTTATGGCCATGGTGCAGCAGAGTCCGTGATTCAGTGCCTCAATCTGCTTGTTCATGTCACCGTGCGATTGCTATTCCAGAAGAGTTCAACAGCACTTCCCTCCCGTTTGTTCCCCAGAACCAGGAGCAGCTGAAGGACGATGACTCCGACCTCATTTTGAACGACGGGGACATCAGTCTGACTTACGGGGACTCCACGGTCAACACCGACTCGGTGGCGTCCAGCGGCACGTCGCGGCGGTTCGTGGGGAACAGCTCGGAGGACGCGCTGGACCGGGAGCTTGCTTTTGGGGACCATGAACTTGTAATCCGGGGAACGCGCCTGGTCCTGCCCATGGACGATTCAGAGCCCCCCTCAAACGTCCTGGATAACGCAAGACATGGTCCGGCATAAGGTTGCTCGGTTTAATTGACAGTAATATTTGCATATATGATCAAAGAAGTATGTACTACCTAAAGTCTAATGCATGTCTCAAAATGTCTAAGCTGTATAAATATTATTTATATGGTGTCGGAAGAATATAAATATTCTCTGCCAAGCACTTGTAAAGAACAAGCTGCAAATTTAAGTTAAAAACTGTGTTGACTGCACTATGTAGGGTGGAACTGTTTTAGCGTAAGAGTCTTTTGCACACAGTGAGCTTCGTTAATGTGTGATATGATGAAGGGTTTAGTTCCCAGCGGGTAAGTAAAGGAGCTGACTCCCTGTTCATCCTTTGAGCCTGGGAGAGGAGGGTAGGGAGGTGCTGGCGAGCAGTGGAAATCGCTTTCTAGTCAGATGAGGCTTGTTGGGTTTTTTTTGGTCTCTGATCTTTGGATAGTTACGTTTGAAATATCAGCAAAAAATCTGCCCACAGACTTGCCAGGCAGTGGACGGTGATAAACTTGTTCACTTTGTGGGAACCTGGAGACTTTCTGTTTTTCAGTGGCCCTCTGCCCAAGCCCTGCTTTGGTGGGCTCATGGCAGACCCCAGCCAAAACTGACAGCAAGGGCTGTGGGTATCTGGCTGCTCAGAAGGGAGCAGGAGAGAAGGACAGTTGGTGTCTGTGTTTAGGAGAAGGAGGTGATCCCAGAGAACCAGGCGTGCACAGATTTTAGGGCTGAGTCCATCCTTCAGTTGTGGCTCAAGCAGCTTTCTAGAACCAGCCATCAAATCCTCAATTGGCAACTAAATTTCGCGTTTGGGAAGTGACCGCGTCTTCACGTGAGCGAATCTCTTCTGCAGCCACAGATGTAGCCAAGGTGTGCAGAGCTACTGCAGCTGCACCAGGCAACCTCAAACACGAGCTTTACGGCTACAGATCGACACGGTACCCCCGGAGCTCTCCAGAGGCACTGGGCATCCTGGTGGTACTGAAGGGGAGCCGTCCGTCCGTCCGTCCTCCTGTAGAGTCGAAAACCATTGCACTTTGTTTGGTAACCCCTTAGCATGCTGTGTGTCTGCAGTCCCCACCCGACCTTTCTCATGTCTCTTTTACCATTTAATGAGAAATGTTTGCGAGTTGATTTTTTTGTTGTTGTTGTTTTTGTTTTTAATTTAAATTTTTATTTTCCAGGGAAGAGCACAGAACAATTTGCGATTTCACACTAGTGTTAAAGGATTTATTCTGTAGTTATGGGAACGGCTAAAGGTGCAGTGAAACTGTTAACCCTGACATCCTTCTTTCTCTCCTGGAAAAGGGGAATCACAGAAATTTACTGTATGTAATTTTACTGTCTATTTTATCTATAGTTTTGCTATACAAACCTTTCAGGATTATTGGTGCACTACAGGCCTGTTCTGGAGTTGACCCTCTCCAGAGGACTTGAACAGAGGTGTTTAAAATGAAAATACATGAAAGAGAGCCAGGTGAGTCCAAGCACTCCCAGCTCCCATTAGCTGTCCTTGGAACAAACTCTGCATCTCTCAGGATGCGACCCTGAGACCTCAGAGCAGTGTCCCCATGGCTGTTTTCCCCAGCTCCACCTGAGAATTGGAGGAGACAGGAAATCCTGAAATTTCAAGTATTATGTATAGTTGAGAAAATAAATTTACACTTTTTTTTGTTTTTCATTTTCTCAGGTCTAAGTAACATTGCCTTAAAATTATGGATGTGAAACCAGTTATTTTGGCAGTTTATCCCCAAGAAAATGCTTTCTTTATCCTTCTGAACAAAATGTGTAAGTGTTGCCATAGGAATCCCCTGGAAGGGGGGTAATGCTCTGTTTATATTTGGGTAGGGCATCTTCCTTGCACCTGTAAATGGCATCCCGCTGTTAACATTGCTGTTGGATTAGCGCTGGCCTTTGTTTCCTACTATGCAGGAATTCCATAAAGTGAGTGTGCATTTTATATGATGTCTGTGACTTAACTTCATGTGTTTAAAAAAAAAATCAAAAAAGGAGAAAAAAAAAATAAGTAGGAACCTGTTGATTTTAGGTTGACTGCATCACTTCTACATCCTGTTTTTTGTTTGTTCTGCCTTTTCGAAGAGGTATGATAAATAACTACCTCTTGTTTTTTCCTGTATTGCCTGACTGTGAATTCAATTTACAAAGTTGGTGCAGCTGGAGGTGCAGAGCAGTTCTGCTCCCCCTGACAGCTCGTGGCCCCATCAGCAGGGCCCCAGCACTGGCAGCACAGGGCTCCCTCCCAGGCACCCCCAGCTGAGGTGCAAATTCCCACCCAAGGTGGTCACAGGGTGATGTTTTACCATGTCTGTGGTAGCATTCCTCTCTTTCTCTGACCCTTCAACTTCAATAATTTACACACTTACTAAGCTTGCCAACACGTTACCATAAGCCTCAACTTTTGAAGGCAGCAGCATTTCAGTTAGTACATTAAAGAAAAAAAAAAGATTACAAATGATGGTTTTATGAGTTACCTGTGAACTTTTATGATCCATACATAATGGAACCAGTTTTGAATAGCTTTGATGAATGAACAAATCTAAGCTTAAATTCAGGAGACATTCAATAAATGACTCAGATTCATCCTCAGCTGATGATTTTCATCCATGAATGCCTGGTGTGCAGATGCAGAGTCCTGATGCTTGTGTGCTGTAGATGGAGTATCTTGGAGAATCAGGGCCTGAGACCTTTTGCCAAATAGATAAGACAGCCCTGACGAGGCAGTTTACAGCATCCATAAAGATTTAGAGATGGTGCCCTTCTTCTGTAAATTGAATTTTCATGGTTTTTGCACACGAAAAAGCATTGTAGGTAAAGTTATAATTTGTACTGGTACTGTCGATTTGTGTGGTAATGGCATTAACCCCGTAGCTGTGGTGTTTGTGCAGCTGATCTGTGATAGCTGATGATCACTATTGGACCTTCTGTTTACACTGACTAAATCCTTTACTGTTGCGTTGTACTGTGAAAGAAGGATTATGGGCCTATAAAAGATTATTTTTTTTGGTTTTTTTTTTTTTTTGGAATTGTGTGTACCGTTTCATAAATTCACACGGAAATAAATCTGTAGCAAAGTGACGACGTGCCACTCGACCTTCTCAGAGCAGTTTGTTCATGGCCCTTGACCACGGATGAGGATGCTGGACCCTGAGGGCTGCAGGGCACATTCCTGCCTTCACCCCAGCTCCAGGGACACAGCCCGGCCCTGGGGCCATTCCCTCCCAGGAACAGGCTGGGGAATGGAGAGATGCTGATGTTTGCCAAAAGCTGCTGCAGCTCCCAGGTTCCTCCAGGAGCAGCAAACCCAGGTGGGGTAGTGCTGCTCACTCACATATGCCTTGGGGCGATGGGTGGACCTGTGAGAGAGGCATCACTGGGGGGTGTTTGCAAGATCGAGGCTCCTGAGCTTTCACAGGCTTTTTTATCCCATGGGTCTGTTGAATTTGCAGTTGGGCTTGGGGCTGGTGTTTCTGCCCTCTGTCTCCTGCCTGTACCAGGATTTTGGTTCTCTGCTCTTAGAGCAGCTGAAGAGGCAAGTTGTTCAAATGCTTTGCAATCCTTCAGTACAGAGAGCACCTCAGAAACTTCAGGAATCTGTTTTTGAGGGCTTTGATTCACAAAGGACAACCTTCATGTCTTGAATGGTGTAAAACCACATTGTTCATAGCTCTGTGTCGCTGTGGGAGGATAGCCCTGAAATCCAGTTAAACACTTGTCTCCAGTGCACAGCAGTGAACAGCTGAGGGGATGGCTGTGCTGCTTTCCAAGGGGACTGTGGTCCTTGTGTGGCGTGGCACATCCTGGACTGTCCTGCTGGGCTTTGCCAAAGCAGTGCCTGCAGCTCTCAAAAGAACTGGGAGTTCTGCGAGCGAGAGGGGCTTGTCCAGCATCGCTCTGGTCATGGGTGGCCAGTACTGGAAGTCACAGGAGTGGGACAGGAGACAGTGGTGTTTATTTTCTTACTATGAAATTATGCTAATTCCACGGTACAGTATCACACTTCAAAGTCCTAGCAGTTGGAATAAACACCGCTAATACCACTGCATACGTGCTCTCCAGCCCAGGCTTGGATCAGACTTGTGCACGTAACTAAAACAAACAAGGACATAATTTAGCAATAAAACAAATGCCTTTTGGCAGCTCTTCACCTTTGCAAACCCTCAAAAGAAGTGCAGCACACCCCTTCAAATGGATTGTTTCTCGAAACAAGGTATGGTTCAGGCCCTGGACCTCATCTTTGATGAGCAGTATCTCCAGTGCCCAAAATGCAGCTGGGACCATCTGGTGTGCATCCACTCTCCCCAGTGCAGGGGACTGCAGACAGGCACCCTCTGGGATGGGCTTGCTGTGCCATGAGCTGCCGTGTCATACCAGTGAAGCAAAAATATTTTGGATAGTTGCTGTTCAGAGGCACTGGAAGCAGGGACAAGGGAGATGCCTGCATGCTCTGGGGAGGGGGACTTGCACTGCAGACAGGTGTGTAGAGCTGCCATTTGTTGATTAGTGCCTGTTTTATTAGTTCTGTTCAGTTTGAACTGATGAGAGGCAGCTTTCAGTCAGGCTATCGTACCATCTGTCCACCTTCATGTGGGGATCAGTAAAACACTGGGAAGTGGGCCAATGCTGGGTATCTACAGCCTCAAAAAACTAGCAGGGCTGTTTTTAAAACAATCCCATATTCCCATGACCAAGGCACAGACAGTCCTGTGCGCTTGGCTCTCTGTCTCCATGTAGTGCTGAAGAAGCATTTATGTGAAGTAAAATTAAAAAAAAAAAAAAAAAAAAGGGCAAAAAAAATCGAGGGTTTGATTCTTCTTCCGCATTTCATTGTGGCCTGAAAGGAGCTCTGGTCCTTGCTGGGTCCTCTAGATGGCAATATTGGAAAGGACAGTGATTGTCCATCACCGCCACGTCGCTGCAGGTCTGGGCAGTGCAGAGCCCACCAGCCCCTGCTCCAGGGACCCTCCTGAGAGGGGGATGTCCCTGCAGTCTCCTGGCCTTCAGACAAGCTTGATAAGAAGGAAAGCAAAGTCTTGGTGTGTTGGCTGCTGCAGAGGTGAGGTGTCAGGGTGAGGCTGTGCCTGGAGAGCCCAGAGCCAGGGAAAGCAGAATTCCAGCCTGTCACCACTCCATGTTACAGGAGGTCTGCTCTCTGGGCAGCGTTGGGGAATCAGGGGCTCTGAAGCATGGTGCTTTGGGACTTGCAGCTCTCCCACAGACCATCTTGGTGCTGTCCCTTACTCAAGCCCTTACAGTCCATGCACTTAAGAGCTCAGGTCAGAGGCTACAATATCCCTTAATGAGTTCAGGAGGCTCTGTAAGGTTTAGGACTCTGGGGTAGCAAAGCCTTGAATTTGTTGTTCAATATTTAGACATTCATATATACAAAAGGATTTGGTCTCTATTAATTAGCCTTTCATAGGAAATTCCACCAGCTGTCCTCCTCCCAGGGGTGCCAGCAATGCTCCAGCCCCAAGGAGCCCATATATGGTTGCAATCTCCTAACCCTGCATGTTCCACAATGGTGTGGTCATGGTTACTTTTAAGGATATGTGTGAACATTGCTTTTTCCTGTATGTATAAGCTCCCAGGAATGTGGACAAAGATAAAAAAGTGCATAAATTAAAGCTGCCAGCTCTATGCAGTGTGTCAGCCCTTCCACCTGCAGCAGCAAGGTTGGTTATTCCAGCCTACCCGCGTGGGTGCTGAGCTGCAAAGGATGCTTTGAGAAGAGGAAAATGCCAATTGGCTGAGCACTGAAGCATTTGGCATTGTAAACGTGCCTAGGTTGAGACAGCAGAAGTCACTGTCCCTTGCCCTTCCTCCTCCTTCTGATCTAAACTATGGCCAAGAGCTTCAGCTAGCCCTGAACCCTTTTTGTCCATGTGGGACTTCTACAGCCTGACTTCTGCTTGATTCTTCTGCCCAGGACATCATTCCCTCCCTCCTCCCTCTGTGGCCCGCTGTCCACAGCCCATGGCTAGCTTCTGCTATGTTTATACTCCAAACACAGCAATGGAGCTATTGTCCCCTTCAGGGTTAGTAGCAGTAAATGTCCTGCAACCCACTGACCACCTCCTCCTCTCCCCCACGTTAGCTGAAACCCCTTTGGCTTGTTTAGGTACAGGCCAATCACAGAAAGTCAAAGGAGTTACGTTCTGCATCTGTATCCTGTCTACAGCATCTCCCCTGCCCCTCCTGCCCTGGTCTGTACCACAGTGCACCTTTTCTGATTAGTAGCTCCAAGGGCACCCTAAAGACATCTAAGGACAGTGTGTCTCCACATCCCTGCAGCATCCTCAGTCTCTGCAGCGCCTTGAAGTATCTCCTCTGTACCCTTTGATGATGGATGGCTAAATCTGCTCCTCTGTGATATGGCTCACTCTTAGAATTCCCAGAGGTACAAGAGGAAGGAGAACAAGAGTTGCAGCATTGCTTGCTTTTCCCCTTTCCCAGGTAGTTAATATTAATCACTGGTGCTTTTGGATATGTTGTTTGAATTCTCCCAGCTTCTGAAGCTTTTGAGATCTGTAATAAGAGAGAATTGGAAATACCTCTCTATCTCAGTGACAGATGGGCCAGGTTTAATACAAATTTATTCCCTTCTCCAGATACTCTGCCATTATGTTTTAGCTTTGGAACATGAACATCCTAAAGCTGTTTAGCTAAATGATTTTTGAGCGGTCTGATGTCACTATTTGCACTGATGTCCCTTTCTCAAAGTGCAAAATCAGGATTTCTCTGACAGGACAGGTCAAGTGACACAGTTCTGCAATCACACAAGGTATGTCTGGATTATCCATATTTTCCACCCTGGGGCTTCAGAGCTGTGTCCGCTGCTCACATGAGAAAGTCCAAATTCTTACAAAAGGCAAACGAATTTCCCTTGCGACTTGGTTTCTGCCCTGCTTGGGCTGGTTCACCAGCTGGAGCTTCGTTGCTGAGATATTTGCTGTCAATAAAATATCTCAGCTCAGGTCAGATGCCTTAAAGGGCTCAAAGCTATTGTCCTGCTAGAGAGAAGCCAGGGCTGTCTGGCACAGTGACATGACTAAACTCAGCTCCATCAGCGACTTGTTGCTTCAGCTGCAATCCCTGCTCTGATGACAGAGCTGATAATAGATTGTTGGTGCTCGTGACAAGGGTGTAGAGGTTGAGTAAAAAATCCCCTGGAAAAAATGGATCATGCTGTCTTTACAGATATTTAATTTGAGATTCCATAGCTAGCATCGGGCCTCAGCAATGCTTGCAAGACTGAATTCCATTGCTCTGGGGAGGAGAGCCCAGCTGGGGGTCAGGCAGTCATGCCAATATGGCACTGGAGCAGTTTTGTTCAGCATCACGGGGCTGGCTGGGCTAAATGGTGCACTGATCCCAGGAGTGGTGGGCACATGTAATGCTGCGGAGACACCATCAGAGCAGGATGTGCTGGCTCCTCAGGCTGGGAAAATGAGCATCTGTCGGCCTCTCCAGGAGTGGAACTGACTCAGGGCACTGAGACAGTGGGGATTATGGTCCGTCTGAACCTCCTGGAGCACAACAAGCAGGACAGTTAATACCTGGACTTCTGTGGCTGGCCGCTCTTCTGATGCAGCAGAATGAGTAAAGCTGAGGCACAGCGTGTAAATATTTATAGCCCAGTTACCAGGTTTCATGTTTGGCCAATCCTTCTGTCCTTCCTGGCTCCTACCACTTGATGTTTGTGGCTCTGAGTTGCCAAGGACACTGGCAGGGGCAGAATCCTCTCTGCAGGGAGCCAGGGCACTGCTGCAGCCTGGCAGCACCCAGGGCACTGTGACTCCTTTCTGCCCCCAGAGCTGGTCCTGCCTGCGGTGACCCATCACAGCAGCACCCACCAGCACCTGCATCCCGGCCAGCAGCTCTGGGAAGGGGGACACGAGGCACTAGAAAAGTCAGTCTGGCAGCATTTTTGCACTGACCAGGTTAGGTTTGCACAAGGGAGGTGGGGAGGGAATGTGCAGCACCCAGAGGTCTTTTTCTCTCTGAAGACATCTCTGTCACCCCTTGCTGTAGTGAGTTGCTCTCCCGAGGGGGTCCTTCACCAAAATATAAGCAGTGTCTGCACAACTCTCATGATCTTCCTCAGATCCAGAATATCTAATGCCAAATATTTTTCCTGCTGTTGGTTCAGTTTCTTCTTCTGTTCCCAACCCTCACTTGAGCTGCTGAGGGGAAAAAAATCCCCAACTGCTTTTACTGAAGAGATTTATTTCAGTTTGGAAGTGGCAGGAAGACAACTTCTCTGTATCCATGCATATATCTGAGATCTTTCTCTTGGGTCTCTCAGCTTTCACTTCAAACTGTCTTTAAATCACTTTTCTTCAGCAGAATTCAGAAAAGAAGTGAACTCTCTCATTTTTGCATAAGAGATTATTCCCAGAAAATTTTGTTTAAACCAAAGGAAACACACCCATGCTCCCTTCGTGTCAGCTGAACTAAGTTATTTGAAAATCCCATCTGACTGGAAGGAGAGCGAAAGTCCAGCACAGACAAATCTTCTTCACAGCCGGGTATCAAGTCTAAAATCTTTTGTTGGAGAAAGCTGCCTGACAGCTATTTACTGCAGCTCCTTCAGCACACTGAGCTCAGGAAATTGCATTCATAATTTCCTTAGTGCCAAATGGTTTGTAATTTTCCCATGACTATTCCTTTTTTTGTTTGTGAAACAAAGCCTTTGGAAACCTTACATAAATTTACTTTTTGTCTAACTATGAAGCTAACACAAAGTCTGTTTTATATACTATATAGTGCATAGAAGGGGATATTGTTCACTTGAGTTGTTTGGCATAGGAAGTAAAAAACTCAACCTTATTTGTGACTAAGCCTTCCATCAATAGGCTTATAATTTTAATACAATCCTTTTTTTTAGCAAAGGGAAAATTGATCTGAGAGAGAAATTAAAAATGCTCATAAAGGCAGTGCTCATAGAGAGCAAGTAGAAAAGGTGGAATCATGTAACCTTGGTTTCTCCACATTACCATCAGTGCAGGTCTGAACAGTAAGTGTCATTCTCAGTGCATTTATATAAAAGGAGAAGAATTAACTCTGATTTATTCAGAGGCACGTGAGTCTCATCAGCTGGGCTGGGGTTCAGTTCCAGCCCATGGGACAGATCATATCCACAGCTTTGGACAAATAGCTGCTTTCTCCACTTTGCCCCTGGGTTAGCCCTGGGCACCACATGGGTAGTTTAGGTTGGTATCTGGGAGCACACACCCAATTTAAGCCTCTGCACAGCTTCAGCTGCCATTAACTATCTCACTAAATACAGCTTTCACTGGCATTAATTGTGAGTCACACCAAATCACTATGCAAAAAGCCAGCAGAGTATTTATTAAGACTCCCCAGCTCGAGGTTTTGCATTCAGAGAGACAGGGACACGCTGGCAGCAGGTGCTGGGGGGGCTGGGCTGAGACTCCTGTGTCCCATCCCACATCAGAGCAGAGAGGACTGGAAGATGCTGTGGCAGCAGAGGAGGTTTGTGTGAGTCTCTTGCAGTGTTGCCATGTCTCCAGCCCTATTTTTGAACCTGAATCTTCTCCATGGGATGCTTTTGAGTCTGAAAGCTTGTTCTCTTTGTACCTGTCTGTCATTGCAAAGCCTGCATTTTAAAAAGAAGCCAACCTGCTCACACACCTTTGCCTCCCCAGGAAACGTGTAGGGAGCAAAAAGTGCTATTATGCTTTTTTGTACACAGAGGAGCCCGAGGCACACTGAGTGAATCCCTCCAGCTCGATGACACAGACAGGGCAAAGGCAGCCTCTGACAGCTGAATGAGGGACTGCAGGCACTGAGCACTAACTGCTCCTTCCTGGAGCATGTCCATAGTGTTTCCAGCAGCCCTGGAGCCAGGCAGGTAGTGCCTGAGGGACTGATGTTGTCACTCAGCCTAAGCCAAGCAAGAAGTTTGTACCAGGATGAGGAATTTAATTATGGTCCCCTGGGTTGTAGGCAAACACTGTGAGCCCCAGCCCAGGCTGTGCCTGTTGCCTCTCATGATCATGGTAATGATTTAATCTAGTGGTATGTGTTTCTTCATGGTCCTCAGCTTTCTAATTGATTTGATTTTAGCTGCAGTCTCAAGCTAAATGAAATTTGTCATGCTTTGAAAAGCTCCTCTGCTATTAGAACATGTATTTTACTTACGTTAGCCTGTGGGTACCTTGGATTAATTTTTTTCCTAGACTAAAATCTAAAGCTAAAATTAATAAAGAATCTTAATTTTGGTCTGATGCCTGGAAGTCATCTTTTCAAATCTGGAACATGAAACTCCCGGTGAGCCTCACACCAAGGAAAAAGACCAATGTTAGGGTAATTATGTACAGTAAGATAAAGATATACATGTTTTAAATGTCCATAACACATACCATCACAAATCACTTTGCTCTGTTTGAAGGAAAACCTTACATTATATTGCTATTTCTTTACCTCATTGCTAATAGAAACCTTTGTTAGAGCTCTCTGGATGTGCGTCCACCCAGGAACTGATAACTGATAAAGACCAAGAACCAAACCTTGTGTCAAATTTTATCTGTTTGACTTATGCAAATGTTCAAATATTTGATGGATTCCTGCTACTGAATGTCTGGCCAAGGTATTTGCTGGAATGGCCAAAGTATGGAAACACTTAAGCAAACTGTGACCCAGCAGTTGCTGAAGTCAATGGAAATTTACTCCACTTCAGCAGATGGTGGACGAAAAATTCTAGTCATGGCAGTAGTTCTGCAGGAGCAAAGTTATTTGTTTGCTCGGACTGTTGCCCGTATTTCAGTTTGTGGGCTCTGCTCAGGGTTAGACAGGGTTTACACAGACCACGGGGCTGGGCAAGGCTGGTGTGTGGGGATGCAGAGACAGAGCTCACAGGTCTCCATGTCCCATGGGGGGGTGTGCCCAGGTGTGGTGATGCCCGTGGCCACACCTTGCCTGCTGCTCCCACATCCCTGCCTGGGATCCAGCAGGAAACATCACCGGCACCCAGCCCACGAGTGTGGATGGAAATGCTGAGATTCAAACGACCATAAAGCAGAAAACCTCAAGCAGAAAACCTCAAGCCCTGCCCTTGGCAGAAAACCTGGCATGTTTGAATAGCCCCCTGTGGGCTGCAGATAAATAGCTGCAACTGCTGCCAACATTCCTTGAAAACTTAAATTGTTACTGGAAAGACTGTTGGAAACCTTGATTTCTGTTGCCTTTTCCAAATGTAGCCTTGTGGCGGTCACGGAGTCAACAGATGGGTCCATCTCTGCAGGGCCCTGGTGCATCATCTTTTATAAATGGGAGTCACCTTTGTAATTTTCCATGCACAGAAGGAGCAACTTGTACTGGGAGAAGCATTCTGACTTCTGCCAAAGGATGCCAAGTGGGCTGACATGACTGCTCCTCTTAATCTGATAGCTGAGTCATTCCTGCAGTTGTTTTTTAAAGGTGGGAACAATCTCTAGCTAGATCCCCTCTCAATGTGCAGATTCTGGTGTCAGGAAAATCTGAGTAGTGGTGATGCCACGAATAACGTAGCCACTGTAATTACTCACGAGCCTGTTAAATGGAAGACTCTCAGCAGGTGACCATCAGGCTTTTGGAAATCTCTTTTGATCTCTTGATCCAGGTTTGCTGATGGTGTTGTAGGGTTATGCTACAGATGTATTTTAAAGCTAAATAGTGGAAAGCTGAGTAGTTTCGTGCATATCACCTGATACAGTCACAATCCTTTTTTTGTGTCTTACTGTTTCGCCCACTAAATTAATAGAATCATGGAATCATTAAGGTTAGAAAAGACCTCTAAGATCTTCGAGTCCAACTTTAACCCAGCACTGCCAAATCCACCACTAAACCATGTCTCTGAACACCACATCTACATGTTTTCTGAACTCTCTCAGGGACAGTGATTCCACCACTGCCCTAGGCAGCCTGTTCCAATGTTTGACCTCCCTTTGAAGTGAAGATGTATTTCCTAATATCCAATCTAAACCTTCTCTGGTGCAACTTGGAGCCAGGATAACTTTGTCCTTTGCTGGCTTGCACAATCATTAATGAATAGGAATCCAATGATGCCCCTCATTAGCAAGTTAACCCCTCACTCCCATGCATGTGTGTGTTTCCAGACTACACTGATAGGAAGACTTACAGTGGATACACAGACAGAGCTGACAGATGTCTGTTTTTTGGCAGCCTGGCTTCTCCACACTGAGGATCACAGCCCGTGGTATGTGGCCAACAGGTTGCAATGCTCTCCTTTGCATCAACTTGGAAAGCAGCACATTATGTATTTAAACTCCATGGGAAAGGACTTGCATCATTGATGTTTGAGCCACACCGTTTAAAACCTTCCACAACCCCTCCCTTACTCCCAGAGAGGAATGACTCTGAAATGTTTCAGCTTTTCCATTACTTTGCCTGCCTGGAGACGTTTCATTAATGGCTGTGAGGTAATTAGCTGGTGTCAGGTGAGTTCCAGCTGCCTGCAGTGCTGGGACTCCTCCTGGCCACCAGTTATCCCCCAGGGCAGCAGAGTGGTGGGATGGCTCAGGGGGTGGGGACGGATGATCTCTTTCCCTATTTCTTTTCTCCCCCTCTCTTGGATCTCTTGAAGTGACTCAGTGCAGAATGCAGTGTCCTCTTTTGTGCATCTGGGGCTGCAGACAGCCTTTGGAAAAAGCAGAGGACAAATTGAGGAGGGAGCCATCACTGGGGCCTTGAGAGATCATCTTTCCAATGTGACACCTCTCCTTTCAGCTGGAACACCCCATGTGGGCCACAGATGCTTTGTATTCCAGTGGGAAAACAGCCCATCCAAAACAGGGTACAGCTGACTTCCACACAGTCGGGGACACAGAGGTCCCAGGAGCAGCCAATGTGTGTGGCTGCCTCTCCTGGGAGGGCTTCCTGCTCTTGCAGGCTGGTGAAAGCAGGTGGCTGTGTGGTGAAAGGAGGGTGAAGCCTTTCAGTCAGGCAAATAACAGGGCAATGACCCCAGGAAGTCAGTGTGGACAGGGAGTCAAGAGGGTTTGTGATGGTGCCTTGCACCCAAAATAGCTGCATCCCTCAGGCTGGGACCTTGGAAAGGGAGAAGAGCCCTTTCCCAGCTGTTTTTGACAAAGGGGTGATGGTGCCTGTGAGAAAGGAGGTCTGTCTGGAGAGGCTAAAGAGGGGGAGTGGGGATTATTTTCACCTGGAGCTGAGGTGTTTGCTGGGAGAGGAGGGCTCTGAAGGGTTTGTGTGTGGAGATATTCCAATTGGTGTGGAAAGCTGCTGTGGCTCTGTGGGGCTGTGGTGTCCCAGAGAGGGCAGGTGAGTGGGGTAGCTCCATCTCCTTACACAGGGTAGTTGTCACCACTGTCAGCCCTGGCCAGGGGACACCATGGATAGGGTGTGTCGCACCCAGCCTCAGGCTGGCATGTGGAAACCAGGACAGCCAAACCCAGGGGCTTGGGGTGAATCCATGCAGAATGCCACTTACACACCCCTGGGGCATGTAAGTGGCATTCTGCATGGATTCACCCCAAAATTCAATGGCTTTCTTCCACAGAGCATCAGCTGGCAAAACCAGCTCCACTGTCTAGAAGACTTCTTCCCCTCTGTGGCTGCAGAGTGATTGAATGAAAACAGCATGGAGACCCAAAGGATGACTGAAAACACATCTTTTTCTCCACTGATGAGGATGAGCCCCTGCTCTGAGGTGAGCCCTTGGCTTTGGGGGGTTGTCCTGGTCTCGGGGTTTCTTGCACAGCTCTCAGCTGTAGAACAAGCTCTCCACACCTCCTGTGAGCTCCACCATCTCCAAATAAAGTTTTGGAGCAGTTTGATTTGAGTGAGTAATTCAACCGACTCAGTTTTAAGTGCCTCTGCTCATAGTTCATTTTGTTTGGATAACTAGTCAACGATATATTGGATCATTGGAGTCCTTTTTAAAATTTATTTCCTGTGTTTGCCAAAAATCAATTTGCAGGGTAACTGATTATCTTTCCTAGCAAGCAATGGTGGTAGCAGGGGGCTGACTCAGAGTTGTCTCAGTCCTTTGCAATGAGTCGTGTCATTCTTGCAGTTTATTCTTGTTTAATCCAATGCTTTGGCAGAGGTTTTAATAATGCTCTGTCGTATCTGTAATGTGGCAGTGCCCCAGTGCCTGTTCCTTGACTCTGGTTGCGTGCTGTCCTTGCTCTCTAAATCATCTTCTTTTCCAAACAAAATAAAGCTGCTGTTGTGATAAGTGCAAGCTTAACAGTGCTTAAATTCTTCTCTGTCAGGTATACTGGTCATTTTAAGTTTGCAGATTTAGTGTCTGATCCTGCACACACTCACTCACTGCCAAGAGCAGCAACACAGAAGGTGGGGCAGAGCATTTGCTTTGTGCCACGTGCCTTTGCAGGCTTTTATTCTCCTGCCTTTTTTCCGGGCGTGGAATTGTGCATGTGGAACTGGATGGGGAAACCAATGGGGGATCTGGGGGAGGCAGCAATTGTAGGATCACTCCCTGAGCTGTAATCCAACAGGAGCAATGAATTACTCAAATAACAACCTGCTCTACTGTAATCAGTGAGACGCAGGCTAAATAGATCAATTTGTTATTTAGCTGCTAGTTTACCAGACTGACAGAGATGCTGCCTAAGAGTTGTTTCTGATGGTAGCAGGTGTTTGGAATTTGGCTGAGCTCTAGTTTGTGTTGTATGTGGAAGGCATCTGATATCTTAAATGAGAGGCAGTCTGATGGTATTCCCTGCAGTTATGGGATGCTTGTTATGTTGCTGGTGGGTTGCAGGTACCTATTGTCAGGCTCATTTTCTTACCAGATCACTTGTGCTTGTCTAAGACGTATCATGTGGTTGGGATCTTCCAAGATACCACTGCAAAGATGCAGAGTTAGTCCCCAAATACTCCTATGGAAGCAGGGCAGTGACTGGTCTCTGGTGAAGGGGCTCACTTCTTACTCTTACATCCTCCTATTTCTGCTTATGGCCAGAAGCAGAAAGGCTCCTTCCTTTGAAGGAAAACACCCCACAGGAGCTGGCTGCAGGGTAGCTTGCCCCTGGTGACATTTTACTACACCTGCACAACACCAAGTTTGTCTTTGTATCCCCATGTTTTAAAATTCCAGCTTATCCCAGAGCTCCTGGCTTGATTCATCTGTTTGGGAATGTTCTGTCTGAACGTTCCATCCTTGAGGGGTCTTAGTCTGTGCTTTCTCCCAAGTCTTTGAGCTCTGCAGCTGCAGTTGTGTAAGCAACATCACACCTCTGGGGCAGGGGGGTTTTGCCAGTGTTCTTGTAGGTTTGAGCATTGGTACAGCCATTAGGGAAAGGCTCTCACTGATGGTAAGGAAGTTTTATGCTTGTTGGGAGAGCTGTTGGAAAAATGAGTTAGAAATGGGTATTTGAATTCCTTTGAAAATCAAGTGTAAACTTCAGTCCACAATGATAAATGATGTTGGTGTTCCACATCTGTGTTTTATACATGCCTGAAGTTGTTCTTGGCAAGTGGTGGCAGCCTGAGCCTTGAACCTCAGGGCAACCCAGTGTTCCTGTCCCTGCTAGGGATGTTGTAATATGGATGATGCACTGGTGGAAGAATCTTTGGGGCTTACCTGTTGACAGAATAGAGAGACAGAAAAGTATGAATGCTTTTGTAAAGAGTGGTTTTGCTCTTACACAATGTTTGTTTTGTTTTACTGAACAAAGAGAAATTCCTTGGCCCAAGTATAATGGTCTGCTTTCCAGGGATACCGATGGTGTGTCCAGCATACCTACCAGCCTCTGCTGCCACCAGTCAGGAGCTCTGTGGGTCTCCAAGGCGCCACAAAAGCCTCTTTGTAGAGCAAGAGCTCCAACACAAGCACCTCCTGTTAAAAAACAAACTTAGTTACTTGCTCGACCCTTGTCCAGTAGCAGAGAACTGAAAGAAAATGGGACCAACTTGAAAGACACGAGAACAGAATTGAAAAAAAAGGAATAAGGAGTGGAGAAAGGGAGAAAACTACTGTGAAAGTTGTCAGATTTGTCTGCTGTGGTGCAGCACAAAGAGGTAGATTTATTAAAAATAGGAATGACTAGATACTTGACAGTACTTTTCTCAGGTCTGCTTTGAAGAAAACGCTCTTCTTTTAGTATATTTTTTTTTTTCTGGGCTCTCTTCACTTGGGTCCCTTTCCTCCCTGCAGACTGCTCACTTGAAATGCATCCTTCCTGTTTGTTTTCTGTCCTGAAAACTCTGTCTATGAACCTGAAGGTGACACATATTTCAACTCAGCTTCCAGGAAAAGTTTTATCTTTCAGAGAGGGTCACTGTGAGAGGCTGGGAGGCTGGGGACACATTCTCCTGCAAACAAAGCTTTTGTGCCACATTTTCCTTATGTGAAGCAGTCTGGGAGTGTGGCTGCTGGCACTGTGAGGGTAGCAGGGCTTTGCTCAGTTCCAGGGGTCCCACAGGAGTGCTGTGCTGTCGAAGGGAAGCAGGGAACAGCTATGCTGGCAAAGTGCCATTGCTGGTTGGGGTTTTCCCCCGCTGGAGGATGCAGTGACCCTGGAAGGAGCAAGCTCTTTCCCCCCTCCAGCTTCTCCCCAGGCAGGATCGGTGCTATGGGCTGGACCAACCTTTTTTTTTTTTTTTTTTTGCGATGCACCTCCCTGTATAAGTGAGAAAGCAGCGGCTGTCCCACACCCCTGCCCTGGACCAGAGCGCTCCAGTGTCCGTCCCAGAGCAGCTGGCAGCGCTCGGTCCATCCCTCCATCCCTTCCCTGTCCCGGCAGCAGCTCCCTGGCTCTCCGGCACCCAGTAAGGACCTGCCTCCCTCCCTCCCTCTCTCATCGTCCTGCTGGGCGAGGCAGGGAGCCTTTCAGCATCCCACGCCTCGCAGATCTTTGGATTTCAGGGCTGGTGCTGGTCTTTTCTCTGCCTTGTGACTGCTCTGCTGGAGAAGGGTTTGTGAGCGCAGGGATGGGGAATGGGAAGTCTGTGGGTGTGTAACCTAGTTCTGAAACTCTAGCAAGAGGTTTCTGCTTGGATCACTGAGAAACCTCAGAAACTGCCTGTTGTACGGGGTGTTTTGGAAATGGGATTTAATCTAAATTCTTTCTTCTGATTTCTCGTGCCTCCTCTTTTTCTGTTACGTGTATTCCCTCCTGGGAGGGGGTGGCTTTGGAAGTACAGGCAGCCGCTGGGGTATAAGTACAACTTTTTCCTTTGCTTCTGAGCTGAGCTGATGTTCAGGGAGTGTTTGCAGTGGGACTGAGCTGTGTAAGAGCTGTCAGCTGTGTGCTTTCCTGGGCAGGTGATCAGATGTGCCTGTTTGAAGCTTTTAGTGACAGCTGGGGAGGAAACAGCTAAAGCAGAGGCTGTTTTGTGGGCTCTCAAGTGATGCAAGGAACAATCCTGGGAGCAGGCTGGCAGTAACAGAATTGGGGAATATGGAAATGAAAGCTTTTACCTAATAATTATCACACTTTCCTCTTTCTTTCTGTGTTATGGAATATAAGGTGGTTGCAGAGTTTCTGCAGCAGACCCCATGTGAATGCAAACACCTTTATCATCATAAAAATGCTGCCCTTGTATCTGTCTGCATTTGGGCAGTCACTTGCACGAGTGAAACTGTATTCACCCATTCACATATTCATGTGTTTGCAAGATGGGTGTTTCTGTCATTAATCTTTTCTTTAGTAACTGGTCAAAAGATAAGTTAATGTGTGTGACTCTGGTCCTCTGTGTGACTCTTGTTGTGTAAGCAGGAACCAATCCGTGGTCTAGAAAGGGATATGGTTGCTTATTAAACCACTGAAATCTAGCACATGGAATGGGGAAAGCTATAAAAGCAATCCACCTACCAATTAGTCTTTTACCCTGTTTTGAGAGGAAGAGTGTTTTTTTAAAAACAACAACAAAAAAACTTCCGAAAGGAAGTTGATTAAATTCTTAAGCTATGATGTACAAAGCAAATAGCTGATCAAGCAACCAAATATGGCTTTAAAACTTCAACTTTCTTTTATAATGATAAAAGCACCCACATACTTCACTTTGGTGACAACACCCTTTCCTTTTTTTTTTTTTTTATTTTTCCCCAAGTACAGCATTCTTGAATACAAACCAGTTCTTAATTTCTCCTTAAGGAGCTCAGTCTATAAAAATTCCTTCTTGACTAATATCTACTAGAAAAATGTGAGTAGGTGTTTCAGAGCTAACACCATAAGAGCAAACCCCACCCCCTCCCCCAAACCCCAAACTGCTCAAGATGTCAATGCAACAGAAAATTAATTGCTCAGATTTTTGAATGTGGCTCTAAAGGACAAGTTCAAAGCTCGTGTTTTACAGCTGGCTTCTGACTTGCACTGCTCTTAGGGAATTTCGGCTGGGGGAGGATTTTAGAATGGGGCTCTTGAACTGTTTCAAACACAAGGTGCTCCTTGCTGTGAACGATGGCTTGTCTCTGTGTATGCTGGTATAATTCTCTGCCTGGATGTAAATAATGGCAGCTCTTCAAAAGGAGACAGTGTTTAGGGTACTCAAACACTTGAAAATAAACACTCTCCAGCCCATCTTGGCTGGCCTTTATTTCGGAAGCAGCCTTTCCATCGAACTGTACCATGAATGGAAAATCCAGGCATATGGTATGAAGCAGCTGGTGGGAGTCCTGTCAGGTCTCTGCTCACATCCAGGAATGGGGGAATGATGCTGTAGGATGCACTTTATCTGCAGTCAAAATCCATATCACATGAATGTGACTTACAGTCCACACCCATTGCACTAAGATATAAAAAAATCTTTAAGGAACTGACCTCCTTGCTCCCAAGATGCAACTTCCTTTTATATCATAGCATAGTTTGGGTTGGAAGGAACCTTTAAAGGTCATCTACTCATCCCTGCCATGAACAGGGACATCTTCAACTAGAACAGGTTGCTTAGAGCCCTGTCCAACCTGGTCTTGAACACTTCCAGGGATGGGACATCTACCACCTCTCTGGGCAACCTGTGCCAGTGTTTTAGCTCCCTGTGCTGGGACCCCAGAGCTGGATGCAGCACTGCAGGTGGGGTCTTACCACAGCAGAGCAGAGGGGTAGAATCTCCCCCTCACCTGCTGCCCACACTGTGGGATCAGCCCAGGACATGGTTGGTTTCTGGGTACCAGCACATATGGCTGGTCGTGTCCAGCCTCTCACCCACCAGCACCCCCAAGTCCTTCCTGGCAAGTCTGCTCTTGATCTGCTCATCCCCAGCCTGGATGCAGCACCTTGCACTCCCACGTGATACCTGTGTGACCAGAAGGTTGTTTTGTGCCATGGGATATCCCACAGCCCTTTCTGTGCCGTGTGGATGCTGGTGGAGATTTGTGTGCCTTTGGTGTGGTCCTTGGGTACCACAGCTGTGATTATCTTCCCCATCTCCACCTTGGAAACACATACTCCCTGTCAGGTCCCAGCATGGGGTGGGAGCTGGGTCATGGCTGAAATTTACAGTGGTTCAGTGGAGACAATTGATAACGTGAGCCAGGAAAAACATTGTCCCCTCAGCACTAGCCTGTGTGAATTATGTTCTTTTAAGTTTACTCACCATCTAGTGGATGCATTGGGGGATTTAGGTGGGAAATTCCTCTGATCTTTGCTGATGAAACAATCCAGTCCAGCCTGTGTTTAGCATTTCCCTTTTTGTGGTGCTGCTCAGCCCTGAAGTCCCAGTGGCATTAAATGCAGCAAGATAAGCCTCACTGCCAGGAACGTGTAAAATTTGCTGAGGCTTTTGATTGGTTTTGATTTGATTGCTCATAAATCAGAGCAGGTCCCTGGAGAACAGTGGGCAAGACCTGGCTGGCTGGTTCCAGGTGTCCTCTGGGGTCCCCCTGAGACACAGGCATGTGGAGGGCTGGGCAAAGCAGCTGGTGCCTGCCTGTCACCCTTGTGGTCCCCAGCCACTGTCACCTTGTGCTCTACATGTAGGACAGCAAAAGTACCAGATCTGAGATTTCAGATCCAAATCTGTAACTTTAGCTGTGTGGACTCACCTTTGTTTGAAAAGATAATGGAAATCCCATCTATATGATAAACCTTCCCAGAACTGACCTGTGATTTCATAATAAACAATGCATTTTAAGTCAAAATATTTCAGGTTGGTTCCTTTGGATCTCTTTTTTTCATTTCTCTATCATAGAATGTGCAGAAAGGGAGAGTTAACAAAGCAGAGAAGTCTGAGATCAGTCATTTCATGTCTGATTTTGGCAGAGGGAGTGTGGGAGGAAGAAAGAGACCTCATATTTCATTTGGATACCCTATTTGGAGAGCAGTTTTAAGCAGATGTCTCTGAGACACTGGAACTCTAAAGAATTAAATGCTATTTAGATAAACATGTTTCCACTTCTGCAATGTGATTTTAGGAGGACTGTGCCCTATATTCTGGCTTCAGTTCCTTTATACTTGGGTCCAGTAAAAACTCTGTTTGCAGTCTTGGCTGGGTGTAGGACCAAAGGCATCAGGGCTTCCCTGGGTTTCAGGGACAGGATATACCCAACACGTTCCACTCCCTGATGTGCTTTGACTGGGCTATTCTTGTAGACAAGCAGCCCAGAGCCAGCTCTGGGGATATCCCTGCATTTGGCTTCTGTGGGAATGAACCGGAGCCGAGATGCCGAGGCTGGTCTGTGATGAGCATTTCTCTCTGCTAAACCTCTGCCTGAGTCTGAAGTTCTGCAGACTCAGCAAAAATACGATGTGCAAATTGGTGGAATAAAGTCCCTTAATATGAAGGGTTGTGAGTTGCTCAGTGCAGGGAAGGGGTGTCTAGAGGCAGTCACAAAATTGGGCTAAAACGAGATCTGGATGCTGTGGGAGGAGCTCCTGAACCCTGTGAAACATGCAGGGTGCAAAGAGGGGAAGGGTGGCAGGAAGACACAGACCTGTCCCAGCCTCTTACCCTCATTCCCAGGGGATCAGGTGCTGTGCAAACCACATGCTCACCCTCCCCAAGTCCATAGCAAAAAATGTATCAGAAATTGGCTCATTTTGCTACTCAAAGTGTTTCCTGGGAAGGCTTTGTTCTGCTCCAAGCTGCTGTGTGGAAAGCCACAGAAAAGCCCTTGACAGGGCAGTGTTCACCCATACTGAGGCAGGATTTGAGGATCTGGCCCTTGATGCTTCCAGAGTGATTCAGGCGTGTGTGGTGCCAAGAACGTTGCCAGAGCAAATTCCCAGTGTCAGAGCAGGAGATCATGGTGTAGTCTGGGGGACAAATGGATGGAAAGATGCTCTTATGATTCTCCAGTGTTTTTGTCTCCTCTGAAGGGATGAAAATAGGACTTATGTCTTATGGCAAGATAGGTTAAAATCACATTTATTTCTTTGGAGATAATCAAAAGTAGGGCAAGAATTGCATTGTAGCCATGCTGGAATGGGATAGACAGAGTCTTAAGGAAGCACTATTTCAAAAAAGGCTAAACTAAAGAGTATTCTGGAAGAAGTTGGAGAGCTAGGACAGGGTTCCTGGCAGTGGTGAAGCTGCATCCCAGGGTGGAAGGGCTGCTATTTTGCTGTGTGCCTGACTGGAAACTTTAAGGGAGAGTTACAATTTTGGTTTGGATGCTGTTACACAATTGCAGTATTTTTGTAAATAGGAAATTCAAAACCACTTGACTTTGGACTGGTGTTTTCAGAAGACCCACTCGTTCCACAGATGTGCCTGATCTGTTTTGGTTCCTTGAGGTGACCCTAGTGACCCCTGGAAAGGGGAAACAAGAGCAGGGTGGAAAAGATGAGATTACAATCTACTTCAAAAGAGGTGCCTCACAGGTATAGCTTGAGATTTAATAATTTGGATCAAAATGTTACAGAGGCATCTAGTTGTTAAACTGCAAAGTTACAGTGAAATGACTCTGTTCTCATGTTGTTACTGATGTAGATGGGGAAGGCAGAACAGGAAAAATAGTTAAAAAAAGACAAAAGAGAAAAGTTTCTCCTGCTGGAAAATCCTCCCAGTTGTCTTCAAGACATCAGAGACCTTCATGCTTTATGATGCTTCAAATCACATAATGGCTGTGTGGTGTCTGCCTACTGAAATGATGTGTTTGAGAGACCTCTGTTCATGAGCAATTCATGTGCTCGGTATGCCCAGGGGCTCCTGCAGGGAGGCAGAGTTGGTGCAGGGATCTGTAATCCACCTATTTGGCTTCATATTGAGCATGGAAGCAGCTGCCTCAGTGTGGGAGGGTTCTTGTGTTGCACCAGTTTCTCAGCTGCAGAGAAGTTCAGAGCTCCTGGCAGAACAAGAGTTGCTGTCCTCTGTTTTGCTTGGACAGAGCGAAAAAATCCACTCAGTCCTCCAAAACTCTGTCTCATGAACCAGTGTTGGACATGCCTTTCTTCCTGTGTTAGGAAAAATAGGAATGGTTCATCTCACTAAAGCCATGGCTGGTCCAGCACGCAGTGGTTGGTTGACTTTCCTGCAGGGAATTGGCTCCCAGCTCTTCCTCAGAGCCTTCATTTGGGAATACTCATTTTTCGTGTGCTTCCAGTGGTCTTTGACCAAAGATCCCCTTAGCTATGAAACTACCCTAAATATAGCTCCCCCATTGCTAGGAGGATGCTGGGGTGGGAGAAAGTGATGTCCTTTCTTTAAAGGAAATGCCCCAAGTTGTGGGACCCATCCGGACTTGGCAGGCTGCTCACAAGGCATTTGCTCTTTGTTTACCTTGGGACTGGCTGCCCCTGGCAGTTGTTACCATCAGCCCCTTTCTTATCTGTCCTTTTCTATAATAAACACTGGAGTGAAGGTTTGGAATTAGTCACTTCTGAGGAACTGCCTGTCTCCCTTTCCAGCTTCTGTCTTATCACCTTGTTCTTGGACTCCTGAGCCTTTTCCACTTCGTTCTGTGCCTCTTGGTTTTCCCCTCTTCTCATTGCACCGACAGAGAAAAGAGCTCTTTCAGATTCCCAGTAGGTGTGTCATCCCCAGGGCCTCCAGCACCCGAGGAAACTGCTGCCCTGGGACAGCTGTCTGTGCTCAGGCTGCTGCTGCAAGATACAGAGATCTTCCTAACGTGACTTTCCCAATTCAGTGGATGGGTTTGATGAGTTTCTATCTGATGACTGTTCAGATGAAGAGCCCACGGGGGGCAGTGTTAGGATCCTGGGAGCATCCCAAGGGCCTGGCACCAAGTCCTGCTCTTTAGTACAGCATTAACCACAAGGCAGTCAGTGGTTTGAGGGAATGCAAAGACAGACAGCACCTCCAGAACACGGGTGTGTGGTCCTCATTCAGAGACTGACTATTTCCTACTGCTTTGCTTCTACTTAGAAATGCTCTGGTGACCTCTAAGTATTGCCCTGACATGGATCTTGTTCTGACTGTACCGTAGGACAGGCAATAATGAGCAGTCCAGGGTGCAAGATTTTCTTTCTGTCTCTGGTCTCATTCACTTTAAAATTGCACAGACCTATATATTTCACTCAACACATGCAAACACAGTTTCCTGCCTACCCTTGCTCTGCCCATTGGAAGCCAGTCACTCTTCCCCATGGGACAGCCTGCCAGGTAAATTCCACTTGGTGTATAACATATTGCAGTGCTGTCTCTGGAAATGGCCAGCATGGCATCGTGGGAGCAGGGCTGGAGAGCAGCCCACATTCACCTCACAGCAGCACAAAGGCACTTGGTGAGGATGCAAATCTGTTAAGTTCTGTCTGGATTTGCTTTGTTGGATGCTTGAACATGTCATCCAAACTTTGCCGTAATATTCCCGTCTCTCTTATCACCAGAATGATTCAGAGCCAAAGGTGGAAATGCTGACTCTGGATCTGTCTCCGTGATGGGTTCTTGCAGTGGGTTGGGGGGACAACTTGCCTGCTTTCAATTCAAAAGGCTGGACTGGGGGTTTGGTGGATTGTGTGTCTTGACCAACATTTCAGTTTACTGGATTGAGCTGGTTGGTGCAGAATGTTTTGTTGCAAAACCACATTTGGTTAAAAAAAAAATTAAAATCCAACCAAACCCTTTGTTAAGTGTAAGAGGCAATTTGAGCAACTTCTGGGCTGTATCTTGGCACAGTTCTAGGTGTGGCAGAAAAATGGACCCTGCTGATCTCCTCCAAGCACTCTACAGGTTGCATGTCAGAGCTGGAGGATACCCTGGGGGTAGTCCAGCTTCCCTGGCTTCTCAGTGCCCTTTGTACTGGCACATGTGATAATGAACTGGAGGAAATTCCTGCTGAAGAGCATAAACAGGCAACAAGTCCTATAACTGTCCTGTGCCCTCACAGTCCTGACATGTGAAACAAAGCTGATGATAGCTGGTGTTAGTGGATATGCCAGTGTCAGACCCTCCTGATACCTGTTCTGGGGAAAGATATTTCGATTTTTGGCTGGAGATGACTGCAAACATCCTGTGATTACTCTGATGTGCTGGAGGAGCCTACGATATTTGTCTGGTGTTTGGGGTGGCAGGGGGCTGCCCTACAGGGTCACCTGTGGTGTGTGTGAGTGAAAGCCATGCCTCACACCTCCTTTTCTCAGTTTCATGTCTCTGGGGTCAGCCCACAGGCAGCTTTCCCTCTGCCCTGCAGTGCTAGCACAGCCCATCTCTGCAGAACTGCCTGTAAATCCCATCCTGCCCTCCCTGCTCTTCCCCCAGCCCTGCCGGTGCTGCGATGTGGTGAAGCTCCCTGTGTGCTCCGCTAGACACCGAAACAAACAACCAATAAATCTCTTATAAACCAGCGAGTGACTTGTTTTGGTTACCAGGGAGATTGCGAAGTGTAAATTCAAACCGAAATAGCGATGAGCTCATCCTTGGAGCAGCGTCGGTGCCTGAGCCGGCTGGAAAGGGAGCCAGCGGCAGGAATGCCGTCTGCTCCACCGACATTTGGATGCTGTGGGAGCTGGTTTGCCAAAGAGATTTTGCCTTGTAAATGAGATCGTGCAGCGGATGGTGCATTAGGCTGAGCCAGGGCTTTTACAGTTCCTGGAAGTATGGCAGTGACATTCCTGGTGGGACTGTGGGCTGGAGAGCCCTGAGGATGGGTTAAAATGCTGTGGCCTCTTAAGCCGTCTTCCCCATCCTGGAAAACTCTCCCTGTGAAAGGTTCAAAGGGAAAACTGAAATGCTTAATTTGCAGATAAGGACTGGTCCCAAACAGCTGGTTATGCAGGTGTAATGATGGGCAGAGCTCCTGCCCTGCTGCTGCTCCAGGTGCAGGTCTTTCCCATGGCATCTCTCAGTCTTTCACCTACTTGGCATCGAGGTCTGTTTGCTTTTTGGCTGTCTCTGGACAAATAAGCTTATTGCTGTGCTTTGCAGATCCAGCACTTGGCCAGGACCAAGCCTAACCTTGCCCAACACTGCCACAAAACGGGCAAGGCTTGCTACTAGGCTTGCTCTAGCACAGTCGAGAAGAGAATTTGGCTCAAGGGGTGTAACTTTGCCAAAGGGACAGCAGAGCCTTTGCTATTGCAGGAAAATCCTTGATGATTTGCAAACCTCACCCTTTCCCCATTGTCCTGCAGCATTCCCAGAGGGACATGGGTTCTTGTGGTCTCTCATGCAATGTGGCTGCACAAGCTGGTTTTAAAAGAATGCAAACCACTGTTTCACATCTGCTTTAGCTTTTTGACAGTTTTCTCTGGCATTTGTGTGCAATTAACACTGCTTTTCTGTCACACAGAGCCCATCTTCTAATAGCTGGATTGGGATGGCTTGCAGTGATTGTATTGAGAAGGGTTTTTCCTCTTTGCAGACTGTGTTACTTGTTGTCCATGAATTTATTGTCTCTCTGCTACTTGAAAAAGAAAACAAAATCATTTTTTGGGCTTGGATCCAGCCACAGAGCAGGAGAAGTCTCTATCAAACACATAAGTGTTTCTACCCGAGTTGGTTTATTTCTATGTTTAAAAGCAAGCACTCTTCTAAGTAGCCCACTTTTCTTATTCCAAAGTTTGTGTTTAATGAATGTACCAGCCCGCAGACTTTGCCCATTGCTCTGAGGGTCAGCACTGATATAAATGCTGTACCGTGCAGTGCTGCTGAGACCTTTGGAGGAGCATGGGAGAGGAGAGGGGACCTTCTCCTGTCTCTGAATGCCCTGGCCTGGCTCTGCTGAGGTAGGGGATGAAGGTGTTTTCTCTTTCAGCACATGAGAGACAAATTCAGTGGAGCAGTTTAGGTAACCTCACCTCCCTACCCTGCTTTGGCTCAAACTGTTTCTTACCAAGTATTGGTCTACCGAATTTAACATTTCCAAGACACTAAAGGAACTCAAATTTTGCCAGATTAACCAAACACTGAACTGGAATTGTGTTGGGGAAGGAGAATTCCCCTGCCTCCCTCTCCAAAAACAGCCTCTATCCTGCAGATAATGGCAGCTGGGATGCCACGAACCAGGGCAGGGCTCTGAAAACAATTCTGGGCTGGTACTCTCTGGTTTTGGCTGAAATTGAATCCTAACCCTGATGAAAAACTTAAAGATATTTGTTCCTTTTTTTACCTTTGAAGCTGTGCTTTCTAACCGACCCCACAGGGAATGCTTTCCAGTGTAATCCTTACCCAGCTCTGATCTGACATGATTTCCAGGGAGACTTGGGATCCTTATCACTTTATGAGATTTATGTTCCTGTATCACACAGGCACTTTGAAAATATTACCCCTGACTCCAGAGAAATGGCTCATACATTTTAATGCTGTTATTAGAAATTGAATTGACAACACTTATCCTCAGTGGAAATTGCTGTGTGGCTCGGGGGGGAAAATGTACAGAAGGCACTGGTGGAGATTTCAGAGAGCTCTTGTCATCCTGAGATGTGTGTGCTTCTGGTGAAGTGTGTCTGCTGAATGAGAAAAGCAGGGGTTGGTATACACCAGAGGAAGGGAAAAGAACAAGTGTGTGGGTCAGTGGCATGGGCTGAGACAGCAGTGGGGATCAAAACATCCTAAGCAGCATCTGGACTGAAAGGGAGAGCACAGAGGTGGGGAAGCACAGACTACCCTGGCTTGTGCATCCAGGATGCTGTGGTGGTGCTGCCCAGAAAAGAGGAGAGTGAGGGGACACCTCATTGCAGTCTACAACTTCCTCATGAGGGGAGTGGAGGGGCAGGCACCCCTATCCTTTCTCTGGTGATCAGTGACAGGACCCAAGGGAGTGGCAAGAATCTGTGTCAGGAGAAGTTTAGATACTAGGAAAAAGTTCTTCACCCAGAGGGTGGTTGGGCACAGAACAGGCTCCTCAGGGAAGTGGCTGCAGCACCAAGACTGACAGAGTTCAAGAAGTGTTTGAACAACACTCTCAAGCATATGGTGTGACTCTTGGGACTGTCCTGTGCAGAGGCAGAATTGGACTTGATGATCCTTGTGGGTCCCCTTCAACTCAGGGTATTCTGTGATTCTTTATTTGCTGTTCTAGCAATGTAGGGAAAAGGAGCTGGCTGAGTGCTGGCTTAAACTGGCACATGAATGGTGTGCTGCTGAGGTGCTCAGACCTCTGAAAGGTGCCCTTTGGAGGAGAAGCAGAAAGGATCTGCAATAAAGAAACCCACTCAAAATAGGTTGCTTTTAGAATAAATTCTTCTTTTGCTGTAAATGAACTTGCAAGAACCAGCTGACCAGGGCACATGGCCTCTGAGGAGCATTCACACTGGCATGGCCAGTGAGCCCCCATGTGATGTGGTGCCAAAGAAGCAGTTGTGAATCTGAAGCCACTCCAAGGTGAAGGGTTTCCACCTCTCCTGCCCTTGTTGGTGCAGGGCTGGACATGGCCCAGCCTGGCTGAGCCTTCGTTGTGAGCGCTGGGGTACAAGGGGGTTGACCCCTTCTTTCATTTTAAAACACACTTATTGGAAGCTGGAAATTAAATCAAAATTCCCAAAGCAGAGATTTATGAAAATAACTCTTGTGACTAATCCAAGCCCTTAGGCCTCGCTGGAGGAGACCTTGCAGCTTTGATTTTCCTTGTAAAGAATGCTCAACATATGTCCTGACAATTAGTCAGAGTGCCCAAAAATACCCATCAGCCCTGCAAGCTGATCTCCTTCAGCTCCTGGAGCTGAGACAGACACAGGGTTATGCACTGTGGGGATTTGGGAAAGGTTATTTTTAAAATGGCCACATAACAAGGGGGATTTGGCCCTTTCAGCCCCCTGTTCTGTCTAACAACTGAAGGTGTAGATGGACAAATGTTAATCTTGCTTGGGGCTACTGCCCAGGGTAATGGGCTGGTTCTCCTGCTGAACCCATGGGCCAGGGCTGGGCTGGCTCTGGGTCAGTGCTGAGGGCATGGCCCCAGGGCTTGTGCCAAGGTCGGGCAGTGCTTTGATGGGGTGCTGGATGCCAGGGAGTCTTCCCAAATGGCATGCCAATACTTGGAAGGGCATGTCCTCATTGAAGTGGTGGCCTGTCTTCACCCTTAGCCAGGCAATGTGCTTCTGGCCAGCCCTTTTCTGAGAGCTTTTGCTTTACCCTTCTCTGAACACCTGAGCTGAAGGTTTCTGTCCTCAGTATCTCTCATGTGCTGAATTTCTGGAGGAGGTTTTGCCAGGATCACAGTCCATCCATAAACAGCCCTGTCTTCTCCCCTGAAAATCGAGCTCTGAAAGGGGAAACACCAAGGCTCCTCAGTCCTGAAGTGCCCTCCTGGTGTGGGGTTTTGTCTTGGCCACTGTCCTGGGGGGACAGGGGATGGAGGTCTGCAGAGCTCTCTGCCAGAAGCTTCCCAGGAAGGTGATGTTGTGCTAGGAAACGTCACACTAAAAGCATTCCCAGCCTTTGGAGGCAGAGTTTGGGTATAGCCTGCAGCACTCACCTTGCAAGTTTTCCTTGTTGCCAGGTTGTGTTGAACAAGGTGTCAGGGGAGGGCGTCTGGGCTACTGCAAACCCATGGTGAGGTGCTGGAGAGCACGTGTTGCAACTGATGTCTGGATAGCTGCTAATTTCTGACTCCTAGTGGGTAGGTTTCCAGGGAATGACCCAGCTTTCAAGGAGTGATGCAGACTAATAGCTGAACTTCCTTCCATGTGCTCCACAGAGAGCTGTTTAACTTCACTGGGGCAGAGCGTGGCTCAGCCAGCTGCCCACGAGAAGTAATTGAGAGCAATTAGAAGTGCAGAGAGCATAATGGAGGCTGTGAAGTAATATTTCAGTGATGGCCCAGTAACTGCTTGGTGAAGTCCCAACACGAGCACTTATTGTGTGGGTATGGTAGGATTATATTGCTGTGTCTGTTCATCACACCTCATCTGTCCTGGGAAAGACTGCCATGCTGCCTGGCTGGGATCACTGTGGTATTTATTTGACAGGGACTTAAGTTACTTTCCTCAGCTCTGAAGCCAAAGCTAAGCCACGAGTGGAAAGCTGAGACTGGCAAATGTTTGCCTCATGTTTGACTCCACTGGCCATTCCTCCTGCACGTGAGTGCATCTAAACATGAGCAAAGGCAGACCCAAAGTTGGCCAAGATTGCCCTAAGGAGCTCCTCTGTCCTAAGTGTGAAGCTCTGGGGCAATAAGTTGGGGAATAACCAAGCTGTGGTGGAGCCTGTTTGACCCCAAGGCTCTTCCCAGGACCACATCACCTGGTGGAAGTGCTGTTGGTGATTGAGAAGCATCACAGCCTGCTGGAGGGATCTGTGCAAGACCCAGCTGCATGGCTGCTGGGCAGGAAGATGTAAACACAGTATTTGAAACTTTTTAGCTCAGTTTTGGGCTTGATGCTCTTAAAAGCAGATGCGTCAGACCAGTCTCAGCAGTACATGTGGGTCTTTCTCCCAAGAGGAGCAAAGGAAATAATGTCTCCTTAGGGTTAGCTGATGGTCTGACCATTCCTATGAACTATTTCACTATTTCACTATGTTTTCACCTTGCAGTTTGTGGAGGGGGCTCTGGGCAGCCTGCTGAGCATCCCAGTCCACTGCCTGTGCACTCACAGCTCCCCTCTGCAGTGCGAGTTGAGGTAGAAAGAGATGGGAGACAGAGTTGGGAAGAGAAACACGGCTCAAGTTTAACTGAGTGCATTTAAAACTAATACATTTATCTTTCTAAGAGATTAAAAAAAATCTTCAGCCTTTTTGGGACTATTCCTTTTTGAGTTTGTACTGAAGGTCTAAATCCTTAGTGTTGGGACTACAGCAGGCACTCAGCATCCTTGCTGCTGAAAGATACACTCTTGGCATCTTATCTGTAATGAATGTAATGCAGGGAGGAGCAAGTGGGGATAGGAGAAAATGAACTTTCTTGTGCAATTGATTCAAAGCCAGCCTTGCACAGCACCTGAAACTGCTGCAGCCTCTCCTCACCCAAGTCCTCTTTGGAGCCTGTGTGTCCTGCCATGGGGTTATTTGGTACCTGAGTCCCACTGCACTGTGGCTTCTGTTCTCCAACCCTTCAACGGGCAGGATGGGGAACAGGAGCTGAATAAAGCTTTGGGACTACAAAGCAGCTCCTGATTTATGTGCAGACACTCCCTCCAGGCCTCAGTGTCACTTGGCTTTCAGCAGCAGTAAGAGGTCTGTCATGTCAGCAACAGGTGACAGGAAGAAGTGCCAGTCAGGAGCGTGTGTGGAGGGGAGCCACAGAGCAGATGGCAGCAGGGAAATAAATTTGGAGCTGCCACGGGAATAGTCCTGGAAACAGTCCAGCCTGTGGATGGAGGCAGATTGGAAAAACTTGGTTTTTGTATCTTCCTGGCTTTGCTTTTTTTTCAGATATCTTTATTTTCAGCTCCGTTATCTCTTAAACATTATTTCCAGCCTGTTATTTCACCCTTTTTCCTAATTTTTGTCTCATCTTATCTTGCCTTCTTTTCCCCCTTTTGTTTCGACTCGCACTGTATCTGAGTTCTGGAAGGGTTGCCCAGTCTGTCTGCTTCCTTACAAATCTATTCCCAATTCCTCTATCCCTATCTCCACAGCTGATCCTAAAAGCTTCCCTTGGCACTGAAAGGTTCAGCACACTGCTCTGACCCAGCTGTGAGCTGGAGTTCAGCATGGAAGAGTGGAAAACACCCTGTGTTCCTTTGGCACATGTAGCCTCTTTCCTTCTCTACACTTCCCTCCAAGCTGGTTCCCTGAGGGCGCAGGGCTCACCTGGTGGCTGGTGTGTTCACCCCCTCTGTCAATGCAGCGATTTCCTTGCTTTTATGGTGTGTTGCCTTTGCTTTCCTTGGTTTTGCTCTGGATGTGGGTACATCCCGTGTGGAACCGGGTGTCTCTGCCTTTTGTTCCCATGAGTTTCTGTGGGATGTTTCAGTGGTGCAGAAGGGCATCCTTGTACAGGGAACGGGGGAATTGAGCTGAGTTTGAGACTTCTGGAGCATTTTTGTGATAATTCAGAGAAAAACTGTCCAGTTTTGAACTGGCCTGGCTGTTTGAAAGGACTAGATGGAAACTCCCCATTTTGTTTCAGATGTAATCCTGGCTTGGGGGGGGATCAGGACCATCCCCTGACTGCTCTGCAGTGCCTTCTACCAGTGCTGGCAGAAGGAAGCGTGTTGGGTATTGAGTACTTGGAGAGCTGGATCAGTCCCAGATGTCAATCCTAGTCCCAAATCTGCCCAGAATTTCTGTGGGGGCTGCTGCCTCTTCTATCTCACTAATAGGCCATGCTTAAGAAGAGCCAAGGAAGTTTATAACTGAGGTCTGCAATAGGCTGGGCAGAAGGAGCTCTCTGCTGTGGGAGAACACATGCATACAATCTGAGGGATTTAAAAGAAAATAGAAAATTGTTCTCCTATGCTGTTACTTGAAAGAAAGAAGTGTTTGTGCAAACCTGCATGTTGGGTGCCAATCCCCATCTGCCTGGCATAGGCCTGGACTGTAGGACCATGCTGGTCCTGTGCTATTCCTGCACACTCCAGCTGGAGGTGAGAGCATGGAGAGAGTTCAGGGTAAGGGTAGGGAGCAGTGTGGGACTGTCATTTTATGGGGACCCTTGTGAAATGCAGGTGTGCTGTGCACTGCTAACTGTGTATGGAAGGAGAAGGTACAGTGTTATCTTAAGGGCTGGACAGGTGCTCTGCTGCTCGTATTTACTGCTGCTTTCTTTGATGATGGTGACTAATAGTTCATCAATGCCTGGGTTATAACAGCTCTATTTAGGACTTTCTGCCTGTTGAGTGACAGCAGGATGTGTGTGAGCAAGCTGAGAGGCCCAGGCCTTTTCTGGCAGGATTCTTAGGGCAAGAAAATACTCTGGAAACCACAATGTGAATCATTTGTTTATCCCAGTGGATGACACTATACCCCAGCCATGCTGCTTTGCAGTCAGACCCGTGTGGTGGGATCAGGATGTCCAGGGTATATCCCTGGAAAGCCTATAGGACAGGTTTAATGTTCAAAAACATGACATCCCTAGCCTACATGCCCTGCTGTGTACTCACTGATGTATTTGTATCTCTCTTCTCTCTGGGACCTGTGGGTGCATGTGCCTGGCTCACAGAGAAGGGCTCAGGCAGGGTTGGCAAACCTCAGTCCTGGGGCACTGTCTCTTTCCTGGAGGTTTCTGCTCCCTGTCATGTTTCACAGGGCAGTGATGTCCCTCCTTGGCCCTTTTGCTATACCTTGCACCACTGGTGCATTTATTCACCTGGGCTTGTGTGGGCAAAGAGGTACCTGGGAAGGAGATGGGAATTGTCCAAGGTCATATGGCTAAAACCAACCAAGAAACCGAGAGCAGCAGTAGGAGTTGATGCCCAGTTGTTCCTGCTGTGTTAGACCAGGTTGCCACAAAGTCAAACAGTACCATCTTTATGTCATAGACTGCCCTGGAGAATCACCAGAGGCTTTAAAGAGTGATCTGTGCCAGGGAACTTTATGGTGAAACTTCATGGACATCAGCAGGGCTGTGTTTTCCTCCTGCTTTTTGGCTTGGATTTCTCCCTCCTTCCTCCTCTAGCCCAAGCCTGTTGTGGTGGTGCAAACACACATGTGTTTGTGCACATGAAACACTGTGATGGCCAAGTGTCCACCCCTGTTCTCCACACCCCTCTGCAGTGCTGCCAAACCACTGCTGATTGCAGCTGCCTCTGGGTGGGGCGTGGCAGCTGCTGGCATTGCACAGTGATGCTGTTCTGTCATTTAGGATGGGGAGCAAAGGGTTCTGATTGAAATACCAGGGTATTCTGGGGGAAGTAGGAAATAACTGCTGGGTGGGAGAGTGCCAGAGCTTTGTGTAGGGAACTAGAAAGGAATGAGAATAGTTAATGGTGCAAACTCTACGTGCATTGCCAAAAATGAACTCATGTCTGTAAATATTACGCTGCGTGCAGCAAGATTAGCACAGGAAAATACCAGTTGTTAGGGTTCCTGTTACCATCTGAATTATGCAAACAATTTGCTGGAGTTTATAGATGAGCTGGGGCAGAATAACGTTGGGTTTTTCCTTGCCAAAGTGTTTCAGTGCATTAGTATTATAGTGTGTTTCCCAGCCTCAATCTGCTGCACCAGTGGATCCATGCTATGCTCTTTTGGGAGGGTATGCTGTGAAGTGTGGCCTTTTCCAGGCCATGTTGGAAACTTGGAGATGTTGGGATGCTGGTGAGGTGCTGGCCTTGTGCGTGTGCTACGTGAGGGCCCTAAGATGGGTGTGAAGGCCCAGATTGTGCGTATGTGTGTGGCTGAGGAGCTCTTGGCACATCTGCAAGTGGGAAGCAGAGATGCTCCTGGCTGTAGCAGGGTTGATGTTCAGAGGCCAGACACCACCATGACAGGCTCCCTGGAAGGAATGATAAACATTGGCTTTTCCCAGTGGCTGTCAGGGAGGTTGACTGACTTTCCCACGGCCATGCAGTGCGTCAGTGGTGAGGCAGGATTAGCAGCTGGGCAGCCCTGGCCCCCAGCCCTGAGTGTGCACCGACACCAATTGCATAACCCACAGTGAGTTCGGGGCCGTGGAGCTGCCTCTGCCTGGGTGTCTCCATGGGACTGAACCCTGAGCCAGAGCTCCCTCCACCCTGCCGTAAATTGGGTGGAAACGGGTTGGTTGGAGCCATGGAGCTGGGATCTTCCAGGGAGCTTTGTGGACAGAGCTTTGTGGATAGAGAGAACAAAGGCATGAGCCAGTGCCCTCTAAAGCCATGTTAGATGTTAGAGAAACCCCATATCGTGAAAGCCAACTTTCTAAGTGCTGCTCTTCAGGGACTCACTCACTTTGAGGAGTTGATGCCTTGAGCTTCTGTAGGGTGAAATCTGTGGGAAGACCAAGTACAGCAGTTTTACCGGCAGTAAAACTTCAGCATGTCCTTCATGTTGAAAGCATATCCAGCCCACCCATGAGTGTATCTGCTGGTACTTCTGTAGGCTGTCAGCTGAGTTCCCAGGGGTACAGCCCACATCCTTCCAGGGCCCTACATCCAAAGGACAGTCCCTTGCTGGTTCCTGGGACTACATCCCTTTCAACCTCCATGGGGCTGTGATCCACCTCTTCTCTTCAGCAATGGCAGAGCAGCATTGACATTGGGTCTGTAATTTAGCTCAGGACTGTTGAGACACAATCTCACTCTAAAGCCAAGGCCAAATAGTACTAGCATGGGGTCAAGTTCCTGAAGCACATTCTGCCTTTGGGACTAATTTGGGTGCTGAGTAGCTGGGCAGGTATTTGAATGTTGCCTACAGAGACCTAGAGGTCTCAGGATCCTATTCTTCTCCCTTGGATCACCTAAAATGGTAAGAATTTTCAAGGGGGATTAAGGTTGTGATCTCTGGGGAGGGGAGTGGACATCTGGTAGGAGTCCCGTCCGTATTAATAGCCTCCGTTTAAATGTATGTTATCAAATGGGGCAGCTCCTTATCAGCCAAGAGACTGTGAACTCCATTACCTAGGGGGCTGCTGGTGACTTTGGGCTGCTAGTCATGGCTTTCCACAGGCACACAGGTAAAGTGGATGTGCTGCCAGGTGTTGTGGGAATATGCTTGGTAGATGGGGAGGAAGGTTTTACTGACAGTCTCCTGCACCAGAGAAATGACTCTTCTGAATGCAGTCTGAAGCCTCAGCAATCTGCAGCTGTAATTCCTGGTGGCAAAGGGGGTGACAAACCAGTGTGGGGGGACTGGTGCTGGGAGCAGGGCGGTGGTGGTGTGAGATGCACTGGATGGTAAGTGCGTTTGTATCTGCTGCTGTGGGAAGGCTGGGGCTCAGCTGTTCTTTGAGGAGGACCTGGTGAAAATGGGGGACAGTGCTCCACCTTGCAGGAAGCTTATTGCAGTGAGCAGGGAACCCAGAGCAGAGGGGAGCCCAGTGTGTAAATCCAGAGGGTTCACCCTGCTCTGGTGGGAAGGTTGTTGTTACCCCTTCTTCTCTGTGGCTGTCTTAGAGATCAGGTGGGGTGATCCTCACCAGTGATAGGGAAATGTTAACTGCTCCTTTCAACTAACACTGACAGGAACCTTTAGATCATGTTTTGAATGTCCCCATGACATGCAGATGTGTGGTGTCTTCCCATCCTAGCTGATCTCCTCTAGCACTCCAGCTGAAGAAAATAGGAAGCTCTTTTGGATTTTTAAAAGCCAAACTGACTCTTAAAAGCTCTTCTTGTGTGTGTCCAGCATGTATCTATAGCCCTACACCATAACATATGATGGCAGTGCCATTGCATCTCTTGATGAGACACAGCCCAAAGTGTGGATGTGCTTGGGGAGAGAGTGTCAAGTTTGGGGTGCAGCTCCCATGGGCACCAAACCAAGCTGCTGCCCAGCAGGAGCCAGGGGTGGTCATGAGACTTGGGAACACAGAGCCTCTCAGAGCTGGGGAGGAAAGGCACAGCATGGCTCAGCTTCGTGCTCAGCCTCCAGGACAGGGCACAAGCAGGAGGCTGCCTGCACAGCAGGTAACTGCATGGGATTTGCTTGTGTGGTGCAGATACACGTTATGCAAGGTGCCTTTCTGAGTAAAATTTGACTCCTGTGGTATGATTTTATGTAAGATGACATTTGTTTTTTAACTTCAGCCAACAAGACTGACTGATACTGTAGCATCCCTTCAGTATTCTCCCAGCTAGATCTTTGTTTTCTTTCTCATCTTCCCCAGGGCGTGTTCCCTGGGGCGAGGGCTCATGGACTTGATGTTGTGCTGTAATACAAAATGCTGAAGTGTCTTCTGAGCAGATGCTGTGGTTGGAGCACAGTGATCACTCCTGCAGTCCACAGGGAGCCCCAGCCTCTGGGACAATTGCAGGGATACCCTTGTGCCTGCTCTGGGGAGGGGGCTGAATCCTCCAAAGGAGGAAAAAGCTCACATTTGGCTCCCAAGGGCACCTGGGCATGAGAAGGGCATCCAGCTACTGAGGTGGGGGCATGTTCCTGCATAGATGGGAGCATAATTGAGGGGGTCAAAGGCCAAAGCTTAATGCAGTCACAGAGTTAGTTACTGAACAGGGTTCTTGCATTAGCTGATTTGGTTAGTTTTGAAAGGTTTTGACCTCACTGCTTAAACTCTGCCTAAGTGCTCAGCCTTACTTGAGGCAGTGGTGCTTCATTAGCCTTAGCTGAGCTCTATATTGAGTGCCAAAGCAATCCCTGGGGACGTGTTTGCAGGGCTGGAGCAGTGGTTTTTAATAAATAGCACATCCCTACTTCCCTGGGGAACTGTGAAGATTTAATAATGATTGGGATGTGCTCAGACATGGTGGCAATAGGACCGTAGGGAATGTTTTTGGCAACTGCCTGAGAAAATTGGAGTAGTTCTTGTTCTAAATAAAGAAGCTCCTATTTTATCAACAGACTAATTTTTGAATTATAGAGTACAAGAGTCACACGTGCCCCAGCCTGGCAGTGGGAGAGCACAGCTCTCCACTCAGTACTGCCAGCCCTCCCAGCGAAAACAACCTGCAAGAGATTTCTTTCCTCCTTTCTTTCCTTTGGCTTTGCAAATGTTTGTTGTCCAGGGCATGGTGCCAGCGCAGTCCTGAGTGTCACTTTGCACTTTGGATTAACAGGACCCTTCCTTTCAGGGTTTCCCTGGTATTTATAGCAAACCATGCGACATTGCAGAGAGGAATGCTGAGAATGGTAACTCAGGTGACAGAGCAGGGGATGCCAGGACTGAGCTGGAACAGGCGGGTGTAGCCAATCCTGGCAGTGTGGGGGCTGTGTGCTCAGTCTGCTGAGAAAAGTAAAACTGACGCAGAGTCAAAAAGCAATTGCTCTTTTTCTTCTATGTGCAACAGTGTGTAGGGCACAGGGTTAACAACTCCAGCCTCATCTTCTTCCTTAAGTGACAGAATAATCTGTAAAGTGTAAGAACAGTTTGTCTAGTTGTTTTTAGAGACCACACTTCAAGTTCTTCCTTGGTATTTTAACACATTTAAACATATTCCCCAGAGACATTAACACATATCCTGTGCTAAGTGCTTTGCTTATCAGCTATGCTTCAGCTCCCTTTGCTGAATGTTTGGTTTCACTTGTGCAAACCACTTCGATGCTGCTTTGGGTATATAACTGAGCTGGGATGAACCAGCCCAGGGGTGATGGGAGACAGGAACCCAGGCAGAGGCAGGGGTTAGGGTTAGTAGCTTTTGTAGTGTGGCACTCCTTAGGCCTGTACCCCTTCCATCCCAACCCTGCCGTGCTGTAGGGTGCTGTAGGTGTGACTGCTCCACACCACAGTGCCAGTATGACTTGAGGTGTGTGGAAACCCACAAGCCCCAAACATTTGAGATCTCAGAAGGGTGAAAGTCATGGTTGTCCAGGGGCTGAGGAGCTGCTTCTGAAAAGCATAAGATGCTCTCAGGGGACAAGTGGCTAATTGGCACCTCTGTGGTCAGGTAAATGTTGGGGTTGTATTCCAGTGGGTCTTTGTGCCAAATACCCTGATACCTGAGAAGGCCACTGGCCTGGCCATCTGCCCTCAAGCTGTAGCCAAATCCATCAGGGAGCTACATTTAGACAGCACCCTGCTGGGGCTGGTGGGACAGGGACACCTTGCTTAGAGGGGGATAAGTTTCTGGAAGTATTGCTGTGTTTTTCTTCATCTCTTATTCTTATTGAGGGTCCTCTAGGCTATTTAAGGATGGGCATGCACTGCACTTACCCCTCTCCCTTGACACCTGTGCTCTCTCTTTCCACCTCCTCCTCTACATGTGCTCAGGTGGGAGAATAGTTCCAGTTTGTCCATACTTTTCCTATGTTTTCTAAATCTCATTCTGTGGCCTCAGCGACAAGCTAAAAAGGATTTTGGATTAGTGCATGTCCTCAGGGTACATTATTCTCCTGGAACTAAACAGGAGACACTTGACCAGGCTGTCACTTTGGAGATGCTGTAGTTTGGTGCAAAGATACAGCCATACTTGAATTTGTGTTCAGATAACTTCCAAACTCAAACAGCTGCATTAGTGATCTGTTTTCAAGCACAGCACTGTGAAAAGAAGCACAAAGGTACAGTGCTTCGGGGTCTAATAGTTTGGTGAGTGCTTCCTCCAAGCCTGAATTTTGTGTTGCTGTAGCACAGTTGTGAACCCCTACCTTGAGCTCAACAGCTGCTGCACCACTCACACAGGGCAGCAATGCAGTGGGCACTAACACAAAGGCTCCAAGGAAATAATGATTTTTCCATATGCCCAGTGTGTCCTTATTTAATGACTTGCCTATTTTTCAGACAGTGAAGATGGGCCAGGGTTAATATACCTGGAAGCTCTGTAAAGCTGAGCTGTGGGGGCCTGGTGCAGCTGGAGGTGAACAGGTTATTAACTAGATAAACAACTCCAAACCCATGATCTGCTGCCAGCCAGGCTTTAGAAGACGTAATTATTTTTATACAGAGCACAAGAAATATCTGCTCTGTTTACCTTCAGTGAGAGGGGAGAGAGCTGCTGAGGGGAACAGCTGCAGGATACTAAATGAAACTGAGCTCTGAAGTGTCCATGGATGTTTGCTCACTTTAGGAAAATGATGTGGTGGTCCTGGCATAGCTGCTACTGGCCTGGGGCCCTGCTCTGCCACACACTGGTGGCTTTTGGGGCTCTTGTGCACCAGTCCTTGGATGGGCTGCTGACACAGACTCTTGACATGGCACAGGTGAGCAGAGCTCAAAAGCATCCAGCATGTTTGCTGGGACAGTGGGGTCAGTGCATCTTCATTGCAGGCAAGGACATTGAGGTGCCATTTCTGGGTCTTGATCAGGAATGGTGCTGCTGAGGGCAGAAAGCTCCTGGAAAAGCTGGGAGAAAACTCATGCCCTGCCCATGGATGAGATGGGCTTTCTTGTCCACGAGATGGCACAAGGCAGGCAGATACTGGCCTGTCTGCACATACAGCCCAATTCCAGGAGCTGCCAGGCCAAGCCCAGTGTTAATTTGTCTGTGGAGCTCCAAAGCTGCTGTGATAAGTGTGTCTCACGTTAGCACATGATGCATTACATGGGAGCACAGGATTATGTTACCCCCTGAGCCATGCTCTCAAGATTATGTGTTCTGGTTGAAGGCAGCCCTAAACCTGAGATCAGGAATATATTGATAGGATTTGCCCTGGACTCTGTGCAATTGCATTTCTTCCAAATAAAACCCACCTGCTTGCTAAAGCTCTGCAGAACTGGCAGTGGCTCACAGTTTCCTTGTCTCCCAGCTGTTTATTTGTTTCATTTGCTTCAACTGGTACCTTGTAGCCCTTGCTGTGTTGTCAGAAGGATGTGACTGTCCCTTGGCCTTGGCAAAGTGGCATTTCCAGACCTTGGTCCCCACAAAGTGCAGTTCCTGCCAGCTCAGCCTCCAGCCTGCCTCTGTGAGTTTTAGGGGAAAGAAAAGAGTGTGAACCCAGCCTTTACCTCTGCTGCAGCTTCCCATGTGATGCTCTTCTCCAGGACTCGTGGGCAGCGCTGTGCCCTGATTGGGACCTGGTGGGTTGCATGTATGCCCAGCTGGTGAGGCTGGACCCTGCAGCTGTTGACAAATTTGGAATTACTGGGGTGGGCAAGCATCGATGAAAATCTACATGGATAGGTCCCCAGTCTGTAACAAGGCAGATCCAACAGCATCCTGGGGCTGAGGTCAAGCACAACAGGATCCTGTTGGTCCTTCCTTGCCCTGGGGGCACAGCCATGAGCAATGTACCCTCTCTACACCCCAAAACCCCCAAACACTGTTTTGGTTTTTAAAGGTGCTGTGCTGGGACTTGGAGCAGCATGGCCAGAATGAGCCCTGTTGTACCACTGAGCTCCATTAGGAACAGACACCAAAGCAGCCCCCAAAATTCCAGGGCTGGGTGGGGTGGTCTGAGGTGAGGCCACACAATGGAGGCAGCAGCAATTTGTAAGGTCTGACCTTGTCTTCTCCCTTCCTTGCTCTGTGCTGGCACTGCTGCTCTATCAGGAAAAGAGGACATTTCCTCTTGGCAGCCCCTGTTGCCAGACCATGGCCATGACTCCCATCCGGTTGCTGATGGTGCAGAAAGTTCAGGGCTGTGTCCCGGGGTGTTGGCTGTGCAGGGAAACAGGGTTGTGCTGGGGCTGCAGGGGAATGAGCAGGGATGGAGCTGCTTTTCTGGGACTCCACAGGCTTGTGTAACCCTTATGCCCCATCCCTGGAAGTGTTTCAGGCCGGGTTGGATGGGGCTTTGAGCAACCTGTCTAGTGAGAGGCAACCCTGCCTATGGCCAGGGGTTTGGAACTCGATGATCTTTAAGGTCCCTTCAAAGCCAAACCATTCCAGGATTCTCTGAACCCTGCCAGAGCCCTTGCAGTAACCTCCCACGAGTGGTGGTGGCTTCTGCTGAGGAAGGGCGTGTGGAAATGGAGGGAGCCATTAGCAGGAGTGGTCTGGGAGGCTGAGACTGGGCGTGTAGAATGGGATGGGTGTCTGGGGAGAAAGCATGAGTGTGCATCTCTGGCCAAAGTGGAAAATCCTCTGGTCAAGAGCCCCCACACCCACTGATGTGCTGGATCCCTGGCCATGGGCCTTGGCAGAGCCTCACTGGCATGAACTGAAGAAGCATCTCTCCATGGAAGGAGATGTTTTCTTGGTTTTTTTTTTTTCCTTATGATTTTATATATGAAAGCCTGGTGAAAAGAGGCAGCTGGAAGCTGCACAACTATCCAGCAAAAAAGGCCGCTGAGGGTTCAGGCTGGAAACATGGAAACTATTCCTCTTGCTCTTGTTTGGTGGTGATTTCTGCACACAGCTGACGTGGTGCCTCAGCCAGGACCTTGTTCAAGCCTGCACTAATGAACTAAGGGACTTGGGGGGAGTGATTAGGTGTCGTTACCCTTGCTTGATATGAAATATGTAAATACAACAGTCTAGCATCCTTCCTGTTAAGAATATGATGGGGAAAGGCTGGGCAGCAACTGTGTTCCCTGAGTGAGCAGCCTGTTCCTGAAGGACTGCACCCTGTGGAAGGGCCCGATGCTGGAGCAGTTTGTGAGGAACTGCAGCCCACGGGCAGCATTCACATTGGAGGTGTTTGTGAAGAACTGTCTCCTGCTAGAGGGACCCTACACTGGGGCAGGGAGCATGAGAAGGAAGGAGGGGCAGGCAAAGTGTGATGAGCTGATCATTGTCCCCATTCCCCTGTGCTGCTGCAGGGAGGTAGTAGAGAAATTGTGAGTGAAGCTGAGCTTGGGAAGGGAAGTGGCAGAGGGAAGGTGTTTCAAGGTTCAGTTTTCTTTCTCATTATTCTACTCTGATTTCATTAAACTAATTAAACTTAGTTTCCCCTACTCGAGTCTGTTTTGCCCATGACAGTAACTGCTGAGTGATCTCTCTTCCTCCTTGCCCTGACCTTTTGGAGTCTTTTGTGATATTTTCTCTCTCCTGCCCAGCTGAGGAAGGCAGTGATGGAGCAGCTCTGGTGGGCACCACAACTGCATATGGTACCTGTAGTGGCAAGCACGGGGCTACCAGGAGGCAGGACCAGCCTGGCCATTGCTGAGCTCCAGAACGCAGCCCGAGTCAGCCCACATGGCCTTAACTCTGTGGCCCAAATTTTTCTGAGACTTCATGGTTACTTCTCTGTGTGCATCAGACACACGCTGCCTATGGCACTCAGCCTCCCTGAGTGTGATTGTTTATTAGCCTAACCTAGATCCTGGAGACACCAGGAAAACACCAGTGTAGGTGGCAAAGAACTGTTGTGTTTTATAACCCTCTGAGCTGCTTCATAGAAAAATTGCCTTAACAGTGCACTGACACTGCTTTCTCCACCAGCAAGCCCTCAAGGAGCGTGACACCACCACGTGCTCACTGCTGAGCCATCCTCCTCCTCATTTGCACAGCCCCACGAAGCTGGGGCAGTGGTCAGGGCTTCAGTGCTGCTCTCTTGCAGGGCCTGGCAGCAGCTACACCGTGGGCACCATGTCGGAGCGCTTCGACTGCCACTACTGCCGGGACCCCCTGCATGGGAAGAAGTACGTGCAGAAGGAGGGCCGGCACTGCTGCGTCAAGTGCTTCGAGAAGTTCTGCGCCAACACCTGCACCGAGTGCAAGAAACCCATTGGAGCTGACTCCAAGGTGAGTGCTGAGCAGTGAAATGGGTAATGAGACAGGCAGGTGCTGACAGCCCTCCTGTTTGTCTTCCTGGCTCTGGTCTGCTTGTGACCTACAGTGTGAAAACAGGTTCTTTGTGAGTCCTGTGGCTGCTCGGCTGTGTGCTGCTTAGGCAAAGAGACAGTGGCACTGGGATGTGCAGCAGGGATGCTCATGGTGGGCTGCTTTGGCACAGGAGCCAATTTCAGGATCTAGATTCTGTCACATGAACTGCTGCAAATGCTGAATTGCTGTGAAGAGAGAACTGCAGGTAAACCAACCTCCACAGCACCTGCAAAAACTCATCTTCTGGGCAAAGCACAGGGGAACTCAGGGTTTGATGTTTGTCAGACGTTTATTGCTTTGTGTTTATGGCAGTAAGAACTAGACAATCCCAGAAGCTCACACTTGCAGAACTCCAAATCTCAAAGCTGTTGGTTTGAGCCATCTTCTGCTGTGCTGAGAGTTCAAAGTGAATGAGAGTCTGGTTAAATGTCCTTCCCTTAATTGCAGCTGCAGCTTCACCCACTGAATCAGACATGCTTAGGAACAAGGAATCTATCCTTTACTGCCCAGGCTGATGAGACAGGAACTTGGCTTTAGGGTTGGCTAGTGAAAGAGACAATCTTATCACTGCCTTTCTGTGTGTTCCAGGAGCTGCACTTCAAGAATCGTTACTGGCACGACAATTGTTTCCGCTGCTTCAAGTGCTACACGTCTCTGGTCAACGAGCCCTTCATGCTACGGGAGAACAACAAGGTTTGGTGCAGCAACTGCACTGCTGCTGAGGATGCACCCAGGTGTAAGGGCTGCTTCAAGCCCATTATTGCAGGTACTGGTGCCAGTGAGAGGGGTACAAGGGCCATGTTCTGCTCTAGGGTATAACCAGGGTGGTTTATCAAGCTGTGAGGCTGCAGTTACAGCTATGAGCATCAAGTGGAAGACTGGACAACCACAAAGTAGTGCAAGTTCTGACTGCTGCTCTCACCTGTCCATTCTATTCAAGTGCTGAAAGGCTTCTTTGCAGTTAACCCTCATGAGGATAATTCACCCTAGCAGTTACTCTTAAACCACTTCTACCAAAAGCTTTGCTCTGTGGATCAAAATATTCAAAAGCCAAGGCAGCTGGTCTGAAGAATATTTTAAGAAAATCTGACAGGCCCTGGCTAAAACTGGATACAGAAATTAACAGCTCATTCATTGTCTGCATTCCAGCTGAATCCTGGGTGTAGGTATGGACAGGTCTTGCTCATAGCTGTTACACTGCACAGGGTGAGGGGTTTGCCACAGGCCTGAAATCCCACGTAACAAATTATTTCTGTCACTCACAGGAGACCAAAATGTTGAGTACAAGAAGATGGTCTGGCATAAGGATTGCTTCACCTGCAGCCAGTGCAAGCAAGTGATTGGATCCGGGAGCTTCTTCCCCAAGGGTGATGAGTTCTACTGTGTCTCCTGCCATGAGCACAAGTTTGCCAAGACCTGCACTAAATGCAAGAATGTAAGTCCTTCCCCTTCACAAAGGCAGCTGCCAGAACCAGCCCTCGTGTATCTTTTGGAAGCTGGGAGAGTAAACCAGGGACCGACCATGCTGAAGCTGTACCAGCACTTATGTCCTGTCCTTGAGATACCAGTGCCAGCAGCTGGTGGAACAACAGGAGAGCTGGTGGTTCCTGAACGTTACAGGATCTGGGTGGGGGCTGTCTGGATATCTTATGGCAATGGTGGGCCAAATGGGTGCCAAAAACCAAGTGGGCACTGATCTTGCACTTGCTTTGGGGACAGTTTAAGCTCTCTACTGGGTACTGTGTATTCAAGCAGTGAAACTAGCTATTTTACAGCTGGTTAGTGTAGAGTTGCAGTTACTACAGGTAAACTATTATGAAAGTGCCAGGTACACAGGATTTCAGGCTCGAGGAACTCAAGTGAGCTGCACAATGTAATTCTGATGCAAACTTTGATGAGATCCTCTCCATGACAAAGACATCCTACCCTTCACCCCGTGTCTGTGTCACCTTCTTCCCTACCGCTTCTAAACCACACCTCTGCTCTTTGCCTCCCAGCCCATCACCTCTGGAGGCCTCACTTACCAGGAAAAGCCTTGGCATTCCGAGTGTTTCATTTGCTCCAACTGCAAGAAGCCACTGGGTGGGAAGCGCTTCACAGCTGTGGAGGACGACTTTTACTGTGTGGAGTGCTACAAGGAGTGTGTGGCCAAGAAGTGTGCTGGCTGCAAGAATCCTATTACAGGTATGTTGCCTTAAATGCAGCTCGAGGGCAGTGGGTGCTTAAGGTCAGAACAGTGATCCCCAAAAGCCACGGAGCCCAGAGGGGGGTTGATATCAACAGCAGGTCCAGTAACCCGAGCTCAATCCCAGCAATTTACATGTGATCTGACTCTAAGCCACATGTCCTTGCTGGATGGAGTTTGAGCCAGTAACTGAGCATTTCACCCTTTGCATGCCTCAAATTTACCTCCTTCAAAACTCCCTCAACTACAACTGTTCCCACCTATAGCTTAGTTTGGGACCCTTAAATCTAAACTGAGCAGTGTTTTACTTTCCCAAAGTGACATTTGCTTTGCTTCTGATGTCTTTTACATTTAAGAGTTACTGGATTACAGAGCTCAGCCCTGAAATGTGGGCACTGTCCTGCCAGTCCCACGTGACTGACATTCCACACAAGCCTTATGCTAAGCTGTTTCTCCAAGAAACACCAAAAGATTCTCTAAAAAACATGCTTCAGTTGCCACTTTGACTAATATTTTAGGCACACACTGTGCCCTGCTAGCCTAGGGAAGTACAGGAGGGATAAGAATGGGATCTGCTGCTTGTTGGGTTGACCCAGCCAACGCAAAGCTACTATCGCCGTCCTATAATTGTGTTCTCTCCTAGCAGGATTTGGAAGAGGAACCAGTGTGGTTAACTACGAAGATGAATCCTGGCATGATTATTGTTTCAAGTGCACAAAGTGTGCCCGTGGTCTGGCCAACAAGCGCTTTGTTTGCCATAATGGAAAAATTTACTGTGCTGAGTGTCCCAAACGACTGTAATGAGCAGACAGCAACTGCTGTAAGATGGATTTTAAAGCCCTGCTTTCCCAAACAGTCCTGGTAAAGGAGCAGGTTTTTGCATGTTGAGAATGTTAACTTTTTCCATTTTAGTCTAAGAACTAAATTAGCCTCAGTATACTGGGTTTGACTTCTGAAGCTCCTGCAGTACAAAAGCATGTAGCCTTGCAAAAATCTAACCTTGTTTCCAAGTAACTCTTAGTGTAAAAGGCTTGAAATGCTGTTAGATTCAGCATTAGAGAGACACACACTGCATCATCTAAGTGTGTGGCTTAAACTGAAACAAATCTAGTTTTAAGCTTGTCTGGTATATGTTTAACCTTGGCACTTAACTGAAGTAGATTTGACAAGGCATGCACTTGGGATACAGAGATGCAAAGATTGCACCTGGGATCAGAGGGATCCATTATTATGCTTTTACAAGTAGAGGTACACAAGATACACCACACCATTAATTAATAATCAATAAATAACTTAGCTTACCTAACTACCACATCAAATTGCAGCACATGTATGGAATGGCTTTATCTTACATATAACAATGTTTTGGCAATGCAATTTAGCTTAGTTAAGTTTCCATAGACTTGTTTTAGTCTTGATTTCCGCATGGTTTGTCCAAAAGTTTTGCTCAATAGCTTTTTTTATATCATTGTTTAAACGTGGCTGTCTAAGTACAATTATTAATCCATTAACAAGTAATAAATCTTTCACCTACAACATGCACATGCATTTACAAGTGCCTTAAAAATAGATCAGACAATGATAGCTCTCCTATCATGTCAGTGTATGTTTTGTGACTGAATAAAAGTGAGACTAGTGCCTGCCTGGAGTCCTAGTCTGGAAAATTATAATTTTTTTTTTTCATTTTGCCATCTTACATGATTGATACATCTTAGGGCTGAGCTACTGAAACCAAGTCTCATACACTGATACTGGCAAAGTAAAGAGTCAGCTGTGCTGTCATTTCACCCTTAAATATCTGAGGACTAAAGCAACAATTTCCATAAACTAATTAATTTTTTTAATGTATTACTGACACTGGACCATCTGCCAGGAACAGGCTGTGTGAAAAAGCCCTTGGGAGAACATGTGTGCAGCCACTGTTCATGCACAGATCTACAACCCTTCAACAACCTCAATGCTGGTTTAAGGTTGGTTGTTTTTTTTTTCCACAGTGCTGAAACACAGAAATACTTTTATCAATTGGATGCTGCTCCAGCCATTCCCTTTCACCTACCAACAAAGAACCCTTGCATGAAAAATAAAAGGCAGCATCTTGCTGTGTTCTGGCAGGGCACTACACTGTGGCCACAGAGCACTGCTGGACTCACCCTTAGAACAGAGATGCTGGTGCTGCAAGTGAAAAGCAAAGGCTGACAGGGAAAAGCAGGTTAAAGAATTCAAGTTATGAACATGCAATCATACATATGAGCATGTACAAACACAGCAAGAGCTGAAGGTGTTAGTGCAAATACCCTCCCACCCATACAGATGCAAGTCCAAAGAGGCTCCTAGTTTGGGAATGTGCAGTTGGAGTAGTTAGAGCAGCACTAGGGTGCATCTCAAGGCAGGTCAGCATGGCAAGGGGTTGGAGAGGCCTAGTAAGGTCAAGTTAGCATTACAAAAGAAAGCATTGTTCAACTGCAAAGTTTATTTAACAGTGCACACATATTTACACAGAGCTGTATCAGACCATTCAACAAATATAAGCACAGAAAAAAATACTGGCATCTTTGTTAGAATGATTGTCTCTGCCAGAATGAAACGGCTATCATACAAAAATACAGTTTTCCTTTTACCTAAGGCACTGCTCTAAAGTCTAAAACAGTTCTATGGTATTTCTGAGCAGCAAGAGGGAGAAGGCTGAGCGCTTCTTTTGCAACTGTGGTGTCGAGGAAAGAACACATGTAGTTCCAGCAAAACCATTTGCATTTCCCCACTGCAAACACAGCTGCCGTTTGGATGAATCACTGGAATTGGAGGATCAGCCACTGGTTTGTAGCAGGATTTGAGACAGCTATTCTTTAAAGTAACCACCTATCCGGTCTATCTGTTACAGGAGACATCAGAACAAGGCTGCATTATTACTTTTAGTAGCAATTTTCAGAAGATGCTTCGTTAATCTCTTCATGCTGTAAAAAGCAGGCAAGTTCAGGTTAAATAGATTATTTAATGCAGGCTTTAGGGGAGGGGAAATACATATATGCAACTTGCAGCCACTGTTACAAAGCTGGAACTGGAACACTTAGAATAATTAACATGAACAAAACATAACTTCAGTGGTCTAATACTGTTATGTACACAATAAAATAATACTTCCGTAAGTGTAGATAAATAAGTAAATCAAAAGGAAAACATTTTTTAAAAGCATGACACATTAAACTGCACTGAAAGACATATCTAGGGACTCAACATTTTTGCAATACATTAGTGCACATGCTGTAAAATGTTTTGATGTTTGCCAATAGATTAAAACATATTAGTGATGGTACAACACTGCATTTTGAAACTGCCAGATTTTTCACATTTGATAATAAGGAATTTTTCTTCTCCATTCAAAACCAGAGATAATCAATTTTGCATTTTTAAATAGCATATGAACTAACAAGCAACATTCTTCTAGACATTACAAAGGGGGTTCAGCTTTAGCACACACTGGATGAGTCTTTTATTTCACCAAGGGCCATTTTAGAAATATGCAAAGTCTGCAGCAAAGTGAGAAGCCTCCAGTAGCACGCTGCTCTACATGATACTGATATGGACATAAAAAACTAAAAGACTCAAACAGGTTACTGTAAAGTCTGTAAAAGGGAAACAAGGGATATTTGAACTAGGAAACCTTATCTAACAATTAGCTAAATGAATGGAAAAAGAACATTAGCACAACAGTTTCCCTGAAATGTTTCAAGGTGCAAATTAGAACTCTGTCATCCCTCCCCTGGTGTTTTTTTGCAAACTTGAAGATGGATAAAGGTAAACAAGCAGCTTTTCAAAACAAGGCCTTCGGTACTTGAGAAAACACTGGATTACTGAAGTGCAATCAGATTATTTCCAGGTCTCTAGTGTTCACAGTTCTGTCCAAAGAGCAAAGAGAAGAAAACATTTAACCATCATAACTGTGTGTATGCCACATGCATCCATCATCACTGTCAAGAGTCTACATCCAGGAGTGAGCACAGAACCAACCTGGACACTTATGGTCCAAAACCAGCACAGTAGGTTTGCTCGCTTTTTATAGGAATATTAGTTTTCAAAGTTATGTACAGAATTCTTATGAGTCTAAACATTTTCAAGTTCAAAATTAAGAGGCAACACTTTCTTCACTAAAAAGTTAATGATTTTGCTCACACCAAAATGTGATCAGCAGAATGACATTAAATCTGTCTATTCAGATGGCCTCGAGGGAAGCCTCGACCAGGCTGTGCCCAGGGGACTAAAATTCACGAGACGCAGAGTGACAGAGGAGACTCAGGAAACAGTTCAGTCTAGAAAAGTGCTACACTTTAATCAAACAAAGTGCTACACGTCACTGAAAGAAAATGTGGATAGCAAGGCTCGTTTCTTCCACTACCATTCACTTGAACTGATCACACAGTCATTTATCTCATGAAAAGAGATCTCCTGCTGTGAATATGGCCATTTGGGGTTTTGCTCCAACACTACAGAAGTCTAGTCTTACATAAAGCACCTTCCTGAAGCCTCTCTGACACACTACGCTGTACTGCATGAAGGTTTGGCTTCTCAAGTAATGTGGCTTGAGATGCCCTGGTTCATTCAGAAAACAGAGAGAATTCTCTGTGTGTACAGCTTTCTTACTCCTCCCAAAATGTAACACAACTCTCTGTGGAATTTCAGGTTGGTGATACCTGCCTCAGTAAAGTGAAAGACTATTCTACAGTAAGTAGAGAGGACAGCTAATACCTTGCTAGAGTCGGAGGAGATCCTGTAAGACCACTTAGGTCAGCATCAAGAAGTTACAGAACATGCCTAGGAGTGGAAAGGTCTTGTCTGTAGAGTTACATCAGACACCTTTTAAACTGTTAGTATCTTCAAAAGTAACATGTGCCATTTGATATATCTTAGAAGAAGCTTAAAGTACAACAGATGAGCTTCAGTGCTGGTAAGAAATACTGGAGCTTCACACAGGCTCAGCTGTGTCTTTGGAAGAGCCTTAATGTTGGGCCTTAGCAAGTCCCTAAAAAGGCATCAGTTGGTGACTCCTTCTGACAGAATTCAAGTCACAAGCACTAAAGAAAGAGCTTTCCCTCTGGTCTACACATTGGAAAAAGTGCCTTGAAAATAAGAAGCTGTAGTTAAGGCAAGGAGAGCAAAATGCAAGGAAGTTAACTGCCTAGGCAGAGGAAGAGACAGGTAGGTAAGTCAGCTTGGATTACCTGATGAAGCATCTATAGGTTTGGTCAATGAATTCACTGCACCATCTTCCTCAAAAGCCAATTTGGGACTAGGAGGTATTGTAGCAGCATCATTCAAGTTTTGATTACAGTTACCAGCAGAGATGCTGTCTGAGCTCAGTTTGGTTGACTTGGAATGTACTCCAACGTCAATGAACTCCTCAAAAGTCCATGAACCAGATTTTCCATTAAGATTCTGGATAAGTCCAACTGTATGATCAGCTTCATTAACATCCAACTTCACTGCATCACCAATAACCATTTCTTTTGCAGGATGGCTAGGGAAAAAAAAAAAAAGGATACTTGTACTACAATTGCTGCATATTTAACCTTTAGACTGATTCCAGGCCAGACAATTAGCAGACTGCAAACTCTGCAAAGCACTGAATATGCTGAAGGACATACCCAGACAAACTCCTCCAGCTGCCACACAGCATCTCCCCTCCAAGAGCCAATGGGGAAGAACAACTCACCAACACGTATCTTTTTTCTGTACTAAGAGCTCTCAGGTAAGGTCTGGCTCCAGAAATTTGATAGAAGAAAGCAAAAATTTTAAAGCCCCGAACCACTAAATCCCAATTTTAGTAGTTTTAGCATTTTTCCTTTATTTCTCTTGCTATGACTTTTTAAGCACAAAACTAAGCCTCAGAAGACCAGCAACATCTAAAAAATTCAAAAACTAAACCCAATCATTGATCAATTCTCATTTGTTCTTTGGAGAATCATGAAAACGTCTTTATATTCCATCACGGAAGGAACGAGATTAATTTATCATCACTTTAAGAAAGTGCTACAGTGTCATTTCTGAATCATTAGCATTTAGATGAGCAAATGGAACAAGCATCAGAGGACAGATTTTCCAGTAGCAGACGGAAATGCTTTATGTTCAAAAAGATAAAATCTGAAATACCAGAAAACCATTCCCTACCAAGGGAGGCTTTTGTTGTATCTGGGGTTTCAGCATAACGTTGTCCTAGAGCTTTCTGTAGGTTATTCTCCCTTTTCAGTGTTATGCTCCTCCCTCTTGTTCAATGTTTTGTTAATGAGAACTGCAAGCCATTTCAAGGGAGAAGATTTCAAGTCAATGTCACTCTTTATACGCCACACTGCCATGGTGCTGGCTGTGTCTCACTTCTCAGTACTGTTAACATAGTGCCATCCAAACAAACAATTACCCTGAGCTAACTGCTCTGTGTGAGGCACTGAACTGAGAGCACACACACACCACATGCCTGGAGCAAGACACCACAAAGCCAGCGGGGTGCAAGATTTGAGGCAAAGCTACAGACAGCACTGAATTTAATTTAAATGTAGAGAGAGATTTCTTGTGTGAGGGGTAACTGCTCTGACAGTAAAGCAGCTGCTTACACAAACTCACCTGGAATCCTTCAGTTCAGTAACAGACAGAGACCCCTCATCACTTTTCAAGTCACTTCCATTCATGAACACTTCACTGGCCTTCAACTCGGACTCATCTTGTTCCTCACATTCTGCAGAGATCAAGTTTTGTGCAGTCTCTAAACAACCTTCTGTCTCCCCCTTGGCTTCCTGGAGCAAGTCAATGCCATTTAGCTTTCCTGAAAATGGGGGCAAAACAAGAAATAAATCACAAAGACAGCTTCAGTAACAGAATTGTTAGAATACCAGTGTCAAAACGACCTTTCCTAGGCAAAACTCAAGGCACTTGGCTTCAACAGATTCATTTCACTATACACAAGCTGCCTAAAGCAACATGAAATTAGTTTTTCATCTTTAAAAATCCACTTGTAAAATGAAAATTGCAGGCTTTTCATTCTTAAATCATTTCCACTGTCTCTGTCCAAGCAGAGAGTCTCCCTGGCATTTCTGGGAGTGGTGTCTCAGACCACCACAGTGCTGTTACATGAGTGACCTTTTCAACAAAGCTTAAACATCACTGAGAAACTCATTGCTACTCGGAGTTGACTCATCCAGTTCCCTTACCTGGCTGATCAGGCTTCTCAAGATCCAACTCCTCCTCCTCTTCAATATCCTCTCCCTCCATTACCTCCGAGACAGATTTCCCTTCATTCTGTAACTGAATTGCCACAGTGTTACTTGGAATCACTCCCTACCCTCCATTATTTCACAAATGGCTCAATCACAGCTCCCACAGAGCATGATTCTGTGCCCAGCAGTGAGGCCACATGAGTCCAAAGGCTCACAGACAACCAGCAACATGTATTCTACTGAGCCAGAGCCTGTGGGGCCCACTTCCTACCTATTATTCCTGAGTTCCTCTTCCTCTCATTTCTCCAAGATGTGTGCTAAATTTTTACTGATTTTCAGCTATACGAAGACTTAGATCTTTGGATGTTCAAAGAAGAACAACTATTTCTCAATATTCATACCTGACCACAAACCTCACTGCATTAACAAAAATACATCCAGCTTACTGGAGCAATCCAAGGGGCATCCCAGATCTGCTTTAAGCAAACAGCTGATTCCAGGAATGTAAGTTTTCTACTGAAAAACAGTGCCAGCAGAATGCATACAGCTGAAAAAAAATCCCCTACTAACCAGTGGGGTTTTTTAAAAACAATCTGCAAATGGTAACAAAAGGTCACATTGTTTCTAAAGGCCTTGAACAAAAATGCATCCAAGACTTTTTGTCAGAACAAGCAAAGCAGAAGAATGTGTGCAATGGGAAGCTACTGGAAATTATTCTGGTGCACAAGAATTTTGTACTTCACATGGAAGCCAGTTTGTGTAAGGATAACAGAGGAGGACAAAGACTTCTCCAGGAAGGGCCTATTCTATCATTTTCCAGATCCAAACAAAAAAGTACCTTGGATTCGTTTTGATCCGATTTTCGTGTTCTTTTCATTATTTCTTCAATTCTCTGTTAAAACAGGGAAAACATTTGCAGAGCTTTATATTTCAGCATTCTAGATTAAATTTTCTTCAATCACAATATATTTTCATATTTCATTAATTTAATACTTTATTTGCTGTTTTTAAAGCTCAGAAGGCAGTTTGCTTTCTAAAAAAAGCCCCCACACTACTTCTATTTAAATGCATCTGAGACTGTTTGCCTGTTCAGTTTAGCACCCCAACCACTATTTTAGGCTGGGAATTCAAAACAGTCTACCTTTTTCCTTTCAAGCCTTTCCTGCATATTTTGCTGCATAATTCTCTCCCTTTCCAGTCGTTGTCTTTCAGCCTCTTCTTGAGCTTTTGCTTCAGCTTCTTCTCTCTGAAAATAAAACAAAAAGAAGAGAGCACCCAGTGCTCAACTTACTCCCAAGAGTCAAAAGCAGAGATTCTGGTTCAACAGAGACAGGAATATCACATCATAGCTAAATGTCATCACCCAGCTACTGACATGAAATATATATATATATTACCATGACATTCAGAAACTGAAACTCAACTATAATGAGATAATGCAAATGTTCTGAATGTTGTTGAGTTACTCAGGGTTCAAACTATACTTCTGGACAAATGTTGGTCTAAGAAGGATAATTTATGAAGTAACAAGACAGCAATTAAATTCCATATGTGTCAAGGTTATCTTAAAAATCTTGGCAATCAGGTATTGTTACCAATTGAGTTGGTGCAGAAAATTTTCTGTTCCTTCTACACTGTAAAATCATTTCCAGTATGACTGGAAAGAAGATAGAAACATAGTTAACACTCTAAATAATAGTCATAAACTCAAACAAGCTTTTAAAGAAATGTTCAGACACATGACAATGCTATCCATAAGATACAGCTCTTTAAACATGAAGAATTTGATTGTAAAACTGCTTTAGTTTTCAGAATTAATCTCATTTAAGAAAAGTCCACTTTGCAGAACAGCTCCCTTCAGTTCAAAGGATGCCTTTGTAATGGTACATGGATACTTGCTGTGGAAGACTATTTAGCAACAGGAAAAGCAAACTTGGAAACACTACCAATCTTTCTTTTAAAGGAATGAGAGCAAGCCAGATGACTTTCCAGATAGACCACCTCCTTGTAACTCAAAGCAGTAAGCTGGTGAAGTGGGCTCAGTACAAATATTTTAGGTATGCAAAATAGCCTCCTTGATGGCTAAAAAGATTCCAAAATAGCTGTTTCTGCCCACACTTGAATTTACCAAATGTTGGGGAAAAAAATAAAAAAATTCACATAGACCAGGGGAAGGAAAGGACCTGCAGACATTCTTAAATCCACCTCAAACAGGATGAACTCTGCTTTATGTCACTCCTGACAGAGATCTGTCAAAATTATTATGTGAAAGTAAAATCAGAGACAACCCTCTGGAAAACACAGCTGGAGCCTACAGACCTGGTGCTGAAGCTCTGCCAGTTTCTCCTGCTCTTCCTGTTCCCGGCGGAGCCTCTCCTCCTCAGCCTGTCTTTGCTGTTCTTCATAAAGCACTCTCTTTTCCTCCTCCTGCTTCCGGAGCTCCTCTTCCCGCCGTGCTTTCTCCTCAGTTGCTCTCTTGGCCATCTCTTCCTGTCTGATTCTAGTGTGTCCAAGATACAGGTTACTGACTGGGTATTTATGTCTTTGAAAGTATGCACGCACGTGAGACAGAGTAGGAAAGCAAGAAAGTTCTGAATAATCCAGTCATGAAATAACTACATAAAGACACTTTCTGGTGTGGATTTACACATGCCACCATCCAGAGTAGTCAAAGCAAAAATCATAACAACTTGGAAGAAACTATCTGTGAGTACATGTTCTTTGCTGATTAAGTCAAGGCCAAGGCAGGCTGTGTCAATAATGGAATGTTTGACTGAGAACTAGGTTAAGAAACAACCATTTAATAAATACCATCTGCAACCATAACATGAATGAAGCTTTTAATCATTGTCAGACATAAATTCAGTGGGATTTCCTAAAAGACTGTTTCTTCTACAGCCTCAATTCCACAGGTACGGTGGAGGTGTACACTGCCAGCTCATGCAGACATACACAGCAGATCTGATGACATGTTTCTGATAAAACACCTAAAACAGATTACATGCAAATTTCTGACAGCTTTATATCCACAGCCAGAAAACAGACCAAATCTGATGATCCATCATGTTTACAGAAGCACAGACAGGTGACCTCTGATCTGGAATAAAGTTAGTCAGCACTAACTTAGCAATTTATTTTTAAAAACTTGTATGCAGTGAACCAAATGAACACTGATTTAACACTGTATTACTTGCCTGCTACATCACTGATTCAGATTTCAGATCACTAACATGAGATTTAATGTACCATCAAACCACTGCCTGAGTTCATCAAAAGAAAAGTTTAATTCAGAGAGATTTGACTATTTCAAACCAATACAAACAACCCAAATATAAGTGGTGTAAAAAGCAGATTCTAATTTTGAATTAAAAGCCCCACTGGTGACTGGAAGGAAAAAGAAGCAGCATGATATATATACTGAGATACAAATTGATGTTACACACTGCAACCTGTCCCATCTCAAATGGTGCTGGTGCTTCCCTGCTTCAGGAGCTGCATTAAGATTTGCAGGAACTTAAATTAAGACTTGGAAAACATATACACCTGGACTGTCCATTCCAACCACACCCCACCACTGAAAGCATCCCTCCCTTCTCAGTTGTTACCTTTCTTCTTCCTGTCTCTGAATTCTTTCTTGGTCTTCACGCTCTCTCTGCTCCCGTGCCAGACGCCGCTTCTCAGCCAAGATTTTAGCAGCTTCTTCAGCTGTGGTGGTCCCTGCCGCTGTTTTGCTACCTGATTCTGCAAAGGTGAAAAGAAAAGCTCCAGTAACTTAAGACAAGTTTCCCCTGGGAGATGAGATCTTTCTTATGCCAACTGATCCACTATCTGTTCGATCAGTGCTCATTGCTCAGTGAGTGCACCCTTATCTAAGGGTCTGCAAGAGCCAAAGGGGAGCCCTGAAGAGATGCACAGCCACAATATCTCACTGACACTGAAATAGTAACAACTCATTTCATGCTGATCCAGCCATATTCCAGATGATACACTTGGAGATCCTCTCCAATTATCATAGCACTTATATTTCTGAAACGGCACATTTATTCTATAACTCTTGAACACTGAAAACAAATACTGCTTTAGGAAATACATTTTACTTTGTTCCAATAAAACTGAACACACACAATGCTAAAGAAGAAATACTAATTTCTTCATTTTCTTTTTTCATAACATTAACATGCAAGCCTTAATATAAATTCCAATTGATGTTATAAAATAATTTATATTATACATGCCATGTACCTTAGAGTGCAAATAATCACCATTTCATCTGGCCCTGAAGGCACACACTAATGACTTCAGTAATTCTGTATTTTTACACATTAGCAACAAATCAATTTCCAATTTACAAGGAGATCAAAACAGCTTCAACCACCGGGCTACTAAATACTTGCATGGTCCTGCAGTTTATGTTTCTTTATGTCCTGGCTGGTATTATGGTGTTTGAACATCAGAGATACTACTATAAATTAACATTAGGAAAAACACCCAGAACCACTCTGCCATCCAGCTGCTCTCAATATACATATTGAAGGAACTCTGATTTTTATCAGTTATTACTCTAGAAATATTTCTGTTTGAATGTGATTTAAGACCTCATCACCTGAATATTCAGAGAATTAGCTCCTGATGTCAGTAGAGCAGTAGATCATCACATTGGTGAGGACCTGCCTTTCTTCTTTTTAATATTTTACAAAACAGTACATATATGTTTGCTTAACATAAGCCTTCAAGTCAGGGTAATTTTAATGAACAATGACATCGGGGTTTGACCAGCTGTTTTGCTTCTAACCTGAAGACAAATAACTCAAAACACAATGTCATAATTAGGAACTTTAATACCTGAAAAGCTGCTTAAGCCCCATGGACACGTAATCACTACCTGCAACTGCAGGGCATAATTACACAGAGCAAACCATCAGCAGTTGAATCAAGGCTGTGCTTTGTGCATAAAAACTGGTTCTTGCAGTCCTAGGAAAAGCATTTCAACACTGATGGAGTGCAGGCACAGAGTTTTCTAGTATTTAGGTTTATTCAATGCTGAAAAAATATCACTTCCCCATAATACACATTGCCTCTGATTTGGGAAAAAACGTACAGTCATGTTGGAACAAACAAAAATCAGCTACGACTAAAATGTGAACATGGTCTACAGGGTCCTCCTCCTTCTGAGCCAGAAAGATGACTGCTCTGCAGTTACAAAAAGCATCAGCAGATCTGCCTGTTCAAGACATGCCAAGTGCTCTTCTTCCTATATTCTGTAATGTACTTTCTACTTAGAGAAAAGGAAGGAGGTTTCATTAAGTGCTGCAGGTATACAACCATGAAGAAACCAAAGTGTCTCTCTTTTCCTCTTTTCCACATCAGTGTCTTGCCAGTTCAAACCAGTTACTTTTTACAGCAGAGGCCATTTTTTGTTGTGCAATTGCACAGCAACCAATGCAGCAATCCTGTTTTAACACCTCTGGAATCTCTCTCAGTTGTATCAAATCTGGTTGGTATTTAATGTCAGGTTTAACCTATTTTCCCTCCTCAAAACTGAACCCAAATAAGAACCTAATGCTCATCAAGAAACTTAAAGGTGTTAGACTTTTAGGTTCTAGGGTTACAACGCAACTTGAAATATGATGAATATCTGGTATCGATAGAAGAAAACTCATCACAATAGTTCCAAACACTGCAGATATGGAAAGAACAGGGGGAAAACAACCAAAAGAAATGGTTGGAGACCTCAAGCCTATGGGGGCCTTCCCATTACATTTTCACTTCAGTACTGTTTTCATCTCCATGTACCCCTTGGACAATCTGTTTCCAAAGGGCAGGACATGAGACTTCCCAGCATGACTGATAACAGGCCTTACAAAGATTCTTCCAGTGTTTCACACATAGCTTCCTTTTCCTTGTACTCCCAGTCATTCCTGCCAAGAACTGTCTTTTTCAAAGAAGACCTTTTTGTGATGGAAGGGGAAAGAGGGAAACATGCAAAAGAACCATCTCAGAACACTTGCAAAGTGTATTAGTTGCATGGAGGAAGGATTCCAACACATTTCAAGGTAAGTCATTTATTCACAATCTAGGAATCATATTCCAAAGCCTTCAATACCCAGATATAAAAAGTGAGGCTCCATGATAGTTTATTACCTATCATCTCGCATAAGGGGAGAGCTCATGAAGGAGCACTTCTTATGCTTAAAGTTGAACAAGCCTTTTAATTCTCAGAGAAGCTGCGAAAGGCTGCTGCCAGAAATGACAACTGCTCCAAGTCACTGAAAAATAAAAAGTGTTTTACTGTGGAACAGTGTATTTTAGTAGGAAGACACAAAAGAAAACAAGACAAAAACTTGACTGCTGTCAGCAACAGGCAAACAAGTTCAATTTGAAGGAGAAGAGATGGGATGAAGATACAAGAGCACAAAGCTGAAATTAGGCTGAACCTACAAGACCTAGAGACTGATTTGCCACATGCCATTCACTGGTGGGCTCTGACTTCAGAAGCTGTCTGGGATATGGAATTGCACCAACCCACAAGGTGAACTGCCAACACAGAAGTGTTAAAATGAAACTTGTCTTGAAAATTGAAAGCAACTTTTTAAGAAAAAAAGATTTTGCCTCACTTAGCAATATTGCAGTGTACCAAAATATTCAAAGAGATATATGAAATCATCTGTACGTTGAAGAACATGCCCACTACTTCCTTATCTTCTATGTGTCAAAGAGTTTTGTCCAGCCCCGTATGAGTCACTGCAAAGATGGCTAGAGCTTCGAGATTAGCAATAAACTAAAATGGAAACAGATAAACTGGGTTAATACAGTTTCAGAAGTCAGTGTAGAGAGGAGACACCCATGGAACAAGGATGCGTGTTCTTGTTCCAGAATAACTGGAAGACGCAGGACTAGGACACATTGTTACAGAGGTTTCAACCAACTGATGGCATTGATCACAAGCGATTATGTCCCCTCTGAGGCGTGCAAGACACTTATCACAGTAATGCAGCACACTGAGGGATGGACATTCTGACTGCAAAGACAAAGGACATGACACTGATGATGGATGCGCAACTTCACGGGAACATCCACCTCTGACTGACATCCAGGCTTCCTTCTACAGGAATGCATGCTCAGAGAACTGTACCATGAGGGAGTTCTTCAGCATTCAACAATGGGCAGCGTCAGGAAGAGCCTCAGCAATGACAAAGAACTGCAGCAGCTGAGGAATGCACAGAGGAACACACATGCAGTAACGTGCAGCAAGCAAATGCTCCCACTTACCTGGTGTCTGAAGGATTCACCCCTAGTACTGCCACTGCCTGTAACCTAAATTCCAGAGATGCCTCCTTTTCCTGTCAAGTGTCCCCTAAGACCTTCTCCACAGAAAACTGTCTGCCAGACCTCATCAGAAGGCTCTCCCAAACTCTGTTCTGAAAACGGAAGCTGGCACTTTTTTGGGTAAGAGGGACAAAGGATGTGCTCACTTGGCACAGTGATGAAGACCAGGGCACTAACTGCTGATCTGGTATATAGCTCTTTTTTTAACCAGGATAATTTACCAGGATAATTTCTCAGTGACATGTCAATTATCACTTTTCCTGAGGCAGTCTCCAAGTGGTGTGCAAACTGCCTCTCATCCTGTGATGCACCGGGAGCTGATTTCCTCCTCCAAGCAGGTCTCCACAGGAGTATTTGAAGAGCTACCAACTGGACTGAAAGACCTTTGTGGAATTTAACTACTGATTTTATAAATCTAAGCTAGCAGATCCTTCAGCTAGTGCAGCTGAAGCCCAAAAGGCACACAAAAATTCTGCTTTTCTTAAAATTACAGTACAAGCAGTAATATTGAAAGCTCCTGACTTCAATCTCCAAATCCAATAAACCAACTACTGCACTAAAATCCACAGCCCAAAGTCATATCATGCAAAATTATTATATAATCAGCAATGAACAGCTTCTGCCTTAAAGCATCCTGCCTTCTAGCACTCTGCCTCACAAACCACTTGTTTCACCCTCCCAAGCACACACTGGAGAGGCCTCAAATGAGTCAGACACTGAGAAACACCCACCTTCTTTGGTCTTTGTGCTAGCTGCTCCCACATCCCTGTCCAAGGCTGAGGAAGCACCTTGCTCTTGTCCTGTTCCTTCTGTGCTCTTATCCTTTGGTTTGCTCTCTCCTTCAGTTTTCTTTTTGGTAATGTTTATAACACCTGGAGTGAGAGGTGGACGTTGGATGGGTGCTGGTTTAGAGACTGGAGTAGGAGATGGTGGCCTTTGTTTTGACACTCCAGGTGAAGGTGGGCGAGTCTTTTGTCTGTTGAAATAAAGAATATTTTTCAGGGCTAACACTGAAAACCTCAGACATGCATCAGAGGACAGCAGTCTCCTTTGTTTAGTTTACATTACATACATGTCTTTTAAAAACAAATCCACCCGCTAACTACGGGTGCCTTCCTTATAAAACTTAAATATAGGATTTCAAAATATCCTGAGCACCTGGACTTCCTACTTGTGGGCTAAACATCAGAACAGGTCTGCTAGCCCCGACCTCCATTTATGCCACATCAAGGATGAACTCTGTGATTCCAATCCAGGAAACTTCCTACGCTAATACAGGCAGATCAACTTACTCAAAAGCTTACAGGCTTCTGGTTGGTTTTGATGCACAGACTGTACAGAAAACTAGAGTGTATTTTGTCTGCACAACAGAGACAAAGGTTGAAGTAAGAGCTGCATCTCTAGTGCAGGAAAGGGAAATTGGACCCAAAACGAAGCCCTTTTCTGTAGAAACAAGGCATCGTGTAGGTCAACCAAATTGTAACAGCACAGCTGTCTTGAGACAGGAAGCATCCTTCGTTTTGTCCCGCATGAAAGAAGGAATTTAACCTGGCCACGTACCGCACTGCAGAAGGTGATGGAGGACGCTTCACCAAGTTAGCAGGAGAGGGGGATCTTCTCCGGGCAGACAGAGATGGTGAGGGAGGGCGCCTTAAACCAGACCCTGGGGAAGGTTTCTCTGTCTCTGACTTCTAAAAGATACATAAAACCAAAATACTGCTGACTCTCTAGAATACATTACAGACAGAGGAGCTGCTATTCCAACAAATGTACAGCTTCTCAACAAGATGTACTTCACATTTCCTTTATGTTCCAAAACGCAGACCTGGTCTGTGTTTCATTTCTATATACATTTAACTTTGGAAATCATAAACAGCAAACAACATGCCTTTAAGATACAAGAGAGATCAAGGACCATAAAATGCCAATTTGATTTTAATGCTGTGTCTTTTTTAAGAAAAAGCTATTTAACATTTCAATAATGCTTACTGAAAGTAACAGCAAACCTGCTGAAACATAATCCCAGCCCTGAGCTGTTCCAACCCCCCAGATTAATAGGAACCCAATTCCTGTGGGTTTTCAACAAACCTGGGTTGAATCAGGTGAACTTGCATCAGATGAAGATACAGAGGACTTCAACCTGTCGATGCTACGACTGCGCACGGGCACTTTGGGAGTTGAGACTGAGGAATTGATGGAACTGGCTGAAGCTGAACGAGGACAGAGGTGAGATTCTATAAAAGTTAGGAATTTGACAAGACAAAACGAGAACCAAGTGCACAGCATAAGAACAGGAGAAACAGAAGAGGGAGAAAAAGAGAAAGAAAGATTGTGTGTGTTAGAAACCATACAGGGAAACACTGCGAGCAGTGCACACTGCAATGGGTCATGGACACAGACACCACCACCACACAATTAGTACTTCGGAAGCAACAGCACCAAGAATAAAACCATTCTGAAAGCAGCAGTCTGGAGCAGATAAAAATAAAATGCTTTTCCAAAAATTGACTAAATTTGCAGTACTTTAATTTTAGCCAAGCTGCATCTGATCACAAATGCTTCAGTTTTAATGGCTTAGCATCTTTCTTGGCAAGTTCTTCCTGACAGGTTCAGACTTTAAGCATGTTTTCTCCATACTCCAGGAGGAAATATTCCTTCTTTTGAAAGAGTATTTATAAACCATTACATTAGGACTCTCAACATTACTGCACAAGCTTCTATTATGGAATATACACTGTAAGACATTATTTTATTCTACTTTCCCTCTCTAACCACTTTATTACTACATATGTGTGCCCTTTGTTCACATTAACAAATCAAAATATGTGGTAGAAAAGAAATCTATCAAGAGAAAAAGGTCAACTGCTAAACTATCTTTCCTACCTGAAGTGTCAATCTCTTCACATGTAAGATATTGAAAGAGATTTTATCTTATTACTTTTTCCACTAACATGATCATAGATAGAAAAGCAAACATAGATGTAAAAATCTACTTGTGAAACTAGGTATTGGATTTTCTGTAATTCAAATAAGTTGTGACAGATGCCAGCATTTCATTTTCTAACTTTATGGAAAATACATTTTATTTTTATACTTGCAGCATTTGTGCAAGGAGACCTGCATTCTATTTGTGCACAGATTGCACTAAAGCACAGGTACTTTTCTCTTGAAATGAAGAAAGTACCTCTAAGTAAACTTATATATCTTTAATTCAGCAATAGTAAGTCACATGCTAACAGTAACAGTGAAAAAGATGGTATTTCCCCACATGACATGAACTGAGATATTCATGGTGAAACAAAAGCAGCACATACATAGGTGTGCAAAAATATGACCATGGACTACAAACCAGAAAAGTAAGAACTGATTACTGCACAAGGGGAGCAGTGTAGAAATGTCACCATTATCAACAAGGACCAAGTGAAGTGGTGTAAGATAAAAAACAAAGATGGGATAACATATTTAAGAGAAAACAAGCAAAACTGGGAACAAAAACTGTAAGGTAAAAGAGGAAAAAGGACTCCACATTGGTTCCAGAGACACATTTACTGGGACATTATTACAACCAGTACCAACTCCAAGATACATGGGATGCAGCTACGGCTTGTCCACAATGCAGATTTCTGCACTAATACTAAACTGAGCCCCAGTGTGGGCTTCTCAACTCAGTCTGGACTAATATAACATTGCTTGAATCAGCCAGGGTTTCTGTCTTCTCCTTCTAGGATGGCTCGACTTCTACAACCAGCCCAAACGAAGCCAGCTCAGGTCTCCCTGTACTAATCTTAGCTTAACTCCATTGTCATGTTCTTACATGAGTTTCTCCCCCTTAAGAAATTTAGATTTTGCACTTTGAAATTATAGGTTTGTTTGGGTTTTTTGCCTTTTGTTTCCTAATACCGTTCTGATAAGTATTTATCAGATTGATTTGAGAGGACAAATGCAGATCTCTTGTCAGTAAAAAAAAAAAAGAAAAAACACACACAAAAAACCCAGAATGAGCACCAGCATCTGGTTCTCTGCAGAGCAAGTAAACTGGCACTAGAGTTTAAAAGCCAGTATCATTCTATGGCTTTGTGAACTAAACATGCAACACAGCATATGAATTGGTTACTACTGATCACAGAAACTACTGGATAAGTAATATTACAGACAACCATGTATCAACTGTCTGATTCACACTGAAGGGTAGCACAGTTAGCAACTACCATCTAAGTCCTTGCTTGAAGAGCAACTGCATAAAACTTTGAGGCTTTGCTGCCCTCCTGTTACCTGAGGGGTCCTGTCCATCAGCCGATAGGGTAGCAGCACTTTTACTCCTAGCTAGGGAGGCCTGTGTGGGGGCGAGGAGGCGACTGATTACGCTACTGTCCAGAGGACTGAGCTGGGAGCGACGAGCTAAATGACAGGAAGAAATCAAAAAGGATCCAACATGAAATCATATAATGGAAAAGACAAGCAGTACAAAGCAAAGGAAGACTGATCGTTGCAAATCATAACAGTTTTGGAAGAACAGTACTGAAGTCATGGAGAGGGAAATCCAAACCAAAAACACAGAAGGGTTAAACACTGCAATCTCTTGTGTTGCATGTCTCGTTCTTGGCTTGCTTAATAGTAGCCATTTTAATGTGCAGAGACTAGCACATATACAACAGAGGTGAATGCTGAATTCAGTCAAAGTATGAGAAGTTTTTGACTGAGCTCTTCAGAGTTACATTCTCTGGATTGCAGGAAAGGCTGTTTTGACATGGTAAACAGAAGACTTGCAAGTCAAAGCGAGCGGCTATCGTCAGGCATCGTCTGCACACACAAACCCACGTGGACAGCACCCATCATTCTCCCATACAGAAAAGGTTCTGAATCAGAGTATAATTTCCACTGTAGGCAACAGCTGCTAAAAAGGAAAGCTTCAGAATTGTTAACTCAAAGGGAAAACATGTTAGAGAAGGTGCTAGTCTTCAGCTTTAGGAAGAGTTCCTAGGAAAGAGGTTATTTGTGACCTAGTGGGGAATACACAGACCAAAAGAGACTGAAGTGAGAACAGGTTTCATCCTTCATATCCATGCACAAGGTTTAGGCCAGCAGCAGGAACAGAGAAGTTGCTTTTAAATTGAGTAATGAAAGAGAGCTCAAAAAGCAAAGTTAAGACTTAACTGAGAAGTGAACAGATCAGTGACATTTTCCCAATTCTTACATTTCAACCTATCAGCTTTCAAATACATCTCTCTCTTAAGTGGAGAGACATGTTGCTATCTGCTTACAATGCCATTTAACAAAGGCCTCCTTAGAGGACTTCTTTTTAGTCCAAAGGGAAAAATTTTACCCTTATCATTTACAATTTTATGTTAACACTTGGTAACTAAAAAGCTATTAAAAAGTTCTCAAAATTTAAGAACTAGTTTCACTAGGAAACTAGTGAAAGTAAGCCCATTCAAACTTTACTATGAATGGCTTTAAAAGAAAATATTCAGTTTTATGAAACAACCACCTGGTTTTTCTTCCTTTTTCACTTTTTCTAGTTCTGCAGAGGATTGGGGTTTACTACTCATCCTACTCAATGATGTGCTCCTCTTCTTTTCTGTTCCTCCTAGAGACCAAGTGTAGGGAAGATTATTTTTAACAAGGTATTTATATATGTGATTTCCTAAACTGCCATCCCATGCTTTGCTTCTGCCAATCAGCTAAAACCACCAATCTATCTTCATGAAGCACTATTTTCTCATGAGCTAAATGGTTTGGCTACCATTTGTCTACTCTCCTCCCACCCTTTCGCTTTTCAGAGGAATAAGACTGGTTTACAGAGACAGTTACCCAATACCTGGCACTGGAACGTGCATAACAATATTTATGCCACAGAGCATTGACTGCATGAATGCCTGAGTGAAAACATTCATAAAGAAACTGGGACATGGCTTAAGGTCAACTTCAAATAACCCATTTTACTGCCTCCCAATTCTCAAAACAAACTGTTTTCTAGCACCTTTCTGTTCCACCTGCGAACCTTTGAGTGCTGACTGCTGGGAATGTAGAGGAACCTTGTTATTCAGTCTGTTTAATGAGGAACTTCTCTTTGTGGTACCTGGAAGTGAAAGTGCACGGATTAATTATGCTGAAAATCCCAGAGGTTCCCCTCCAACACCTGCCCCACTTCATCAAGACAGAGAAAAATGATTAAGCCACTTTATAATATTGAATTCTTCAGAAGCAGCAAAACTGGATCAGGGAAGAATCACTTTATACAAAGCATTATTTCTTATATTCCTGCATGTTACTGATCACAGCAGCAGGATGTCAGTCACAACAGATTCTTGCTTGACCTACTCAGGTCACCCTTATACACCTTTGAAAATAAATGAGAATTTTAAAAGGCTATTGCTCACATTCTGTACCAGTGAGCTCGGAATTAACACAGAACACAGCTGGTGAAATACTCCCCTGATCCAGGGACAAGCATCTTCCTCTCATTTCCATGTTATTCTCCTCCACCTTCCCAGGCACACACACACTCCAGAAGCAATCAGGTTAATTCTGCAACTGTATTTTCTATCCTCTGGATTTACCCATCTTTTTACCAAACAGCCATTTCTCCCTGAGTGGCAGATCAAGAGCACAGGATTGCTCTAAGTCAACCTCTACATCCTGACCATGCAGATCACTTGGAGTCCTGTCTGAATTTGTTGTATTTCAGGCCACCTAAGAATTTTTCCTCTGAAGTGACTAAGGATTCACAAAGGATTTCAAGGTATGACAGTAAGTTTGAAAGCAATCCCAATTAGTTGATAATTAGTGACTTCCTTTGTTAGTAGCTTAATTTGTACTTTACAGACCTGCTTCTGACTCATACTCAGACATGAACCCTCCAGACACATCATATATAAATATAATTTAAAATCACAAGCAGCCTCCAGTGACTCAGAGCCCCTGCCAGTACAGATATAGTCACTGATTTCCCTACCAGGCATACAGAGTATGAGCACAAGTTTTTCTGCTGCATCACCTTCCAACATGAACCAGCAAAAGCACCTTTAGCTGTGTCTGTGTCAGGGATTCTTCTAGCACAGCTCTTTTGATCAAAGGTTGCAGATTGGCAGAAAACTGCAGCACAGACCTAGTTGAATCCGTTTTTATATTAAACAGCTTTTAGCTTATTCATGTTTTTCATCATTTTGTAAAAAAAGAAAAAAACCCTCACATTTGGAATACAGGCAGGCTCCTATGAAACTCTAGAAAGAATCCTTACAAGGAGATCTCATGCTACAACAAGCTGGTATGTGCTCATACAAATGATTTTTATGTATCTTAACAAGTAGATTAGGACAATTCCTTGTGTTTCATAATTATTATTATTTTTTCATTTCGAGCAGGCTGATTGTGCTATGCCCCATCCCAAAACATTCTGTAAATCCTGGCAGAGAGGAGACTCACATGCACAGGTTTAACAGAATAGAAAAACCAGACAACTATCTCATTCTCTACATCCCTTTTAAGACTCATTGTGTGATGCACATTTCAAACATGACACACTGTGGCCAGGAGTTTCATCCACCCCAAAGTTGGAAGCGAGACCGGAGGCCACAGAAATTGGCAGATGATCCATCTTTAGAGTGCACACACTTTCAGAAATCCTTTAAAGAAGAAAATAGAAATGGCCGGGAAGCAACTATTCCCTGGCAGTCACTGGCACAGAAAACAACCCAGAATGCTTCCAAGCAGTGGTGCGCACTAACAGTTTCAGAAATACATAATTTGAGCATCAGTATGAAGATTACAGTAAATTACTGGGCTAGGAAGCTGTGTCAGGGCTGCACGCTATGGCTACAATCATGATGGCACTCCAGGTCAAAGCAACACCATCTCCTCCCACCCAAAAAGAACTCCCACAGGTGACAGGGTGTTTCATGCATCCTTCTCTATTTGGTTAAAGCAGAATTCTAATACTAAAAGAGTCTACAGAGTACAGGCACAACAGAACTATGCCAAAACTAAGTTGATTTTTTCCTTTCTGCAGGCAATCAAATGACTGAAGCTGTCTAATAGAACAAGGCAAACTTTATTTTTGCACTATTTCTATTTTGTTGAAATTTTAAGGTGTGAATTAAGGCATGCAAACCTGTAAAGATGATGGGAAGTGATTTGTGAATCAATCATTCACCAAGATTTGACTTTAGTAGCACAATTACAGAAATAAAAAAAATAAAGAAACCAGCAATTTTTACCGTTACTCTTCTCCTCTAAGAGAGATCACATCAACTGGGTCAAACCCCTCAACAAGTCAAGCTGGATTAACAAATTGCATGAAATGCATTTGAGATCAAAATACGAAGTGAGTCACACAGCAGGGGAGGAGGGAGGACATCATTCCACCTCCTGTCTCCTCCCCAGCCCCAGCTCAGCAGTACCACAGGCACACTTACCTCGATCAGAGGCGTTTAAAAGCGCTGCAGACGACGACAACCGTTTGCTCACAGCACCCTCTGCCTGTTTGAGGTTGGCTGTGGACGGGGAGCGTTTGCTGGCTGTGGAGAGAAGTGCTGACTTTAGAACTCACTTTCACACCCCAGGGAGAACCTTTCACATGTTGCTGGGCTCACTCTGGAAGCGTTACATCCTGAAAGTTATCTCCACTTTTGCTTAATGAGAAACCAAATTGATTTTGTTTTCCTTTGAACAGACTTGATACCATTAGCACCAGTTGGAACATGCACAGAAAAGGCAGAGTTTAGTGGAGTCATGCCAAGATTTTATGCACATGTATGCAAACAAGGGATTTTAAAACCCTGTGCTCTCAACATGTGAAGACAAAAGCTGCTGAGGTTGTGTGTTGTTACTAGACTGAAAAGGCAGAGAAAATAACAATAAAACCTGAAAAGCAATTATTTCTTTCTTCATTCTTTCCACACAGGTATGTCAAAACAGATTTTTCAATTGCTAATTAATAAACTAAACCAAATTATTTTGGAGGGATAAAATCAAGTCCCGAGGAAAGGCAAGAAAAATATTCCTATTTTTGATTACTTCTCCAGGGTTTCTGTAAGTATTTCAGAAATTTCCAATTTTTCCCTAAAACCTACTCCTTAAGTTCATGTTTCCCATCAATTTTGCAACTCTTCTGAAAGTGGTACAAGAGGCATTAATTTTTTTGTATGTGTATATATGCAGACAGATATACACACATAAAAATCACACTTCACATGGCAGAATTGCAAGTTTACTACAAACCAGATAAATAACTGCTTTTTAGTTTCAAATAATGTACTTCCAGGATGAACACTACTCCAGAGTGTAAAAGCCCTGGAAAAGCACGTACCTGTTATAGAAACTCACTAAACAGGAAACATTAATGCACACAAAGTAGTGCAGACCAGCGCAACAAACACATGAAATTCTGAACATCAAACACAAATAATCGATTTCACTGGCATACTGGACAGCAAAGATGATTAATCTGAACTCATTAGTGCAGAAGTACCAAAGGACAAAGCAGCACTACTCACCACAGAGGCAGCATCTTTTCCCTTTGCCAGCATGCTACAACAGCCCCTTACAGCCAGAGCCAGGACATAAGGATTGCTATGGACAGCCCTTTGGGAAGCTCTTGTGATAGTGAACAAGAGCAAAGTCCACACAGGATAAGAGGGAGAAAGGGAAATCCACTGAATATAGTTAAGAAATGAAGAGCTGAGCATAGTGGATAATTTCCCAATGAAATAACAAAACAAGGGCATTTTATGAATGAAGTCTGAGAACTGGGATAACTAAACAGCCTTAAGAGGTTTTATATACGAAAATCAGGAAACTCATAATTCATGTATTTGGGTGTTTTGGAAGGTGAAGGTTTCCCCCTAGTGTCTGCTCTTGAAAGGAAATCCTGGCTCCTGCTTGAACTCAAGTGAGTCCAAGGCCTGCAAACATGACAGAGACACTTCATGAACACTTCCCTTGGTTCAAATAGGACTTCAGCATTTGCATGATATCTGAGATTTGGTCTATCACCTACTGAGACCCAGAGGGCAAAAAATTTAACCTTAAGAAAAATTATACTGAGCAAAGTTAACTGTTTTCCAACAAGGCTGCAAGTTCTAGAGGTGGGCTGTGCTGTTTTATAATGAGACTAAGTATGATATTTCTACCAGAAACTCAAAAGAAAAAAGTACTGGCTAAATATGACTGTTCAGACAAGAAAAAAAAAAGATCAGCCTCTGTATTTCAGGGGAATAGAAGGCAGTGGTGAGAGCATGAGCTATTATCTCAATTGATGCCTTGACAGAAAACAAATCTAATTGGTAAAGGGCATTCATACAGATATTTGGGTTTTCTTTTTCCAGAAAATCTGAGTTTGCATTAATTGCTTAGGATCTTAAGAGTTCAATGCCTTTTCAATCAATACATTTGAAAATATATGGTACAGTGGCCTCAACTTTTTCCCCTACCTCACCCACAGGACACCTCCTGCAAACTCTAAAGTTTCAGATGATTCACTAGACAAAAAAAAGCTTTAGAAGACAGGCAGGATATTCTCAAGTCAGTCAGTCTGATTATGTATCTATTTACAAAACATCTTTGGAAAAAGTAACTCAAGTATCTTTCTTTGGGGAAAGCTAGAAAACTTCCCTGAAGGGATCTGAAAAGGAAGAAGCATACAGCACTCAGCCCACGTGGTACCAGAATTCAGTGTTTTCCTAATGGAGGGGGGGAAGTGAAGTGCAGCAGCAGAGCCAAAGAAAGCAGACAGCTGCCATGCAGGAAGGCTTGAAAGTGGGCAAGGAGCTGGGCAACATGGTATCTTTAGAAGATCACTATGAGAGTGAGCAGCTTTCAATCCTGGCTTCTCACTGAGAGAGGGTGCTGCAGCACAGCCTATCTGAGGCTGGAGAAAATTAGGCTACATAAGATTAGCTGTCTCTCACTTCCTTCCAAATTTCTAGTAGGACAAGGAAGTTCTTTATTTAGAAGAGAGAGGCTCTGGCAGCCCCATTTCTATTCTAATAGCACATCTCCACTCCCAAAGCACCTGAACGTCCAGTTCTGCTCAGCAGCCACCACTCCACTGCCCCATTTACCAGGGCTCTGTCAACAAGGATGCTTTATTACACAGCCTGGCCATTGCTCCTGGCAGACCCACACCCTGCCTGTTTCATCTGAGCACTGACAGCAATGTCACCAATGCAACATCTGACTCTGGGGCTTTCATCAATTTTGAAATTTCAGGCCATCAGCAGGATCCTTGCTGTGGTCTCAATGAATCACACTCTGTCCATCCTACAGAACGATGGAAATGTTCAAATTACATGGGATTCACTTTCCACAGCACACTGTATCACCCAAAAATTCTGCTCCACCAGTCAACATTCCTAAATATTACTTTTGACACAGCCAGTTCATGGAAGACAGACACATCTGACTGTAATTTTTTTTGCACAGCAATACAATAGACAAGAAAGTCTTTTGCCCTAAAATATTTGAAATCTGTCCCCCCAGTGTTTCTCTTTTCAAGAAATGGGGCTTTAATCCCAAATCTGCCACAGAGACTGATGGTGGTAAAATAATATTGTATTGAAATTTGCTCTAGACATGGTGTTAGAGACAGCACACTACTCAGCCCCAGTGACGTAAAGCAGCAGAGCTCATATGGTATCATTTTTCTGAGTAAAAAAAGGAAAAAGGTAATTGTTGTCTTTCCTGCAATTATGCAAAAATAAGGTGAAATGGACCAAATAAGGATTTTTTTAGAAAGCCAGCTGGACTTAAGTATCCTACATTGCTTGGGTAGATTTTTAATAATAATTACATGATGAGCTCTCAAGAAGTTAAAAATAATTACCCTGAAACAGGAATAAATATGAGAAGTGTAAAACCAGCCATTGCTCCACGTTATCCACCCCATGTATGACAGCTGTATGCTTGAAACATTAACGCATATCAAACACAGATTCAAAAAAATGTGGATGCACAAAGGTTTGGCTAAGACACTGCATTATCTGTTTATCTCCATAGCAATTTTTTTCCAAACTGGTGCCAAGTTATCCAAATTGATCTACTGTAGCTAAACTATCTGCTCCTCCTCTTGTTACTTTATAATGCATGTTACAGTTTAAATACCTATTATCATATCAGTAACATTTGTGTTTGAAGATGTTTTATCTTAAATGTGCTTCAGCAGCACCGAAGATCTTCCTCCACAATTAAAAGGAGAGAAAAGGCTCATTTCCTCATCTCAGTTTGCAGAGAGCAAAGAATGCTTGTTACAAAGTTTAGACTTAAAAGAAGATAGAAAAAACCCAGGAAGGTAAATGTGATTTCCCAGTTTCAAGGTTAAATGATATTCAGTAATGTGGGATACAGTAATTAGATTAAAATACATATCCAAGGAATACATGTAAAACATGTAAACCAATCCAGCCAAACTGGCTAATTTTGGAGCAAATTAGGGACTCATGCTGTGCAGAGTAAGGGAAGAGAGAAGTTAAATAAAATAGACATGCTTCTGCTGTGTTGCCAGAGTAAGCCAGAGTAGTTAAATCATACTCAGTCAGACTTCCATTGCATTTTGGAGTCTCACTTGTCTGTGCTACTGAACAGCTGCATTGCATTAGTAATGTCGTGGGCACGCACAGACTGTCAGGATTCAGATTCAGCTGGGTCTCAGCTGAGAGTTATCATCATCACCAGCTACAAGAAGTAATTTTGCTTATTAAACATATAGCCTTGACAAATGTATCAGTGATTCAAAGCATTTCTATGAATGGCTCAGTTTGTGCACTGGAAAGTGCCAGAAATCCAGTGAAAACACATTTAACATATAGAATTATCTTTAGATAATTAGACAGATCTGATTTTGCAAAACCCTTCATGGAAAAGTATCAAACTGCACAAAGGAGTCTTTCCCTTTCACAAAAGTTTCCAAAAAATATTATTTAATTTGCAAATTATTACTTCAATTGCTGGTAAAACAAAAGCAAAAAGAAAACAAACCAAGCCCTACTATGTACTTTTTGCAAATTAGGCAGCAATGAAGGGGTTTGAAATTGCCCTCTAAAAATGCCAAAGCTCAGACTACTGAACTGATTTATATTCAAGTACTTGCCCCTAAGAATTTCTCTTCTCCTACCCATGGTGTATGCAGCCATCTTTAAAAACCCAAATGCACATATCCTTTTGCTGAAAATTCCCTCAGGATGCCATGCCTTAAGCTGCAGTTGAATTAGCTGGGAGGAATACTTAAAATGAGGGGGGCTGCTTTCTACTTAGGGATCACATTTGTTGCACAGCTGGCCAAGATCCAGGAAAAGATCTAAAAGAAGCTGGTTTTCCTTAGTTTCAGAGAAAGAAGAAATCAAGTTTAAAAGGTTAGTAGTAAGTGCAAAACAACAGAAAAAGAGCATTTTAGAAATCAATACCACCAGTTCCACCTTCATCTGTGCTCTGTCGTTCTGCAGAAGAAGAAGGTTTGTAAGCAAAGTGACCAGTTCAAGTAGCAAAAAACACAAGTTAACCAAAAAATGGCGACCCTGGATATAATAATGATAACTTATTTCAAAGCACTTTCAAATATGTTATAAACACACAGTCAAGATGACAGAAGATGTCAGTACTAAAACAAACTCAGTACAGTTCCACCAATACAGAACATAGGCTGAATTGAAGCACTCTTTTATTTTATTAACAATAACTTAAGTTACTTATTGGCAGGGTCTTCCAGTTATAGCCCTTCCAGTACAATCCTCATTTGCTGGTCTGATTTTAGCAGGAACAATTAATTGTGTGAAACAGGAAAAGATCTGAGCTCAAATTAAAGTGTTAAAACACATCACCTAATCTAGAATCGAACCCATGCTCTGAGAAGCTTGGGCACTGTCCACTGAATCTCCTTACCCATTAATGGGCATTCAAATAATCAGTCAGCATTCTGTAATTCTAAGAGTGTGTTGAAAACATTTCAGATGTGATATCACAGTACAAATGGGGGGTTTGTTTTTTTATCACCAGTCTTAACACTCCATTATACGTACTGCATTTGAAGGACTCTGAATTATTTTAACATCATACATTATAATTCCCCTTCTCTGATGGCTGGGGGCTGGCAATGCAATGCTGCCAGGTCTTGTATTTCCCATGGGGCTTCTCTCTAGCTCTTCTCAAGGTCAAAAATAGCCCTAAGTCTGAGCAGCAATTCAGGGCAACCACAGATATGATTCTCTCCCCACTAACTACCCACAGATCCTGCTTTAAGATCCAAGACAGGAAAGGATGCCCAGGCCCCTATGAACAGTGTTGCATCTGCCAGTGTTCACGCATAAAATTCTGTGATTTTAGTCCTACTAGAAAATATGCTGCTTACCTGTTTTGCTTTCTGAATCTGGAGTTACAGACCCTCCCCATGACCATCTCTTCAGTCGTGTTTCCAGTCGCTGATTCCGTTCCAAGGTACGATGCATAACTGCTTCATATTTCTCCTGTCAAACAACATCTCTGTGAAGGCTGTACCCATTAAGCACAGCTACACCAGAAAACCAAATACAGACCCACCGCCCATATGACTTATAATGTTTTACCTCTGCTGCCTGATTAACAAGCTTTTGTTACAGAAACTATCATGTAAAGAATGTCGAGGGAAATTAATGGCTTCAAAACAGTACAAACATGATTACGTTGAGCTAAAGCACAGATAATCTATTCTACTCTTTACTTAAAATAGCCAGCCACCAAACAGATTTCCTATTCAGTAAACAGCACTACTTATTTTCTAAACAGGGATGAACCCCAAACTGAACAACAGTAATTGCTTACCCTTTAAACTACTTATATTCTGAAGTTATTTCTAAAAGGTGTTAAGAACTCTTATTAGAGAATACCAAACATAAGGTTATTTGTATTTTCAAAGAACTATACTGACAGTGACCCAAGTCTTAACAGACACTGACATTAAGAGATATATGACAAAACCAGAAACAGCAAGACAAAGGCAAAATTGCAAGAAAAGACCAGTCATCTCCAGACCTCAATAACCACTGCTGACAGGACAAAGGGGGAAGAAAGAAGCTTTTACTGCTGTCTCCAGAACTAGTAACTGCTAACAGGGGAGCTTCAGCTCTTGTGCATAAAGATGAACTGTAACCACATAAGACTGTTTCTTGCCAGCCAGGTTTCCACACGTGTCAACAATAGATTTCTCTTTTGAAATAGTTATATCCCAAGTGATCTTTTGAAGCAGTATTTACTGCTGATACACTGCGGTAAGATGCCAAGGGAACTCATTATCCAGCCATTTCTCCCTCTTGAGGACATAAGACTTTCACCTTCTTTCTACACCATTTCACAACACAAACCAGAAGAGTCGCAGTGAAAAACAGACAATCTAAACTAGGAAGGAAAGGAGGAGGATTCTGCTCACTGACAAAAGGTAAAACTAAAAGGTCTCGTTTGAAATACAAAGCTTTGCTTCCCCTCTGTTAGAAACCTGAACTAGAGTCTACCTAAGGTGCCAAAGTACCCAGACATTATGTAATCTGTATTGTATTTCCATGGAGGTACCCGCAGTGCAGTAACTCTTCATAAAGACAGAGGCTTCACTTACACTAAAAACAGAAAGGGGTTAAAGACACCCATACTCCCATCTAAATTTGCAACTGTAGATGGTATCTTGGTGGCAAAATTGCACTAATAAAGCTTAGCTTCTTTAAAAGTGATTGTGTTCTCAAGGCAGAATATCAAGGTCAAGATCTCTTTTCACTTTTGATTTACAGGTCAAATCCACAGTTTTCCTGCCTGACAGATTCCTCATGTATGTAGGAAGTCATCTCCAGGGACTGAGTAAAAGACAGGGTTAACACCAATCAAACACTCATCAGCTGGTTCCTGCCTTCCTTGATTATTCACCCTGGTGGCCACTAAAAACGTATCTACCATCCTCAAAATTACATGAATAAATGTAATAAATGTAAAGGTGACACCTCTTCAAGGGATGCTTTTTGTATAAAGCAGTTGCTTAAAGAGATGATACAGCACCGGACTGCAGTCATGGCCCACCCAAACATTTCTGTTCTCCAGCAATGTAAACTATTCCATGAAGTTCAAATGGATTATCAATCTGACCACAGCCAGGAGCTGATTACAGAAAACCAAATACCAGTGCAGAATACTGACAGTCAAAAAGGGTAAAGATGGATTGCTAGAACAATGCAACAACAGCTGGACTCCAAGGGAGCAGCAAGCCAGGGTTACAGGCTCTTCACCAATGACCCACAGCAGGTTCTTACAGCCAGCACAGATGTGTGATGCCTCCACTGCTGAAACCCTGGAAATGAACCCTCTCAGAACTTGCACCACATTCCATATGCACTAGCAGAGCTGCTCGTCAAAAGGGATGGAATAACTTGATGTATTTATTTCTGCTTTCAGCCTCTATCCATCTGCAATGAGCCCTGGAAATCAAACACTGCTCTGTTAGCCCGTGTGCAGCCAGAGCAAAGGCACAGAGCCCAATGAGAACAGTCACTGCACAGTTCAAAGCAGCAAATGGTAACTACACAAATAACATCATCAACTGCTCATCATATAGTAATGAGCTCTAACTTAGAAGAACTGAATGTGAGATTCTCAGGCCACATCAGGGCTCCCAGGAAGCAAGAATCAGAAATAAGAGAAGTCTGAGAGCTGTAATCCACGCTGATTTAGAAACAGGCTCTACAAAGTGCACTGAAGGGATGTAGAAATCTAAGAATACGGGGTAGGGGGTTTTGCTTGTGTGAAAAATAACCAGCAGCCAAAGAGCAGCCACAGCTCCTCAAGTCCCAAGTGCCTCACGGACAGCTAAAGCTGTATGGGGAAGGATATGTGTCAACATAGCCCACTGTACAGATGTGGAAAATACTTTCATGTTCTAATACATTCACCATTTCCATACTTTTCTATTTCCCACCCCTTCAGAGCATGATGATGTAGGAAAATAAGGTAGGAGTTTCTTTAAAAGTAAAAACTTTGATGTGTAGTACCTTCTCCTCCTCTATTTTTTGTTTCCTCTTTTCTTCTACTGCTGCCCTCCGCTGCTCCTCTTTCTGCTTCATTTCTTTTAGCTTTCTCTGCCTTTCTTCTAGCTGTTTTTCATACTGGAGTTTTGCTTTTCTCTCCTTTTCAAGGATTTGTGTCTCTTTGGCAGCTGTGAATTTTTAAGAAAAAATTAAATTAAAATTAAGCCATTCACTGATATTGCACTGCAACTTATAGAAGAAAGACTACATAGGCAGAATTATTACCACTTAAAGCAAAAACATACAGCAAAATGAGCTCGCAGAGCTGGATGACAATCCATGATGGCATTCTGTCCCCAGGTTAGGGTGGAATCAGAACCTTGCATGCCACTAGACCTTACTGTCTAGACAGGAATATCAGGATAGACACATTCCCTATGTTAAGCACATACTTTTCTTGTCAACATAATAATGCAGTCTTTGTAAGAAAGTAGTAAGTTGAGAGTCAAAAAGCAGAGTTTTCTATGTTGTGATTTTAATTTTTTTAAAAACAAAGCATAATGAAAATATTTAAAACACTGAGTGACAAGATGGGAAAATCCCACAGTTCCTTTATCTGAATTAAAATAGTTCTCTCACTATTCTTTGCAGCCTCCACCAAGGAACAGCTGTGTGCAGTTTAACAGGAAGCTTCAGGTCCTGTGACACAAAGCTAGTAGCTGAATGCAAAGTGTATTTTCCATGGCTAGACAGATGAAATGAACCAAGAGACCAGATAATTACACCAACACTGTACACACAGTATCTACATATAGGGCCCCCAAAATATTTCTGAATTTATACACAACCTAGTCCCACCCTCTTCCCCCTGTTAGGATAACACAATCATTCCTGTTGCTGTGGGTCTTTGCTTTTATGTTAACAAACAAACATACAGGTCAGAGAGACACCACTCCTCCCAAGCTGAGAGCCCAGGACCCAGGACTGTGGGGCACACTGTGACCATTTCATCTCTGACTGCACACACATGCACTGATTCATGCCACAAACTGCATAAAGCTGGGCAAGAGTTTTCTCCTGTTCTCTTGTCTCAGATTCCCTGCTAAGATAAAGTGTATACTGCTGACACTTCAATCCAGGAGTCATTTCAGTGTGCTGGGAAACAAGGGAAGTACTGTTCAAGGCAAACAAGCCATTCAACTAACTACATCTTTCTTGGTTTTCTCTGAATCAGCACTATCCAAACCTCAGTCTTCAGGGCTACAGGAAGTAGTGTGTTTGCTAAGTCTTTCAGTAAGAAATTGGCTAAATTTTCTTGGTGGTCACTAAGAACTAGAAGGTCACGAAGCTAAAACTCTGCAGTGTTTTCCTCTCAGATCAAATACTTCTTCATTCAGGTTCACAGATGGTCACTGATGCAAGATCAAAACCAGATCTTGTTTCTTGTCCCCAGCAAGCTGGAAAAAAGTGACTGTACAAGGAATAAGTTATTCTTTTATCGCAAACATTTTAGAAAACTGAATTTTAAATGAAATATGAAAATACCATGTTGCTTTTCCCGCTCTTCTCTACGCTCCCTGGCCAGTCTTTGCCTTTCTTCTGTTCTTAGAGTGGAACCATCTATCACTGTCAAAACAAAAATTGAAGACACACAGTTGTCAGTGATTTTGAACATTCAAATTTAAATAAAAAGTCAAGTTTTTACTATCAAAAGGAGAATGAAACTTCCTGAGAGATGCATGCATCACCAAATCATTGCACACACTGTACATAGAGATTAAAGATGTCATCTGAAAAATTCACAGGAAGCTGAATACCCTCCTTTTTCCCACTTTCCATTCCCTCACAACAACTAATCCACTCTTTTTAATAGGTGCTGGAGAAAGCAGACAACAACTCAATGCGTACAGTCAAAAAAAAGCCTAAGCAGAAGCCAGAGACGTGTGAGAACATACCCATATTCTAAATTCAGCTCTGGCCCTTATTCTTGTACATTTTAAATTCCATGAACAGGAATTACAGGAATCTAGGAAAATTTAATCTGAGAACAGATAGTTCACTTGTCAAAATAAATTTGGAGCACTGCAGGACAGACTGCTTGCAGGCTAAGCAGAACCAAGACTGCTTAGGTCTTTTCAGGTATAAAAATTTGAATTTCAGCAAGAAGTAAACTGGTAGCTTGCCCAGAGCATAGAACAATCATTTATTTTTGCTGTTATGCCCTGCCTACAGGACAGGCAACTTCAACTGAACTCTGAGCCAGTCAAGAGCAGAAATCTATCATCAAAATCAGACCTTTAAAGAATCTACAAACCATTTACCAGGTGCTCTGGCCTCTGATGACTCCTAAAGAGTACCAAACTTCTTTCTAGAATATATTCTCTTCATTCCCTACTAACTCTCCCTTGTGAGCCCAACACTTCTTTAAGAGTAATAACCAATAATTATACCTGGTTTAGTTGCTGTCTTTATTGAGGTCTGGACTGCAAGAGGGCTAATGCCACTTTGGCTTCTTCTTTCTTCTGCTATGGCTTGGGCTGCAGCAACTGTGAGAAAGAATCATTCCATATTAAGAGAAGCTCCACAACTGAAACTCATGAAATAAGTATCAAAAATAAATATGTGAAATTCCATTACAGGTTGCTGATCCTTTTATTAAATAACTAACTGGGGGCTGCTAAACCTGTAAGGACAAACTTGTCAAGTGATACCTCAGACCTGGCACAGCTTTTCTTTGTAAAATCTACTGTTATAAAACTTTATGTTTTAAAATGTGCAGCAGGTTTCACCAAGGTGAGAACAGTTAACTGCAGGGCTATGACTCGCAGTTAATCATACAGAAAGGAAATGCTACTGGTATTAATGTCACTAAAATAACAACACCCATTACGAAGTCAGAGAGAGACTAATTTACTGTATCACTTTCCACAGATTTTCTGTATTTTAGTATCAACTTTCACTAATCACCTTGCAGGGTGTGAAGGTGAAGTGTTACAGGGAAAGCAGGCAGGGAAACCTGTAAGACAGCATTACCCCACTTTCCTGCACAGCTCAAACGGGAATGTCCTCACACAGTGACACCTTGTTCTCACCTTGGCTGACAGACACAGGGAGCTCAGCTTTGTTCCTAAGAGGAGCCCAACTTCAGGGGATGCAAGAGAACACACCACACAACCAAACAAACATGAGAAGTCAAGGCCTATTTTACACAGAAGAGGCAATCCACAAAAGGAATGTGTAGCTACTGCGATCTCAACCAGAACATGAAGGACCAACAGCAGAATTTGGTGTTATATTTTAAAAAAAGAAGACAACAGCTTTGCCAATGATCTCAGACTTCCCTTTAACATGAGTAGTGCAGAATGCAAAGGAGGAAGGAAGAGTCTCCCTGTTCTCCATGCATTGCCATGACAACTAGTTGTGTCATGGTAATAACCCTCCCTAAGGCTGTGCCCAAGAACAATCACCTCAAAGTGTTTAATCCCATGTGATGTCAGTGATAAATGCTGATTACAATACTTATTCAGCAACTCTAAATTGTCACCCGCAGCTGTTGCCATGTCTTGAATTAATTTTTCACTGCGGCAGCAAACAAAAGTCTTCCTCAGTTCCATCCTATACATCTCTGAGGCTCTTTTCAAACAAGTCAGAGAGCAGATATACGACGACATGGTGAGATTACCCACTGGCAAAGACAACAGCTAATAAAGGGGCTCACTGTAACTCCACCATCTAGATTATAAGTCAGACAAAAATCTAATTTTTGCACACTGTTGCACGTCACATGGAGGGGAATCTACCCTAAAAAACACAGGGGGGAGAACAACAAAATTATCTCTTCTAACATAATTAAAAGTGAAAACAGCCAAATGAAAAGCAACCCATTGCAGGTGTGCTGAGAACAGAAATATACAGCCAGGATATTATATCCAATTACCTTCACACATCGCAAAGGCTGCAGGAACATAAGCTTCAAATACCATTTAGGTTTCAGACAAATACAGAAATCCAGGTACATCTTCCCTTCAGTCTCCATCAGCAAGGGGGGGGGAGACAGGAGGTGCCCAAGCAGCCTGAGCCAATTCAGCCCAGCTGGGAAAAGAGCCCAGAAGAAAAATTCACTCCTCATCTACACCAGGTTTAGTTAAGACCAACACTGGAATTTTGCCTCAACTCTCAAAGTTTAACCATCTGAATTTCTGTAACAAAGTTATAGTAAGAAGCAAGCTGCAATTAAACAGGTACCATATTAATCTAATTTTACTTGCAGAAATATTTTACTACTAGAAACCTTGCTGAACAAACCAGTGATATTGGATGTGGGAGATTATGCATTTATTTATTCATTTAAAAATAAACAGTTGAATAATGTTCATGATTAGAAGGCATTAATTTAAAAATGTGTCATCTGCAAAGCAATTAGTTCATCTTAATTAATTAAGGTTGTAAAAGATTACTTGAAGTTCTACAGAACAGGAAAGTGGGTTACAGAAACAGTTCAGCTTTCAAAGGACACAGAGGTGAAAAAAGTCTAGAAATAGTCAGCCAAAGGATTTTGTATGTCAGGGGGTTTTGTATGTCAGTTAAAATACTTTGTGTTCACTGCTTCAATGCATTATTTGCATGGAAACAATGTCCTTAGAAACTTGAAAGTAGCAGATTTAAGGCACCAGGAGTGCACCTTCTTGTCACACAGATGTGATCCATTTAACCAACAGAAATCCAGAACTAAATGTGAACAGGGGACCGGAACAAAAGATCACTAAAAGGGAACAGCCATCACATTAGATACATCCTTGAGATGTGTGAGCTCAATTTCACCAAGTCTCTGATCAACAGACAGGTTTTATGGCCCTTGTAAATTTTATGGTAAATTTACAGCATGAAACTGATTTTCAAATTCCCCTTTTGACTACTGTATGACAAAAACAGTTGCATATTGTTGCACCTTGCAACCTTTAAAACATACTTTTATTTTGCTTTAATGTGATAAATCTAAATTATTAATAAATGTAAATGTTCTTTGGCACAGATACCTATGACTTCTTTGCCTAGTTTTCCATAATGAATGTAGCAGTCTCCTATGAAGCAAAGCTACATGGAAAAGAATTTTCCACAAAATCTACCTCTTTAAAATAAGCCTAATACTTCTGTAGTGAATCAGGATACCCCAGAACAGGAAACCAGTTAACAACCATTTCAGTAGGACCTGTGTCACATGCTGCATTACTAGGGGGTGGTGCCTTCATGGACATATTCAGCAAACTTCCTGGAGAAGAAAAATTCTCTTAGAGGCAAATTAAATCTCGTTTCTATTCTGAGCTTCCTCTCCCACAGTAGTCACTAAAGGCTTTCACAACTATAATTAGTGATCAGCATAATGTGTTTATTTATTTTACAGTAGTCTACCTTTAAATACTTCAGGTAAAATTAACAGAAGTATAAACCATACATGTGGCCAATAATATCTGCATTCAGGCATAATAAAACAGGGCTATCTGAAACACGAGATGGTTAAGTGATTTGAGAAGCAGATTTCCTTCTGTGCCCTCATCACCGTTTAGCACCACACGTCTGGCCAAGGCCATCACAGATAAACCGAACCCACAGAAGCACCAGGAACTGGCCACTGTGGAAGACAACATGACAGATAAATCCAGCTCTCCCAATTTCACCTCCAGATCACAATCACACAAACTGTGCAGGTACTGTGGTGCCTCCCTCACACTGAGCATGACGGTATTTCCTTCGCTGATCAGGTTTCCAATATGCCCTGAAAAGACCAGTGCTAAAAATACGCCTTGATTTCTATTTCAACCCTTGCACAGAGCTAATACCCTTGGCCCCTGCCAAGACTGGCAAAGGACCCACTGCTGTTCTTAATAAACCTCATTAGGGACTGGAGCAGCTCTGTCCCTTTGCCCAGTGAGGTTCAGGAATTCTATCCCATCACCTCTCCTGAGATCTGTGACCTGGCCGGACACTGCCCCACTCGCTCTTCCCTTCCCGAACCAGAGAGGAGAGCAGACTGTGCTGACTTTCACAGCAATCCTTCTGCTTCTTACGATTTCATGACTCATTATGCAAAGCAAACAAACAAACAAACCCCAGACCAGGAGGTGTTAGAAGGTCTTCTGAATGGTAGGCATTGTTAGGAATCTAAATTTTCCATAAAAGTTTAAAGCAGGTAACAAGAAGCCAATAATCAATCCATGAACCAAAAGCGAGCTTACCAGAATAATATCTTTAATTTTATAGCAAACTATGCCAAATCTGCAAGATGCCATTTTTGTCCTGCTCCACTACAGGGAACTACTGTTTGTCAGCAAGTGTTCTGATCCTTTTTCTTTTAATAACATTTGTACATGCTTTCAGGAAAGATGAAGGAAGTCAGCATTCAAGTTTGAGATTTCTGCACACTGTCTCTTAAGCCGATTCCCACTCATTAATTAATACCAGTTAAGACAAATGGATGCAAGATCATATGCTCGATGCTTTAAGAAAAACTGGGTATTGGTTTTACACCACTACCTCACACAAACAGGTGAACAACACAGAAAGTTTCCAACCATGAACAGAAAGCCCTCTCTGTATGCACTCCTCTTTTCCCTGCTTCCCCCCTTCTTTCTGTCTTTTCCCACTGATCCTCACATTCCATCTTTGGGCTCAAGAACTGACAGGCTCCACAACCAAACACATGAGCCTCCTGGTAGGCACCTTCTGACGGACCAGCTGGAAGGCAGATGGTTCTCCTGTTTTGTCTGGGCAGTCACCAGATGGGAAGCACACAGATCTCCAGAAAGCAGTGCATGCTGTCTCTCAGCTTCAGCAGGCCACAAGAGATTCCTGTTGTCTTATCCCTATACCAGACTCTATTTGAACACTTGATTCTATATTTATTCCCAACGTGGAACACCTATTTTATTATCTTTATGTGACTCCCTTCCCTTAAGACCATTTCTACAGGTAATTCTGTACAACAATCTGTTTTTCCTCCCAATCAATGTTTAAGGAAGTTTAGGATGACTTCAATTCATCTAAGTATTGATCCCAATGGAAAACTCTTAACACAACCATTCCTTTGCAGTATATGAATTAGCAGCTCCACAAGTAAGTGTTTGAGAACATATTTGCAAGAATGTAGGTTTCTATTTATCCTTAAACATCCACACTCATTCTAAGAGCTAGAAACATTGGAAAAAAGTATCAAACAATTAACAAAACACTACTATAAGGAGACCTGTAAAGATACAGCTAAAGCTGTCTCAAGGACATGTTATCATATTTGTTCAGCTTAGGGCATGATCAGAGAGGCACCAGGAAGGTTGCTGGTTAATTTATGGGTTGATCTCTGTACACTTTGCCCTAGGGGAAACACATAATCTAAACTAAACTTGAGTGTAATACAAGCACAGACCAAGGAATCAAAATTCATCCTTGAAAGAATTGGCAGCCATCTCCATAAACTTAGTACAGTCAGAGATGCTACACCATTGTCTGACAGCCACAGCAGGAGTGTACAATTAGTCCAAATCCTATTGAGAGCATACCTGCCATGGAGTCTCATGGACTCCTGCTGCCACTTGTAGTCTCTTGATTTAACTGTGCTTACACTGCTCAGCCACCAATTACTCTTCTCCCTACTTTCTGGGAAAAGCAACTGCCAGCACAATGCTTAAAGAGGAGAAAGAGATGTCACCACCTCTTGCAGAAGCCATCATGGAGTTGGTAAGAAGGACTGTCTGTACTGTGCACACAGGGCTGACAAGCTAAATCAACCCTCTTCTCTGGAAAAGACACCTGGCTTCACAATTTGTGATTGTTAGTAAGGTATGTTATTATTCACCTCTTGAAGGAAATTAAACTGAACCAGAGCAGATTCTACTCTCACCCACTGTCTTCCTGCTCCCCTCACTCTCCCTTTTGTCACATCCTTCTTCCTCACCTTCCCAAAGAAACATGAAGATTAGCATTCTGCATGATCTTTTTTTTTTATAAAGAACACAACCTTTTACCATCTCTTTTGATATGATAACATGGTATGTGCAAAAAAGCCCTCCAAAGGGGACACTTCTCCAATTCACACATCCCCAACTCTCTGCAAGCTCTAATGCAACTCAGATATAATGACTAATGCCAGATAAAACAGAGAAATTAATCTGTTTATTGCACTCTGCTTATCAAGCTGATCTGCCCAATGACCTCTCTCCAGAGTGGATGCTTCTTGCATAAAGGATACACAAGCCTTACAGTCTCAATCATGTTTTTCAGCAAACGGCCATTCCTTGCTGTCTTGTCTCTGCTCTCTGGAAGAATTATCTTAGTAAGACTCAGCCACAGGGAAGCCAGAGTTCTGGAAAGGCTGGACTGCTCATTATCTCTCAGTGAAAGAACAAGGAACTAAGGTATTTGTACTCATTGAAAATTTCTTCACCAGAATACAATAAGGATGCATTTTAGATGTAAAGAGAGTATTTCTACACTGTTTCTGTGGGTTGGCAACTGAAAACTTTTCTTGACAACTGCAAAACAAGTGAATCGCTTTCATCTACCTAGACTATTTTATTTTAGAGATATATTAGACACTGACTGCAGTGCTGATGCAATAAACTATGACTAAGAGTCCCTTGTGAACCTTCTCAAGCATAACAGGAATCAATATTTACCTGTTTCTCCACACTGGAAATTCCAAAGTATCCTGGACTAAAATGAAAGCAGTCTATGCAATAAATATGCCCTTACATAATTTTTTGTAGATTCATTGTGAAATTTAGCAGTTATATGACATAAATGTTTATAGGTAGGTGTATACAGAGTAAACATTCCAAACTGGGCAGTATTATACACAGGTTTAGCAGCTACGGAAGGACCAAAATGGTAAAAGAGTGAAGTTTTAAACACAGAGTGCAAGATTACTAATACTCACTCTGCTTATCTTACAGATAATTTTCTTTCATTAGTAACACCTTCCAATGCCTCAGGAGTATATGGACACTAGACTGACTTCAGAGATGCCAGAGCAGTCCCATTTTAACCTGCTCTGAGCAGTTTAGCTCCCACTTGAATTCTAGCTCAAGCATAGGCAAAAATTACAGATTGAAATCAGCTCTCTCTGCTTTACTCCTCCAGCTCTGGAGGCTGCCTAAAACTGAGTCCTCTTCACATCCTGCACAACTATGGCAAAAAACAAGACAAATTTCTGTTCTCTTCTCCTATTTCACATCTGTTTTTCTCATTGTATTATTTCTTTCTTTCATACTGCACTATCCCTAACACCGACAATAGCTAACTTCTATCTGCTACTCCCCCCTTTCCTGAGCAGTTTGGCTTCTTCTGCTTGCTAGAAGCATGTCCTTGTAAATGCTTTTGTCCTCATTTGCAGGCTGTGGCTATTGTTTAATACACACAGCCCAAACAATGCCAGCAAAGAACACAGCCCAGCACTGCAAGTCACAACTAACTTGAGGCAAACCCTGTGAAAACACCATTTTGAGCTTTCTTTAGGTGGAAGCATAACAGCTCCTTTACATGACAGCAGGGAAAACTACTGCTTTTGCCTTTTACACTTGATGAATTTCTTATGGCAACTTCAGAGCTCATTCAAACACTGCGTGCTTCAAAAGAAGAGAGACTGTGTTGGCATCTACCCCCATGAGACCAGCCTCCAGCCTCAAATCAAATCACTCAATACAGAACACTGCTGTAGGACACTGACAGGCCCACAGCGTGTGCAGTGCAGCAAACCCACTGTCTAAAGGAGAACAGGGTAGAACAAAATGCAAAAGGAAATAAACTGCAAATTTTCTTAAAGCTGTACAGTTCACCCAACTAATTAGAAAATGAGAGTTTTGAGACATTCCACTACACATAATGTAAGACCCCAACAAAATAACCATGAATCAGCCCCTGCCCCAAAAAGCTTGAAGTAAGTGAAAAATAACAAATGGGTGTAAAAAATACATGCAGGATAAAAGGACAAAAGAGACCAATAAGGAGACTATATTTTTTTTCTGAATTCATTACCTAGTGGCCTGAACTGTTCTAGAGAAATCTGAAAGTGAGTAAGGTGCCACTCACTGACTTGCTCTGAACATGACTGTCCTTGGTTTTCAATCTCCAGAACACAGTTTACATATTAATGATGAACACTGCTGCAAAAATATGTTCCTTTAAGAAATTCTCTTGCCAAAACCAAAGAGAGAATAAGCTTTCAAACTAATAAATCTGTTCTACTAAATTATGTTCTTTAAGTGTAAAGATCTCTACAGGATTTCTATATTCTTGTAGCCAATTCCTCAGGGACTTGGGGGAAGAGTTTTAACACTCAGAAGCTTTAAAACACTTGCCCAGAGAACAAGCCACTACAGTATCTTTGCTCTCTCTCCAGATTCAGGTCAGCGCATTTAAACAACAGAGAGTGTCTGTAAATTAAGAGTCAGTTAAGTACTCATAAAAGAGTATTTTAAAAACTCCCTGTGAATTATGGAGGGAAAAAAACACTATGAAGAAAGAAGTATTCTGAGCACAACTAGTGATAACTGTTTTCTTCAAAGGCAGCTTCGGCTGTGGATCCTTCACCTAGAAAGTGGAAGTTTCAAACTGACTGGAATATAAATATAATTTAGATGAAAATAAATGTCAACCAACTAGGTCAGGCTTCCTTAAAAGCAAAGGCTTGTGTGCACTTATGTACTCTGTGAACACCACAGATACAGGGGGGCTGGCTGAGGCATTATGCAGCACTGCTGAGGTTTCTGTCTCTATCAAACAAAAACACTTTGAGCAACATTTGATTTCTCTTCCACAAATCCCACACTCCAAACAACTTAATCACTGGCATCTAGAACAGTTTTAATATTGGACAGGCATATGCAAACACACTGAAAACATATCATCAGATAAGCATGAACTGGTTTTAAACTGAATAACTGAAAGCTAAATGGCACTAATTTAGCAGGGGTGGACTAAGAATTTGAAGGCCCCACTTTGTTTTTAAAATATCACAAGTCATCCGATAAGTCATATTAAGAGAAGTCATTAAAATTGCATGCTCAGAATTTTATTTGTCCAGGTATCCTTTTACAAGAGGTCTGCCAGCATCTCCAATTATTTAATCAAGTTTAAAGACAATCAGCAGTGTTTGATACCCCTATGATTATAACTAACCTAGATTATTTCTTCCATTTATCTCATAGCAACCCCTGGCAATCCTTCTTTACCGTCGCAGCACTTTAAAGAACAGACAATTAATAATGGTGTATCGGTACTTTAAATATTCCTATCTGTTTTCTTCTTGAAAATCATTACAAGTGTATGAAGAACCAGCAGTCCTTAATTCCAGGCACATTTTAAGGCTATGCACAACTAGGAGTAGTGTAAGCTGTAGTGTTACTGTGCTCTTACCATCAGTTATGACCCCTTTAAGTCATTATTCACTAAATACTTTCATCTGAATTGAAGCATGGAATTCAAATTTATCTCTTGTAATTTTAACAAATGAAGAAATACATAGAGAATAGAACATACTGTATAAGAAACTGAAAAAAAATTGCTGTATCTGCACATGGTTTGGTTGGGTTTTTTGTTTGTTTCTTTTTTTCCCTTTACAGCAAGGAGGATCTCTCGAATGCATTTGGAGAAATCTCAAGAATTTAAAGTTTTAAATTAGAATAAAACCTTTTTATAAACCACTTAAAAATGGAAGTAATCTTCAGAATGTTAAGCACCTAATACGTAGCATTCATCTTTATGAATCAGCATGAAATTATCTCTATCCTGTATGATTGTATTTCCATGAACAAGAAGAAAATGAAATTAAGGCTCATAGCCATCACAATTACATTAAGTTCTCAGCTTGACTTGGGAATATTCTCTCACCACTGGGATCTACGTGAATCCAATTTCTGTGCAGTTCTTTGCATTTATCACCGTGGAACTATGCAAAGCAGCTCTACTACTTTCAAGCCAGGAAAAAAGATGAAGCACAAAAAAACCCTACAACTTTCTCCAAAGTTATGAGGAGTATGACAAAACAAGAAACTGAAGGCAGCCCTAGTGAACACCAGCTGAATGCCCCAGTCACTGGGCTCCCTTTGCTCCACAGATGGAGTAACTCCAATCATTCACTGGAACACCATCAAGTCAGACAACAACGGAATGCTCAAGATGCCTTAATGTAGCACTCCCATATTAGAGAAATCTGGCAACGGAATAGTTCCCTTGTCTTGCAGCTTCCCAGACAAGATTTGAAGCCCACCCTTACTCACAACTGCATTGCAAATCTCAAAGGCTTTTTAGGATCCAAATTCAGAAGTAAATTCTTTCTGTCTTTCAGCAAGCAGCTCTGATGCAGAGGTCAATTCATCAATTCATCAATTATCTGACTGATAAAACGCTTCTGGAACCCAAATAATTTTCTCTAGACAATACTCATCATCTTTTGTTGTGGGGCTCTGCCACCAAGACTGTACACAAGAGTAGTACACTACAGGTGTTGGCACAAACTTGTGTTCTTAGGTTATGTTTTATAACTACTACCTAGAGACCAGACAAATCTGCATGTGTTCCTGACTACTTGCTTGAGCAACGAGGTTTCACTATTAGTTATCCATCCATCCATCCTTCTTTTCACACAAATTCTGTGTACATGCACTTGGTAAAGCTGCTCCCAGTAACTCTGCTCCAGGCAAGGCAGACAAAGCCAAAGAGTCTCACTTACACAGGGAATAAAAAAAAAACTGATTAGATGGAATGAAGCTGTTATTTTATCAGACAACTTCCGACCACGCTGGGCTTGGCCATGCAGGTCATGGGAATTGTGCCTGCAGCTAGACTGGTTGAAAAAGACACTTCATTTTTGTCCCATGTCCTGAGACAGGTTTCCCAAAAAATCATGTAGGTCTTGGAAAGGAAAATACATACAAACAGCATAGAAGCAGCATTTGAATATACTGCTCTGAACAACCTTCACATCAGAGATTCAATACAAGTGGAAATCCTGGTAACTGCACAGTCAAGCTCTGGTAAAAAAAATACATGTTGTCTACCACTCATATGACAAAAGACAGGAGATTTCAGTATTTCAGTGAAAATGGAAACAATAACTGTGGGTTACAACAGCTCAAAGTATAGGTATTTTTACTCTGATTACCCACACAAAACAAGGAAAACCTCACTTATTGGGTAAACCACAAGTAACTGATTACTCCCTTCTTCTCAAGTCTTAACAAGCTCAGTGGTGCTTATGGTATTAGAATAGGAGCAAAAATTCCTTCTCATCCCTGAAGGATGACAGCAGCAAGCATGGATCACAAGAATGGGGTAAGCAGCTGCCATCTATGCAGTGCTGTTTCACAGTGTACAACCACAATTCACTTCTAATGTTAAGTGATGTTCATGCATCACTGATAGAAACATTAAGTGCCTTCTAGTTGTAGTAGCAAATTCTGCTTTTTGTCATCCACATAAGGGAAATAAGATTGGACAAATGTGTCAAGGCAGAAAATCTTTATAAAGGAACTGCAGAACTGGCCTTGCAGACATGATTTGGCCTGCAGAATCTTAATTATAGATGGTACTCAAAGAAACAGAAACACCTTTTCCTCACCTCAATACTAACCTGCATTAAAGAGAGTATTTTTCTTGCCAAACTCAGCACATCGGTACAGAAGCTAGTCACAGGTGGCACCATGGGATTCAACACTTTAAAGGCTTAAAATAATTAACAAGCACTAACCAGCTACAGATGAAGCCAGTATCAAGAAGCTGGTAACAAAGAGCAGAGGTGGGGAATAAGAACCCAGGAGTCTTTTCCCCGAAAAGGAACCTATACAGGTATATAAGGTATATGTACAGCTCCTAGGGAGGCTGCCAGAAACAGCTGCAGTTTCTCAGCAAGATGCTTCTCTTTTTTATTTTCTGTCTTTAAAATGTGAGAGTCCCAACCAGAAATTCACTGGTAAACAACCGAAAGTGCACAGCACTGTATTTGTTTTGTAGGTGTTTGCTCTCCAGATTGATTAAGACAGCAAAGCACACAAGTACCCACAGAGAGGCAGAATCTGGGTCCAAGTGCTCTAGTTAGCAGGTATTCTGGAACTGAGGAGTCGCCCCACGCAGGAAAATGAGCTTAGAAAAGAAAAAAGTTACATCCCTCCCCAAACCTGCCCAAGGGTAGTGTGGGACTAAACAAGGTTCTTCCTGGTGTTTCTTTTTTTTCTTTCCTACATCCTCTCCAAACAGCCTCGATATCAGACTTGGTTGCTGCTCACAACTTCTCCAAAGAGCAGCAAATACTGTGGCAATTATCTTGCAAATTCCACTGTTAACCACGGGATTGCAAGGATGATTTCTAAACATCACTCGCGTTCTCCAGGGAGTGTTACTGACAAGAAGTCAGGAGCAGAGCTGCAGTGGCTTGTGCACTCAGACAGCATTGATTCAATGCACATTAGCAATGAGTTTAACTTCAAGCACATAACTGCTAGAAATACATTCTATGTACACTGAAGTTTAGATTCTGGTTCAGTGACTTCTACCCCCTCAGGGAAAAAAATTTCAAGGTCTAGCCTTTCCAGGATCTAGTGAGGGGGTTTGTTTTTTTAACACCATGTGCATATCTAAAGGGAGATGGAGCTGCCTGGCTCGAGGAGCATTTCCCCTCTGGTTTTGGGGCTGAATCTAGGTCATGACAGCTATCAGCAAACGCAGGTACCTTTCTTTAGAAGAACTCAGAAGCCACTGTATAAGTGCATCCAATATGCAGACTAAAATGCAGCAGTTCTAGCAGGAAGTTTAAGGATCAAATAGACACCACCTGCGCAGGTGAGAAGTGCTATCTTTCGGCAGATCGTTATCCTTCTGGAGCACTAAACTGTCTTAATTTTGAAACAGAAACGAAAGTAATTAAATAATATTTCTGACACGCAACACACTGAAGAAGAATGCCAGATGAGGGCTGTGCATTCAGGACCCTTTGCCAGCACTCTTCTTTGTGTAATTACACAGACACACTGAAAACAATCAACCGAGAGAGTCTCTCAGAGCAGTTTTTGTACCAAGCCCAAGTTAGTTAGCTTAGATCACACCACAATTATCCCTCCTATATCTTTCTGTGTCTGGGATAGGAAAATGTTTATCTTTTCTAGCGGATCGCCCACGAAGCTTTCGCGTGGGGACGTGCCATGAAATTATGCTGCAAACACACACCCCGTGCACTCACAGCGCATTATTAAGGGCCTTAAGCACTAATAAGCACATAAACACAGCCAAGGACAAAACCAAAGCAGAGCTTCTTTAACCCTCTGAGAGCACCGGTATAAAAAAAAGGGAAGAAATAAAATGAAACGAGGTGAAATTAAATTAAATAAACTGAAAGGGGCATTATCCAGCCTGTGGTCAGGCACCACCGCCGGGGGTTGTCGGGTCCGGTGTCAGGGCCGGGCCGAGCCCTCAGGGGAGGGGACACGACAACTCCACAGCACCGCAAAGGGCGGCACACGGGCCGTGCGGGCACCCTCCCTGCCCTGCCCGGGGCTGCGGAGGGGCCGCCACAGCGATGATAGCACAGAGATGGTACAGAGATGGCAGAGAGACGATGGCACAGCGCGGCCCGGCCGGGCGGCCCCGGCTCCGCGAGCCCCCTCCCCTCCCATCCCCGCCCCGGCACGGCGGGCACAGCCGGACCCCCCGCACCCCGCTCTCACCCATCTGCTCCCGCAGCCCCTTGAGGGAGGAGGCGGCGGCGGGGGAGGAGGAGGAGGAGGCCGGGGGGGCGCAGGCCGGGCCCGCCGCGCCGCCCTCCGCCATCTTCAGCGCGGGACGCGGCTCTGCCCGCGCCGCCACCGGCCCCGCGCGCGGCACTGCGCATGCGCGGCACGCCCCGAACGGCCAGGGGGGGATGGGGGG
>JAWWEW010000146.1:6819856-6834755 GCA_035583185.1 Anabacerthia variegaticeps | reverse complement strand
TTCACTTCCCTCTCACCAAAACAACTGCCGTTCCCGAATCTCAGGACACCTCCTCCCGACCCGGCTGGCTGATCAGCAGACCCACACTCAGGGCCCACTCCCACAGCAGAGTGACTGCAGGGAGCTCCTCCGCCCTCCAACACTGCTGGAAGAAGGATTGCCCCCTGACTTCCGACTCCCCCTCTTTGTATCTTTGCTTACGTAAAGAAATGAGATGGGATACTTCCTTAGTTATGACCCAGTTACCAGGAAAGGCCTAAACCAAAACCACTACAATCAGTTTGCCTACTTAATCAGTGACTCTTTGGAACCTTGGTAGCATGAATACCTCTATGGAATTACTTAGCTCTTCTTGCAACAGAAGGAGCTGAGTAAAACTCTCACTTAAGTGCCTGTGGTTAGGTTACATTAATCTATATGTTAGTCTTGAAGATCCCAAGTGCAAAAACAATCATGCTTCCTCGTAATACATACCATCAGTAATTTCCCTCATAAAATATGTGCATTGCTTCTAATATGACTCCATTTGGCAATAACTAACAGCTACTAGTTTTCCTTTTGCCAAACTTTCTTTTTCTTTCTTACATGCCTTGCTCCCACGTGAAACACGAGAGGAGTGGGAATTGCCTACATCTCTGCTGATGGAGACCCTTAAGTCATAAAAGATTATTGTCCTTAACTCCTGATGACTGGTGTTATTACTTTAAGTCTACCGGTTGCTATTGACTTGGACCACTGCAGGGGAAATCAGAATCAGGACACATAATTTTTCCTTTTTGCAAATACCAATCAACTTTATAACCAAAAAAAAGAAAGCAAAAAAAGCAAAAGAGAAAACCCGGAACATTCGTCTCCTGACCTTCATTGGAGGTGGCTGCTGTCTGAAAGTTGCTGTCTGTCTGGTATCTTGTTTTCTAGCCACTTGCAGCTGTTGGGCAGCTGCTGCTGCTGCAGCCAGAGACTCTGGGATGGGAGGCTCCTGTGGTTCTGTCTGCCATTCTGCTTTCTGCTTTTCAAAGTAGCTAGACAGAGCAAAAAAAATAGAAATTTGTAACCACCTTCTGGGGCATTTCATTAGTCTGTAAAGGATATTTTGTGTTAAAATACAATGGATCACACTTCCCTATCACGTCCCTCCACTGGAGTCAAACTGCCTACACTGAGATTAGTTCAAAAGTAGAATTGGTGGTATTTTTCTCCGTATTTGTACACTTCAGTCAGTTTCCAGATTGTCAGCCTCTAAGGTATCTACAACTGAATATACATCTAATATGATGAAAAATAGACAACATGTATACATTTAACAACTTCAGATGCACCTCCGTCAAACAGTTTTTCTATTTTATTCTCTTAAAATTAATACCTTCTGTACACAGTAGATTAATACATGTGTTGTAGTGTCAAGGTGTTTGGAATGTAAATTATTTCTAAAGAAATACAAAGGAAATCTTGAAAAATGTGACAATTATATTAATTGAGCTGGGCGTTAAGAGAAATACAAGCTTCTTAAAACATCCCTTGTATTTAAAACTGATCTGTTAAACAAAGGACGTTGTTCTTTGAATAGTAGCTAATTCTGTCACTCTCAGCCACCTAGGTTATACCTAAATATGAAACTATCATTTATCATCCAAATCTATTCCACAGCTTGCGTAAACTTACTTGTCGACAGTCACACGGTTAGGGTTAAATGCCACTGTCATGAGCAGGCAGCCAAAAAATGAAATTCTGACTAGGAGCAGCCGAAACCAATTGAAGAATACTTGTTTTGTATCCCTCTCTTGTATTGCCTCCTATTATTGCTTGCTAAACAAGTAATTTTCAGGGGGAAAAAAAGTTGCTAAAAAAAGCAACATACAGTAAAAAAACGTAGAAAGGCAACCACCCCTGAATTTTTGCATGTCATATGTAGACTTCGCAAGCTGGATTAATCTAATTTAACTTGCAACAAGTTCAGAATGAATGCTATCAAATACATGTCTTCCCACATCCCTTCTTTGTTAACTTTTGTTTTCATGCTTACCTCTCGAGTTCTTTTTTCCACTTATCAACAAAAGTAAAATGAGAAAATGACCAGTAGAACTGAGAGAAAGTATAAAGCCAGATAATGTTTGATTTGGAGACTTACTCAAGGGACAGTTTCTCCTCCTCCTCACATAGATCTGGCAGCCTCTGCAATCCCAGGGTCATTCGCAAGGCATCTACGTGCTCCTTTAGGGGCTTGTACTCCTCGTGCAGGCGACGAGTAGATTCCAAGAGCTTGTTAAGATCATTCTCAGACTGCTTGATAGTATTCTCCATCTGAAACGGAAGGATAGGCATGCTTGTAAAGAACTGTTCCTCTCTGATTGAGAAGAGACTGACTCAGAAAGAAGAGATTTTTCTCACACATGATGGATGAGATTGAAGACAATGCAATAGCAGAGCAAAGAGTTAAGGTATTGGGAGGATGAAAACTGGGCAAGGAAGAAGCAACAGAAAATGACGTGTGAGATGCATTTTCATTTTAAAAAGATGCACTCAACCTATATGACCTTCCAAACAACACAAAAAGCAGGTACACAGGCTACAGATAAAGTTCTAAAGTGAGGCATGGTGGAAGACTCTCAGCAGACATTAAAAAAGAAATTAAAGCAGAATAAACTAGTTTTCTGTGTTTCTAAGATATCTGAACATCAACTGTTAGAAGTTAACAAGCTAAGGAAATGTTCCTGTTTCTCTTACTGCAGTAAATGGGAAAACTAGCAGAGAAAAAGACAATCTGACTCAAAAAAGAAGAGAGGATGAAACAGAGGCTGAGGTTATGCAGCTGGATAGGGGAACACACATTTCAAGTGATAAAGAAATGCAGTCTGTACATCCAGTATATAGTTTGTACTTTTTTACAGTGTGGGAGCTTTTTTGCTCTGTTGCAAAGCAGAGGTACCTTCAGAGCTAGAAACCACTAAGAAGTCGTGTAAGAGCCCTAACGAGATGCAAAAAATGCACATTTAAAAATATATTCCCTATTTAGCCCCTCTAATTAGCTAATCTCCCCTGTTTATAAATTGTTTTTCTCTTATTTGTATTAATTCCTTTCAGGCTTCTTGACATTTGGTCGTTTGACTCAGTGACGAAAGTCAGTTCTCACTAAGAACGAATACCGTGTATTTTCCTAAAATCTTCCTTCACAAAACTTCCAATCAAAAGTCCCACCTAGCTGGCAAAGTTTCTCCGTTTCTGGATGCTAAATGAGAAAAGGCTTGGTTATCTTTCCTCTTGGTGCAAGTGCTTACTAGGCCAACATTATAAAATATCCTGCCCAACACAGGAAGAAAACAATTATCCTTATGTAAATTTAGTTTGCACTCTGTGGGATCCTAGGATGGTGTTGTAAAGTCCAGATGACTGAACCAGTGATAGTTCACTGATGTGCACAATTCCACAGCCTGTGGAATGATTCATAAGCAACTGTGTCTTAATCAGACTGTCTGCAGCTGCACTGTTGCATACCACATTAATATCAGCGTGGATCAGTCGCAGCTCCTCCACGTGGGCCATCTTCTCTTGCAGCAGCAAGTCCATTTCCTGTTTATATTCTTTCAGGTGCCTCTCCTCAGACTCCAGGGCTTCAAATTCTGCTTTCAGTCGTGCCTTTATTTTTTCCATCTGCAAAGTCTTATTTCTGAATCCCAGTGGTAATTAAAAATAGAAAGAGACAACAGTAAGACACTGAAACATATTTTTGTGAGGTGTCACTTTATATGTGATTAGATAGATGGAAGAAGGCAATAGCAGCAATAGACAAGAGTGAGACTAAATGTGTCTAAGAAAGGGCAAGGTACAATGAGAGTATTGAATTCTAATCCCAGCTCTTTTGCTGAGCTTTTCAGTGGTATGAGAATTCCCATACTGAATTATGAAATTAATAAAACATTGTCAGATTTTAACAGTTACTGCAGATTCAGACAATTTGTACCAACAGAATTCTACAACATCAGCTGACTTGGATTAAACCCTAGTTCCAAAGTAGAGAAAAGCAGAAAATTTAGGTTTAGCACAGGATTCTGAGAAATGTAAAATGAACTTGAGGTGATTATAGTGTCATATACACTGACTAAAACTATGTGGACAGTACTTTGAACTGCTAAAATGCTATCATCAGCATCAGACTAAAGGAAATTCCAGAGCAATGACATATCAAATATTAAAATCTCAAATGACACTGACCATCAACATCCCACTTTAATGTAACTTTGTATTCTCTTCACTCCTTGCTAAGATCTAGTAGCTGTTACATATTTGCAAATGTTTCTGCCCAGATACTGCATTCTGATTATTTTTTTCATTTTTGCCAGTCATGTTCCATAATGATAATGCTTAAATGCTCAGTCCTTATTTCTCTCTGCAAAGCTAATAAACAAGGAGTGTGAGTTTCAGTCATCAGATAGCTTAAGCAGGAAAACAGCCTATTGCGGTTACGATTCAACACTTGTCCAAGTTGCTGAATAGAACAAACAAACTGTTCTTGTTCCCGTGATTTAGTTAATGAAGAGGTCTTAGTTATTTTTCCTGTACTACTGGAAATTAGAATATTATACTGGGTAACCAACATGGTAACAACACATTTCAGGCACGTAATCAAGAGTTTTGGGATGTTTTCCTTTGCCTTGTGCGAAAAAAAAACCCAAAAAACAAGAACGTAACATTCCTTTTTAGTCATGTAATCCCCAGTATAAATTGATCCGTATTGGTTTCCAAGTGCACTACCGAATAACACAGATTTCCTATAGGCATTGGCGTAAGATGGGGCTGGGGAAGATGAGGTTTGCATTCATATTTAAATATCCTATTCCTATCCCAATGCAAAGAGGGGAAAGTTTGATTCAAGTTCATCCCAAGCAGCAAAATTGACTACAGGATGCAGTCTGTAGATTATAGGAAGCTGCCTGTCAGATTAGCAATGAAATCTCAGAACAGGGTGTTCCCTTCCTACCAGGCCCAGACTTGCGCCCATTGCTGAAAGCAACACAGGTCTGACATTTTTAATGGAAGCAGAAGGCACCGAGCCCCCTAGCAGAATATGGTCTGTGACTCAGTTCTAGGAAAGGGGCTTCCAAAACCTCAGTGGGGCATTTGTTCCCATTACAAACCATTTCCATACCCATCTCCTGAGGGTCTTTCTGAAACTGGTCCCACAGCACTGAGGACTGGATGGTTTTTTTCACTGTTACTCTATATCATACTTGTACAAATAGGAATATATATCCTGGGCTTTAACAGAGATACTGTTTTCTCTCACATCAATGAAGACTCCCAAAGAAACCTTAAAGTTAGCCTGAGGATGCTTAAGTATATGGCAGGTGTCTGTGTAACTTTTATTCTTGCTTTCATTTGACCAAAGCTTACCCTCTGATACTGTCCCTCTTGGAGAGGCATTGACATAATGCCAGTGAATTCTCCTCTCAGTCCCCTCACTTCTTTTTCCAAATTGATAAAAATGGCATTATAAATAACTTCTACAATATGCCTTCAGAAGTGGGCACTCTGGCAGGGACAATATGAATTAAGGAGATTTAAAACAGAACATTTAAAAAATTGAAGGGCAGAGGAACTGCTGCTTGTTTCCTTAGAACAAAATAAGATTCCACTTTGTGCTGGTACTTCAGAGATAATCTTAACAGAGAAGTTCTTTTCTCTATATAAAGAGGTTGTATAAGATACAGCTGACTATTCCCAGTGATGGCAACCCATAACTGTTAAGAATAGAAACACCAGACCAAAGATAGATATAGAACGAGCCAATGACAAATAAGGTGAAATCAAAGGTCACTAAGAAACATTTACAGATATTGTGGAAGACATATTTAAAACCAAAACGGAGAAAAATCACTTGGTAAATATGACTATTGCATTTGTACTCTACCTCACCAGAGTTCACCCTGTTTCATATAGTACAGTTATTACCAAGAATATAAATTGTATACCTATGAGCCTACATTTATTTTAAAAGGTAAGCAGTCACGTCAGTTCTGAAAATTCCATAACTCACCATTAGAATAAAAAGTAGCTAATGGAATAATAAGTCAACTAGTACAAGTTTTATGAATTAAGTGCAGAAGCCTGGATGTAGATAGAATTCAAGTACGTAGCTACGACATTGTAATCTTAAATGTCATTGGAGATGTTGTGTCATTTACTATACAATGGCATATACTAGTCTGAATGTAAATACTGAACTTAAGCCAGTAAAAGAGATCCTCTCTGCCTTCGACTTTGCATATGGTAATATCCCACTAACCTAATATCTACCCATTTTCATCAAATCTCACTGCTGCCTAATTCACTTCTTCCATGTGTAAAGCGTTTTTCTTAGAGATGCTATTAACCAGCCAGAAGTCTCTGGGACAGCCTGCACACACTGCGTGTGGTAAGGCCTTCATCCCCAGCCCTCCCTTCTCTCTTCCCGATAGCCTCTCTCCAGCTGTTATGTCCCAAAACACTTCTCATCCCCCTGGGGTTACCCACAGTCCACATGCCTTCCACCTCCCAGCTCCTTTCAAAATCACTGTCCCCCATAGCATGTTCTGGCTTTTGGACGCATGAATTCCTACTAAATATAGAGAACGCAGGCCTAATCCTGAAAATCTGTGCCGTAAACCGAAGAGTGGCAACGCCCTACCTACAGCTATGAAAAATGTCCCCGATGGGGGCACGTGCGGTACCATGCCTGGCTGTTTAGGAGCCCCCTCTTCCACAGCATCCTGGGACTCCCCCCTGCGAAGGACGCTATATACAAATTCCTGCTGTACTGCCTTGCACGAACCCCAGCGAGAGGCAGCTCCAGTCTTTGTGGCAGGAAGGGACGGCAGAAAAGCCTCGGTCCGCTGTGCCCCCTGACCCCAGCGCACCGGGTCGGCAGCCAAACGCAGTAACAGGGAGATCTCCCCGGGGCTCTCCTGGCCGCCCCCTCGCCCTCGCGCGAGCGGGAGAGCAAGGCAGGGCAGAGGAGCCGCCAAGGTTCAGCTGCTCCACCTCGTCCTCCGCACGGATCCCTCGCACGGATCCCCTGCGGGCAGAGCTGGCGCCGGCACCGCCCGCCGGGGCATGAGCGGCCGCCCTGCTCCCCAGCGGGCTCCGCCAGCGCCCGCAGCACCCGCCGGCCCGGCCCGGCCCCGGGGCCACGTCCGCCTCCGGCGTTCGGAGTCAGACTCCGCTTTCCGTGCCATCCCCTTCTTTTCCCAGTCCGTCAAGGCTCCTGCCCGGGCGTCGGTGGGGAAAAATAACAGATTCAAGATAGAGCCTCAGGAATACTACATAATAACTCAAAGGGCTTAAAACCAAATCCCCACAACACCCACGACCCGACACCACTCCCCCGAGCTACGTTGGGGCTGCTCCGTCCTTCCCACCCACGCACTCCGCCTTCTCATCACTCAGGGAAATTTCTCTGGAAATGTACGACCGTTACCGCCATTCACTACGCATTCCAGCGGCGATCCCCAGCAGCAGATGCTTCTTCCCTGCTTAGAAAAATGCATTTTGAGCTACCCAGCGGTAGTTTTCTTTTCCTCAGCAACACAATAGCTACTTTCAGATCGATGCAAGTCCTCCGCTCCCCCGAGGAAAAAGCCGTTTCACGTAACTGATGCGACACAAAGCAAACGTACCTGATCTCCTTAATGCTCTCGAGTTTGCACATTATTTCTTGCTCATCTGCCATGCTTTCACTCCCGATTTAAATGTCCCGTGAAAAGTAAAAAATGCCAGGGGAAAAATAAAAAAATAAAAAAAAAAAGGAAAAAGAAAAAACAAAAAACATACAATAGACACAATGTGGTCACCCCCTCCTCGTATATGGGCTCTGAGCCTGTGCAGGAGACTCTACTGGGAGATATGGGACTTAGAGTCCAGCTTCCTATTGCTCTCCATGCAGAGAGACTGCAAAAAGACTACAACACCCACAAGGCCGAGCTTGCCTGTCCTTCTTCCCGCAAGTACATTTTAAATCAATTTGTCACACCTCATTATGTCAAAGGTTGTTAGGAGCCCAAAAAGAAAAGGCTTCCTTCTGAGATCTGTGCAGTGTTTAGTTTTTGATTACAACAGGCACTAAAAGACTGTTGACTGGGCTCATGATTTTGATTAAAAACTTTGACACATTTACTACCAGGCTGTTTTGTACTGGATGCTCTCAGTGATACAACTGTTTGGAGTTCAGGAAATATGTATTCTGTTCTTTGTTTTTCTTTTTTGTTTCTGCTACTATACACAGTACTGGTAATTATTAAAAAACCTCCAAACCAAACCAAATCAAAACAACCAAGCAAACAAAAACAAACCAACAACTAAACAAACCCAATGCAAATAAAACTGTTAGATTGAGGATTGTTTGTCTTTCTACAGACATTCTAGGCAAGAATAACAGAGCACTTTACAGAGCTTGTTGAATAGACCTTCAGTCTTTCCTCCGCCAGGTAATTATTCCTCTTTGGCTTCTATAACATACCAAGCACTGTGTTATAAATTATGAAGGTAAGAGTTGCAGCTCCACCCTTTGGAAGGACACTTCCACGATCTATCCTAAGAGACCCCTAAGAGACAATCATGATCTGTATGTCCAAGCATTTAATCTGGGGTTTCCCAGCTGTCATGGTCATGCTGAGCTGAAGCATCAGCACCTTAGAATGAACGTTAAGCTCGAGGTCTAGACAATCTGTACAGAAACTGGATTCTGCAAACATAAGCTTGTGTGCTACAAACATATAAGCAGCAGTACCAAAGTCTTAGCAAATATAACCGACCATTCATCAGTCAGTAGCAGGAGGCTGATGAGAACAGGGTAATTTTTCTGGAATATATTACAGAAATGTTATATGAAAGGGACTGGAAGTACTTAACCCCTACTCAGTACTGCTCAAACTTGCTGGTGTCTGATCTGGGGTTCTGAAAAGCAAGTGAAAAATTAAAATGGACAGAATTCAAAGAAAAGCAATGAAAATGATAAGATTTTTGGGGAACAAAAAAGACGGCTGAATACAAGACAGCATAGCAATATCTACATGGCAAGTGTTAGAGCTGCTTGAATTAGGGCTTGTAGTCACAGAACTGAATGTCCTAAGCCAGTTGCTTCTACAGCTGCAGACTAAAAGGCAAGTGGTTTCCCTCATATATGAATATCTGTGCCCAAAAAGCCAGCAAACTAGATTATGAGATAATGAGGAGACAGCATGAGCCACTGGGATGTTGTGCTCTGGCTCCAGCGATTAGCAAATAGGAGCCATAGATGAGCCATAGAGCCATCATCATCATAGATGATGATGACGATGGTAACGTCTTTCAGTGTGAAAAAGGTGTTGTAAGAGTCATCATAGCACATAATTCACTAGATCAGCTGAGAGAGAAGTCTAAAAAGCAATATATTTAATGAGCAATACAGAAAGTTTAGGACAAATTTCAGTAAACCATCTAACTACAGAGTGCTTCACTAGGAAAGGTGGAGGAGTCTCCACATTATTTTTAAGGACTACTTAGATAAAAGTGTCTCCATATTAATCCAGGTGCTGCAGATGCTCAGTTTGAGGATCCTCGCTTGTTCTGATCTGATCAGCGCTAAGTTGGCCTTAAAAATGTGGCACGTAGCCTGCCACTACACTGACCAGCTCCGGCTGCTTTAGTGATCTGTCAACATGGCCAGGGCCCTGGGGACTAGATGAGTGGTTATACATGAGTGTGGATTTAAGTGTCTGCATTAGGGCGTCAAGTCAGAGAGCGCACTCTTGAAAAGGCTGGTAAATGAAAGAATGTAACTGATGCGGCACAAAGCAAACGTACCTGATCTCCTGGATGCTCTCGAGTTTGCACATTATTTCTTGCTCATCTGCCATGCTTTTCACTCCCAGTTTAAACCTCCCAGAGAAGGACCTCTCACCGGGAGTCACTGAGAATGAAAAAGAGTAGGCAGCCAGGACGGTTTGTCTGGAGAAGGGATAGGGCCTGAGACTGGAGTGGCAGCAGAGAGGAAAGCAAGCACACAGATCTGAAGATAAAGCTAAGTTGGAATTTTTGTCTGTCCAAGACTTCAAAGGGTAAACTCCTATTTATCTGTAAATATTTCTACTCCTCCTCATTTATTTAAAAGAAACTGAGGTGTGTTCTTGTTCAGTCTCCGATGCATTTACATGAAATGTTGTCCAGAACTTTCCCATTTTTTAACTGTCATGACGAAGAATCACAATCTTCTTTTGTCCACTTAGCTGAACTGAAACTGAACTACAATGAAAATATCACTTGCTACCATTGGAAATTACAACCACAGTCTGAAAGAAATACAGGAAACCTGCTGATAAACCAGATGCAAAAACAAAAGCAAAAAAAGAAAAAAGCAAAATATTCTGTGCAACAAAAGAGATTTTGTCCTGAAGAAAGGAATCTGACAGGCTAACATTCTCTCTGCCTTCTCTTGAATTCTTGTCGAGAAGGGGAAAATATACTTAAATTCCTGAATTCTGATACCGCACTCATCTCCAAAGAACTGTTGCTAGTCTGTAATTTCTATACCTTGCCCTGCTTGCCTAATGACGATGTTTAAGCAAACCTCTTGTAACTGAGGCAGCAAAGGTTTTCTTTTATCTACACAAATTACATTGAGTGATCAATGTAATGTAATGCAGATCAGACCCTGTCCCAAGCAGTGTGAGAAAGCTGAAACTCCCCAAAGAGGCAGTTGCACCTTTTTATTTTAATGCTTTCACCAATCAGTAGAAATAAGTGATACAATAAAGCATGCCAGTCATAAAAACTCTTCAGCACTGATGGATGATATCAAAACCAGTGCACTGCAGCTTTCTGCTCAGTTTCCCTCATAAGAATAGCCTTAGTTATCTTTTTAAATGCTTTTACTTCCTAGTGAAGTAAATGGGATTTTGGAGTGAATGTGGACTACAGTATCAGACTCCATTTATTTATAAAACTATGTGCTTTAACAGCAAATATTAGTTTTATTAAGCACAGATAAGCAGGGTCATGCGTTTGTGTGTCCCTTTGGTTTGTCTGTGTCCTCATTCTCATTCTTCCCTCATTGTCAGTGGCAGTCTGTTTTCTCTTAAGTGCTTTTACTGCTGCTTCTATTTATCATTGAGGTTTTTTGTGCTGCTTTGGAGCAGGGACCCCATTTTTGTATACACCTGTAAAGTAATATAAATTTGCACAAAGTTATGAAGCCAACATTAATCTCAGAAACTAATGCCATATATGACCGTCATACTCGGTAACTGAACTCACAGAGTCTAGGTAAAATAGCTGGTTCTGAGCTAAAAGTGGATTTTGTAAACTCCTCACATGCCATAGTCCCCAACATTTCAAGTGGAAGATTTGTGCAGTATAACAGACTCAAGGTGTTGGGAATGACCCCTACCAGTTTTCTACCCATGTTTGCTTTTTTTTTTTTTCCCCTTCCCACGGAAGTTGCAAACCGAAACTCTGGACGGGCTTGGATGAGGGTGTTGAAGTTGGAAGAAATAAAAAAAAAAACAGAGAACTGGCTTCGCTCTGAGGTTTGTCCTCAGTCTCATGCAAGGAGGTTCCTAATAGCTGGAGTAGATAGCCTCAAACAGAGATTTCTAGATAGTCATAGTTAGGGAAAATAGCTACATTGATTTTTGCATGTCCTGTCTTTCACTCTATTACCTTAACTATAATCAAGATAAATCCCCTGGTGGGTTACTTTGGGCCAGCCACCAGAGCACTAGGGTTTAATCCAGAATGTGAAGCAAACCCCATTTTCTCAAAGATTAACAGTGAACAGTTTAACTCCTTTTTTATACTTCATTAGTCAACTGGCATATGCTTTTTGAAAAATGGGTTTCATGAGAGTAGAGGTGTCAGCTCTGAGACCACGTGAGTTGCAGGCAGTTGGTATCTCTGCACAGTGAGGTCTTCCCTGTCATGAATTTCATCATGTTGGTGCCTATGGTCTTCAGCTATGAATCAGGATTCCTTCGTAAGAAGCGCTGTAGAAATCTGAGGACAAAAACTCGTGATTCCTGTTCCAAAAAATTTACCTAGATATCAGGCCAGAAATGAGAGAATGAAGAAAAAAAGATGAGCACACTGCACATCAGAGAAGCAATGGCTGAGGTTCACCTGACACGCAAGCAAGTGGCATTAGTGTTCAAACGTTCCCCCTCAGACAAAAGATTATTAGTGTTGATAATCTATTTATACTTAATTAGAATTAATGATCAATAGTTAAGGAGAGTTAAAAACTCTGATGACTTGCATAAAACATCTACCTTCTTTTCTTATCAATTCCACTAAACAAGAAATTAAGAAGTCAATTGAAGGTTCAAGCATTATAAAAATTATTTGAGAGTCTCTTATAAACCTTCACAGTAAAGATTTTGAGGATTAAACAAATCCAGTTCTTGCAATTTTCTGAGACAGTGAATAAGCAGCAGTTGTGAATGGGAAATGTTTTAGTTATTTTCTCCACTATTTAAGGACTTTGGCCTATGTTGTTGTGTTCTTCAATTAAAAAGAAAGATGAAGAAAAACAGTGATAGGCATCAGCACCCTCTTCATCATGCCACAGCTCTTGTAAAGAAACCAGAACATAAAAAGTCTGACCTTCCTATAATTTTAGTCAGTTGCAAACTCTTGCCACCTTAAAAATCGAAGACTCTTGGACTGAGCCCTAACTGAGCTTTGTGCTCAGAGGGGGCAGGCTTCTTCAGTGCATGACTTCAACAGATGAACTAATTGGTTTGAGGAGGTAGAAGACAAATTAGCTACAGTCAGCCAGTGAATCTTGATGCTAAGACGGTGAGGGAGTGAGAGCTGGTGGGTGAGGATATGAGAGGGAGAGAAGGAAAATGCCCTCCAACAGGAGTGATGGGAATCCCAGCCTACTTTTGCACTGTTTATCCTATTTTTTCATTTCTGGTCTTACAGGCTAAACTAAAAGGTTGAGGACAGAAAATGAAAAGGCAAATTCAACTTGTTACTTTACTCTGCTTTGAAAGACATAAAGAAAACCACTCCACAGTCTTACAAATTAGCTGGAAGTTGTCAGGAAGTAAATCTACCCACAAGCATTAGCAATTCTTTTTCTATGCATGTTTAAAAAAAGGACAGAAAAATATTACATCTCCATATTTCAAAGTAGTCACAAAGTTTGATACTTGCAGTTCAAGCACATACAAATTGGGAGCATTCAGCTTGTGCCTCGTGGCTTCAGTTAAGCGTTCTAATGTCTGTGTTTTAATTTTCCTTGTATACAGAGTGGGTCTGACAGTTCTTCACATTATCTGAAATCACCACACTGATGTGTATGGTCTATTCTGCTTTATAAACTTTGATACGTGGGATTCAAGTAACCATCACTTTTTCCAGCACACAGATTAAATTTTTCAAAGACAGCTAAGGGACTTAAGCACAAAACTGGCACTGAAAAAGCACTTCAGCTGATCCTGAAAAATTCTATTCTATTTGACCCTCTGTAACCCAAAAGGTAAAAAGCGGACAGATTTCAAAACAAGTTGCAGTACTATGGGGAATGAAAACAGTGCTAAAATACTCCCTTACTTCACTGAGCACAGGATTGAATTTTTGTGCATAAAAAACCTAGCCACTTCCATTTAACAGTCTACCGTCAGTCCACACACTGCATCATTGTGAAACCAAATCTAGTTCAGAACAATTCCAACTGCAAAAATAATTTTTTCCCCCGAGGTAATCATCCCAGGTACAGCAATCAATTCTACAAGTTTGGATGTAGTGATGCAATGTAGGTGCCTTCTAAATGAACTGTTAGCTATTAATATCCTAACAGAGTAAAAAAAATTGCGTAACGTATTTTATGAAACAAATAGAATTTAAAGAAGTACTAAAGACTAATGGAAAAGAGTCCCCAATAAAACATACAAGAGAACTGAACTTTGGCTAATATAATAATTTTGCTGGATTAGGTGCAAGTCACCACCATGAGAAGAATGTGTAGCAGTGTTGTCAAACCCAAACAACAGAAAATGGATGAGTCAAAATGGTGCATCCCAGTTGTGAAATTTGCTTTAAATCCCTGAGAATTTAAAAATGGAAATAAATTCTTTCTGTATCCCAATGGGGTTTTGAGCTTTCAAAACGTAGTCGTCACATTTGTCAGATTTTTTTTTCCTACAAGTGGGCCATCCCAATGGCACTGGCCCATGTCCTGTTTTAAAGGAAGGCTGATACTGGTTTTAGGATGCTTTGGGAAGCTGCAGGTAATCACTGGCAACACTGAAACTGCTAAGAGGCAGCTACATGCCTACCTAGCCCTGAGATCTTCAAAGCCTCTAGTCTTTAAATGTCAGTGTTTCATGCAAAGCCTGAAGTACTTGCAAATCTTTGTTAATCCTACGATGGAGCACCCATTTGCACCCTATCGAGGTCTAAGTACCTGAGTATGTTAACCTTGGCTCATCCCAAAACTAGGCCTAAATATATCTGCATTCAGTCATGTCCTTTATTTCACCCTCCATCCCCATGACCTGCAAAACTGGAAAAATACAGTGTTTTTACAGACCGCCTGCCATCCTACCTAAGCCTCCTCGTCCCAGCCAGGGTGCTGGACACCCGTAGGGGACAACGCCGCGGGAGCCTCTCCCTTCTGCCCCTCTGCTCCGGAGCCGGGGCACAGCCCCTCGCAGCTCGCTCCCACCGCACGGCGGGGCCCAGCGATCCGCCGGTGCTGCCCGGCGGGACAAGGCGCTGGCGCTGTCCCCCCTCGCCCCCGACCCCGTGCCCGCTCCCGTGCTCTGCGCGGCCCGGGCCGTGCCTGCAGCGGCCCTGAGGGAGGGGGGCCCTGAGGGAAGGAGGGAGGGGGAGACCCTGGTGGGGGCCCCCGGAGAGAGGGCGCGCGCCGGCCGGGCGGGGGGGCCCC
>JAWWEW010000146.1:6715986-6819756 GCA_035583185.1 Anabacerthia variegaticeps | reverse complement strand
CGGAGCCGCGCGCTTGCGGCAGCGGGGGCGCGCGCGTTGCCGGGCGACGGCGGCCGGGCGGCGGCGCGGGCCCGGAGCGGGGATGAGGCGGCGGCAGCGGCCCCCGCGCTCCCGCCGGCGCTGAACCCCGCGCCCGCACTCGCCCCCTTCCTCCTTCCATCGCGTCTCGCCCTGGCTCTGCTCCTCCACGCCCCCTCCTCTCCTTTCGCTCCGGCCGGCCCTTCTCCCTCCATGCGGCGGGAGCGGCCGGAGTGGGGCCCGTGCCGCGGCCGCGCCGAGCCGCGCCGTCCCTCCCCTCTCCGCCGACAGATCCCGCAGCGGGCCGCCCGCGTTGTCTGCAGCGACAACACACGGTGAGGCCCCGGCCGGCAGCGGCGGGTGCTCGGGGGGGCGAGGGCGGCTCGGAGCGGGGGCGCGGCGGGGGGCGGGGGAGGGCAGTGGGGCGCCCCCTGCCGGCCGCGTCCGGGCCCCGCGGCTGCCGAGCCAAGGCCGGGGCCCCGCTGCGCTGCGGGGGAGCGCCGCCGTGCCGGGGGTGCCGGAGGTGCCGGAGGTGACCCCGCCGCCCTGCGGGCACCGGGAGCGGCGGGCCTGGCCTGGCCGGCCGCCCCGCATAAGCGGCTGGCGGGGCGAGGCAATACGGGCCTTGAGGGGCCCGGCCCGCCGTGCTCGCACAGCCCTGCAGGAGCGTGCGCGGGGCCCTGGGGCTGCGGCGGCGGCGCAGCTGCGGACGGAGCCGGGAAATTCTTCATTTAGAAATTTTAAGTAATTTTACACGCCGAGGAGGGTTGCAAAGGTTGCCTTAGCACGCAGTTTAAGAAGGTACTAAGTGCCTAAACTAAAGAAGAGTAGCAAGAAACTTGCATTAACAAAAAAAGGCGGTGAAATAAGGAAATTACTTTTGTAAAGGAGACCTGATGATCGCCACTTACGTCCTTCCATTTTGCTTTATAGTGCAGCTGTGAATAAGGAACTGCTCACTCATGCAGTATATGGAGGGTCTGAGATATTTCTTCTGATCAGTTAATTGAAAAACGTTATTTTTCGTAGCTGTCTGCTGTTTTAATTGTCATTAAATAATTCGGAAGTTATATTTCACAAGAGTTGTATATTTCCTTCACCAGCTAGCAAACAGTAAAATCGAATCAAAAGATATATTGTGTCTTCTGATAGATGGGGATCGGAATTCATGTTTATTGAGATACATGTGATGTCGTTTCACTTTCTTAATCATGCAGTGTGTTTCAGTGATTAGCATGTCTTGTCAGAATGGGAAGTAAAAATAAGAGCAGTATTAAAATGCTGGTCACTTATGAACTTCCATTATGCATATCAGTGGCTCTGAGTGTGCAGCATTCAAGGTCCATCTGATTTCTTAGGCTTGGTATATCTGTTTATCGAAATGGAAGAGCCTGTCAAGAAGGTGGGGTTTTTTTGGTAGGAGGTATCCTTTATTGATTATCTTTTGCTTGCCAGATGTTATAAATGAACTATGGTATGTAGAACTGAAAGGCGTACTTCACAAGTGTGGCTGATGCCACTTGCAAAATTATCTTTGCTTTCTGCTGGAAAAATGGGTTAGTGGAAATGTCAAGGTCATCTTCAAATTTAGAGGAATTTAACTGCCTTTGGAATATGTCTTTTCTTTTTCGATGTCATAAGTTTCCCACGTATGAATCTTGTGGCTGTTGGTATTTTCTGAACCTGTGGTCTGTCTTCTAAAATAGTACAAATTTAGCAAATTTTAAAAGAAGCAATCTATAAACCTTCCTAAGACACTTTTGTTTGAATGACCTCTATAAGATGTATTTTAAAAAAAGAAAATCCGACTGCATCCAAACTCACTGTTCAGAAAGAATGGAAAGAAAAAGGGTTAAGCGGATGAATGGTTACCAGTGACACTTTATATGCTGATGAACTAGTAAGAAATTGAATTCTTACTGTCAACAGCTGTGAATTAGTTAAGTTCTGGCTTTCTGTTCTTTGATCTTTCTGGATGCCTTTTCCAATGCAAATTATTCCCTTGTAGACATCTACCGGTTTTGACTTTCGTAGCCACTTTACCGTTTGCAACTGCAATGTAATTTTGTTAAACACTTATAATTCTACTGTAAATCTGTGAATAACAGAAGTAAAACAAATTGGTTCTGTCACTTGCACTTTGTTACTGTTTACATCAAGAGCAGAAGCACTAGAGCTTTTGGGAATGAAGAAGGCAGCACATAAGTCCGGTTACGAAAGCAGAGCTTGGAATGGTAAAGAAAAGCAGTTTATAAACTCAGAAGTTCACAGGTGTTGCCGCATTGTAAACTAGTTTGATATATTCATTTGTCCATCTATAACGTGAGACAAAAATGAAAAAAACCTGATGAACTGTAATGCTGCTACCTCACACACATCCCTGAGAATTCTGTCCTCCTTTAGTCATGTAATCTGCTAGTTATAAAGGGCTTTGAAGAGCTATGTGTTAATGGCTGGCCAAATATATATTATTAAATACATAAACTTTCTTTTCTTGTAGTTTCACTGTAAAGGGCTATTTTTGTCCTAGACATTATAAATGAAAAGCATGTTTGAGTAAGAATACTGGTATTTCTAAAATGTTTTACATCTGTTAATGTAGGGTGTTTTTTTTACTTCCTGTGAACTGTCCCTTTTTGTTGATAAGCTGTATTTGGTATGATATATATTAATGGTAACACAATTCATCTGGAAGTAAGAATACTATGACCACCTTTACAGAGCAAGGCTTTCTGGTGCTATGACATGTGGTGGCGTGTTTGATGTATTTCAGAGTTAGCAAACATTTGAAAGTGCAGAGCTAAGCAGCATAGCGTCTCCTAGGATGTCATTTCATTCTTCTGAGGTGACCAAGTTATTCATGGGACTGGCCATAATAACTCTTCATTAGCTGGCAGTTTTGATTCAAATATATATGTTCATTCTGTATTTAAATAAGTACTTCAGCTAAGTATCTTTGAGTCGTAAAAGTAGCTATTGTGTTTAACTTTCTTACATGAGTTATTTTTGACATTGCTTTCTAGAAAACAGATTGATTCATCATGTCAAAATAAAACCTAGGCTTTACATGGTACATTGTATGGTGTAACTAAAGCGTTTTAAAAATCCCAGCGTAGACCAAGGTGCTTGTTGGTTCCGTAGTCAAAATATGAGCCCCTTTTCCACATTCATTCCATCTGGAGGGAGATCGCCTCATCAAGATTAATATCCATTCTGATATTAAGCTGAGTCAACTTCTATTCCAGTTGGCTAGAGAGGAATGCTGTAACAGGGGAAAAATACCAACCTTAGGTTAAAGCCAAAGGTTTAGACTCTTAACTATATTCAGTGAGGACATCTACAAGAAGTTTACTTTGTGCACTCCTTTACTGAACCCACAGACACCTCAGTCAAATCACATAAAGTCAAAACTAAGTGACAATTTCAAACCAAAACCACATGCTATTTCTCCCTCTGACTCTATGCTTTTGCTTTTTTTTTAAGATCAAACACTAGTTTCCATCTCTGCCAAGTTTCCCATTTTTGATTTCTAGGTTGTCCTGATTTAAAAAAAATAAACAAAACGACAATCTGAACCAAAAACCTTCCTCCCTAAGGCCTTGTCCATAATTAGATCTCCCTTTAGAAAGGGAGTGATGAAGTTGGTGGAGCATGGGGATTTGCTGTTTTCACTTTCAAATCAAGGTGGTAGACTTTTTCTCTTGTCTTTTGGTGATGAATTTCCAGCTTTGTCACCTTTGAAATGAGCAGTGCTGTCATTATAGGAATGAAGGAATCTTAGCATAAAAGAATTAGTTTGGATTGGACCTCCTTCAGGTGGTCATTTAGTCCAACACCTTGCTGAAAGCAGACCTAATTTGCCATGGACTGACTTTGTTTCTGAAAAAGCAAAGTAACGGGTGTGAAAATCTAAAGTCACAACATGCCTTTAAGGTCCTTTGCTGTTTTCCACAAAGGTACTGTTTGATGCTTACGGAGCAAGGTGTCTTTCTGTGCTTCGGGCATTTTCTTAGTAGTTTCTAAAGTGGCTGTTTCAGTTTATCAGAAAGCTTCTGTCATAACAGGTGAGATACATCCTGAGTTACAACCCCCTTGTTGGATGGCAGATCATGTGAGGGTCTGTCCTTTATATTGAGATCTTTAGAAACAGAATACCCTTTGTTTTTCAGGTTTCTCAAAGATTGTTGACATTTTTTGTTAAAGGAACATTTGGTTTTTGGTCTGTCAAAGTAGCGTTCCAAATATTCCATTACAAGTTGCATTATTGTAAGTTAAAATGATAGGATGCATCACATCCATGATGTGTCTTTGACTCAGCTGCAATCACAACCATTTTTTTTCCTTCCCAGAGCACTAATGAGTCATTTAGATCTGCAAAGTAGGTAGTACCCAATGGCCTCCAATTAGAATGCAGATTGGGAGAACCAGTGTATTGATTTGGTCACAGATCCAAATAAATTATCTCAGTTTGTAAGGAACTGCCCACAAATAATCTTTAAGGGGTTACACAGCTGCTCTTATTTTATGTAGTGCTGTCAACTGAAGTGTAAATGTTGCCTTAGTAGGGACAACAGAATAATGCTAGCTGTAGCTCTTTAATATTAGAAAGAGAAGACTGGTGGAAAAGTGATACTATAGGTGTTCGTTTACTGTGTAGTTATTTCTTTTTTTTTTCTATCCTTAGCAATACGGTTAAATACCTAATGCAATAGAAATATTCCATTTCCTTCCCATCAGAAGTCTGGCCTGTAGTTTTTACTTGTCTTGTGCTCAGCACTACCTGTTCTTTCTAGTTTGGGTTAACTAAATACAGGGATCCTGTATCTTAAAGAACAGCTACAATGCTGCTTCCTCTATTTGTAATTCCAACTATCCATCCTGTCCCTTTGAATTCATATTTACGAGTGTGACAAACTTAATGAAGTTTGATGCAAGGTGCTTCAATTTTATACTACCTTTGCATTTCTCTTCAGTTCACAGTTGGTTTGTAGTTTGTAGAATCACAGAATATTCTGAGTTGGAAGGGACCCACAAGGATCATCCAAGTCCAACTCCTTGCCCTGCACAGGACACCTCAATGATCCCACCATGTGCCTGAGTGTTGTACAAACACTCCTTGAATTCTGGCAGCCTACGTGCTGTGACCATTACCCTGGGGAGCCTGCTCAGTGCCTGGCCACCCTCTGGGGGAAAGAACCTTTTCCTGGTATCCAACCTTACCCTTCTCTGTTGATTCTTCACAAGTGCTTTCAAGTTCTCTATGTGATATGTTAGACACAGCTTGCTTTTATGTAAAGTTCTATGCATAGTATATGAGTGATCATTGGAAGTATTTACTGAAGTAAATTTAAAGTACCTTGAATATTTAGGGATTATTGTAGTTTCTTAGTTCTCTGTTCATATGTGCGTGCATATGGTGGTTTTTTTCCATTACTGTTCAGTGTAGACAAGACACATGTAGGCACAATAAGATACATAAGATCAGAAAGGTAAACCTTAGTGGTATTTCTAAAGTAATTTCTAGTTCTCTGTATTCTGGTGTATGGATTCCTCAAATTTAGTCCTCTTTGCACAGCTGAAATTTTTCTATCCTTACAAGTGTTCTGTCAGCATTTGTCAAGGAAGAATGTATCTATTAGGGTTGGATGGACATAATGATCACATTCATCTGGACTGGGGATTCAACACTGAAAATCTTCCTTTGCTGTTTGCCTCTGTAATAAAAGAGTGTTAAGTCACATTTCCTAGTGGTTTTCTCCAAAGGTGGTTGAGGGAGGGAGAGAGAGATGGAGAAAGAGAAATGGCAAATTTGTTTTTCTTTTAAAATACTGCATCTGAATTGACTCAGAAAGGAGGAAGCTTCTAAATAAAAATTATTACTAACCATAGCAAGAAGGCTATTGTTTCAATTGCTGTTTCAATATTAATTTTAAGGACAAGGTGTTCACTGCTGGTGTAAACTGCTAGTACTTTTTATTTGATGTATATTAGTGTTTTATTTCCGAGAACTCGTAGTGAATAGAAAAAGTAAAATATTTTACTTGATATTATTCTGAGTTTCACTTGATAAAAGACTGTACAATATTAGGCCTTTGATTTGTCTAAATTTAAGGTTTCTCTGTTCATCAGACTGACAGTGTTGAGACTTCCCAGGAATGTGTTGAGGCTGACATTGCATAGGTAAGATAAGAAAAAAGCTAAACTGGATCGAAATGCTGTCATTTGTATTACTCTAATTATCAAGGGACTGAAAAGTCTGATCTGCCATTTTAATGTTTCTGTTAAAAATACTATTTGACTTAGTGCATATTCTGCAAACACTGATCATACATATTTCTGAATTTATAAATGAACTGCAAATCTGCGCTCAGATCTTACTTTAGAACATCTCTAATTTATTAGATTAAAAAGTACAAGAAGTATTTGAACACATTCATTTTAAGCATCTTAAAATTAGAGTATTCTTATTAAATGAAGATTTCTCACTCCTCAATGAGCAATATATTGTAAGTGATGTTAATGCCAAGTATTTCCATCAGAAAGCATCTGGCTTTAAAGCCTGATACTCTTGTTTTCCTGCACTGACTAACTTGTATGTATTTTGGATATTTTATGGAAGCTGTGTCAGAATATATGTGCTATACATCTGTCACTGACTTGATGCTTACATGAGTGTTGTTTGCTAAGTATGAAAGCCCTTAGGACAGCCTTAATAAAACGATATAAAATACAGTTTTAAACTGTGACTACAAATTTTGGATATTGTAGTTTTCTAAAAGCATCAAATTCTGGAGTCACTTTAATTTCCAAATGGCCAACTTAAATAGGAATTTTTTTTAAAAGCCTATTTTATCCTTTTTTCCTACAGTCTTGCAATAATTTGTCAGTTAAATAAGCTAAGTTACATGCTGAAAATAATTCATTCTAGGGTCCAAAAAGTAAATTGGTGAAAGTGATTAATTCCTGTTGAACTACAACATATGTATTATTATGATATGCATGTGCAAACTGTAATGTATTCCTGTTATCTCTGTTTAAAATAATGATAAATATGAAAATCTAGTGCTTCAAGGTGTGTATACACACAGGCAAAATACTACAAATCTCCAACTCTCTGCCTTTTTATTAAGGACAAGAGATAATTGCCTATAATGCCACACAGCACAGCTCTTCTGATTTTTTAAATTCATTCTGAAATACCCAGATGTTAATTTTAGAATATTTCTCTGCTTTTCTTCAGCTGTGAATCTGTCCCAGCAGATGTGTGCCACTTAAGTGTATAATTAGAATGAGAAAAAACTACTGGTTTTATTTGTGACTCATATACTTTGTCAGCTTTAAGGGCTTTTTCAGCAGATAAAACAGTTCACTACCTCAGAAAATATTCAGAGCACCAAACGGTAATGTGTAGTAGCTGTACTGCTCCTGAGATAAGAATACAACAAGGTGGATGTGTCCTCAGTGGCATGAAAACACCGGTGTTGAGTTGTGTCACTTTTTCCATGAGCACTGTAGAATGTGATTTTCAAAATCAAGCGCGGATCCAAATTTCCAGGCCATCTCGAGCTGCTCTTCGTCTGTGTCCTCTGACAATAACTACTGCCTAATAAGTACTGTTTTGTCACAATCCTGAAGACTTGTGTTATGTATTTTGGTGGTGGTTGGTTTGTTGGGGTTTTGTGTGTAGGTGTGTTGCAGGCTCAAATCATAATGTCTTTAAAATGGCAATTAGTCGTGTGTTAGAGAAGTTTTTAAGAAGTTTTAAAAACGTACTTGGGAAGTGTGTTAAAGTTCTTTACAGGAAGCACTGGTCTGTACTGGTCTGCACTGGTCCAGTACAATGCTGGAGATCTATTGATTGTAGTGTCCCTGAACACTAAATAATTTCTAAAAATACTTCTCTTTCTCTTTGTCTCTACTTACAGTTTCCAACAGCGTGACAACTCCTTAATGCATCCATACTAACTTTTAAAAAGTATACAGTATAAGCAATAAGAAAACAAAAAGGGGGAAAATTATCTGTGAGAATATTTCTGTTAACAGATAATTAGTGCTTTTTTTTTCTCTCAGTAACTTTTTTTTTCTCTGTGTGTAAGGGAAAAGTGAGCATGAAGGCAATGGGATAATAGAGAATTCTCAATGAATCACCTGTTGTTTCCTGAAATAGAACTGAACTAAGATATCCCTGTCCAAAGGCTTTTCCTGAAAGCTGTAATTTTATTTCACGTGAGGCATGAATTGCTTGTACTAGATTAAATGTAATCCATGGTTCACACTTGAACTGTTCACTCTGATATTACCCTAATAAATGTGTTTCAAGCGAACTTTGTATGAGAATATCACTTTGTCTCTTCGCTTTGTCTTCTCTGCTCCTCTGAATTCCTTCTGTAATGGGTCCCAGAGTCTCATCACTAAAGACCTTTCAGTCTTTAGTCTATACCATGTTATTGGGGGGTTAATTCAAATGGCTTGAACTGTTTATTTGCCTCACAGATTTCTCATCTACAGATCTCTCCTCTTGCTCAAACTTCTGAGTTGAATAGAATTTCACAATCCCCCCTAAATGTTCAGTGTCTAATATAATCTGAGAATGGCTGAAACACTGCTTTCTTTTCTCCTGCATACATGGGTCCTCTTAGACTTGGCCGTCTTCTTAGAACTATGCAGACAAACTCCCTCTGAGATTTCTCAATGTTATGGCCAGAAAAGATGGCCCAGAGTGAGTCTCTTTCTTCCATTAATCCACTAAAACATTTGTCCAGGCTCTCTGAACAGAGATCCTTTCCTAAGGTGCTTATTTTGATGTGTATTTGCATATGTACATATTAAATGCATAATTTCTTTCCGCTTTTCCCTTTAAACCCTCTCCATAACTCCCTTAGTGTGCAGACAAAGTACTACCTTTTAAAGGTGTCTGGACAAAGAGTGATCTGAAACAATACCAAACTCTTTCATGTGGTCTTTCTGATACTCCAGCCTGACATCATAATTCTAGATTGTATATTCTTTGGGCAAGGGACTATTTGGTTAGAATAGAGTAGGAACTGGTTGAGATCTCTAGGTACGGCTGTACTACTGCTCCTAGACAATGTGAATCAGAAAGAAATTCTCTGTTACTGTCTTCTCTCTTCTCTGCTCACGTGTTTGAATTTCTGAGAAGTGCAGTGTGGAAAAGCAAACAAACTATCCTGTTGCTGCTTATGAGGGTTGGGTTGGTTTTTTTTTGTGTAAATGCTAGTGAGTTAATTGCATAAATATGTTGCTGCTGACTGGAAGTATTCATGGAGATATGGCAATAATTGTTGTTGGTTTTACATGTATCAAAGAAATTATATGAATTTGTCACTTGAAGTTTGTATCCTGACTTTCTGATAATGCAGTAATATCCATCCTCGATTTTGGAATTTTCAGAACAGAAGGTACAGTAAACAGAGCACAAGATGATTGTCTTGTAGAACCTTTGTGCATCTTGTTACTGAGCTTTACGTGTCTAGCAGCCAGCTTAGCTTGGTGGTTCTGATAGCAAAGCCTTACTGAAGGAGGCTGAAAGGGTTTGTGTTAAATTTCATGCATTCTGGAATGCTGGACCGTTTTTCCAAATGTAGGCAGGCAGTTCCTGCAGTAGAAAAGGGGTTTCTAGTGAGGGTCACCCTTTTATATTTTATTATCTTTATATATTACTGGGATAATCCATTCATTCCAGCTGTAATTTTATTGTGTGAAAATTGCCTTTTTTTTTCCATAGGTAATGTAACTGAGGGAGGGAGAGAGAGTTTAATTTGTGATTACAGAGACAATGTAATTACAGGCTTTATCATGATTAGTTTTACATAGAAATGTGAATGACTAGGGACCTCTGTTGACTTGTAAACAAAATCGTTGTAGTTGAGTCTTTTGCAGAATTGCTTGTAGTGTAATTTTTAATTTTTTTTTTCCTTTTTTTGAAGGAACTTCATCTTGATGTTGTGTATGCCAGAACACAGTAAGCAAGGCAACTTGACTCCAGCCTCGTGTAAACTTTTAACTGGCCAACATGATGCCATTGAATATGACTTCCAGGTGGCTTTGGAAATGAAAGAGAACTGAGCTCTCTGGCTGGAAGCTGAACGTGATGACGGCCTGGTCTATGGTAGGGAAGCTGAAAATGGAGAAGAGGCACTCCAGAGAAGACAGAAATGTGGAGCAAGATGCGGGGGAATGCAGTGCTGAATCTGAGGAATGGACGAGCTCAGAAAGTGAGCCTGAGCAACCATACTTCAGAAGCAGCTGTAGCAGTACTCAGTGGAGAGAAAAGGAGGTTTCCACCAAACCACATAGGCCACTCTGCCGGTCCCCTTGTTTGGATCGCCCAAGTTTTTCTCAGAGCAGTATCACACAAGACTTGAAGGTAGATGAATGCAAAACAAATTTGGACAAGGAATACCAAGCTAAAATGGATTTTGCTTTAAAGCTTGGGTATGCAGGAGATCAGATCGAGGCTGTACTGAATAAACTGGGAGCAGATGCACTCATCAATGATGTTCTAGCAGAGCTTGTGAGACTTGGCAACAAAAGTGAGTCAGAGGGACAAAGCACTGCCAGCAGTACCAGCAGTACTCTTCTGCCAAGAGGTCCTTGCCCAAAGGAAATTGCAAGCCCTGAGTTGTCACTGGAAGATGAAGTTGTGGATAACAGTGATAACTTGAGGCCAATTGTCATTGATGGAAGCAATGTCGCCATGAGGTGGGTCTCCCTGTCACAACATTTAAAAAAAATAAATCACTAAAATATTTATAAGAAAAATCAGTATTGATGGCAAAGGCATTTTAAATCATCTATACTATTACACCGATAATACATCTGTTTTACGGACTAGGATTTTAATTATGCTGATTATGTAATCCGTATTCCAGTTCCCCTCTCCTCCAAGTTCTCTCCTCAGATCTTTTGTTCCAGCAATCTACTTATAGTGTATTTTTGTGTGGATTGTTTAATTTTTTGAAGTTCCCTGAACAATGTTGAAAATTGCTTCTGGACATTAAAGAAAAGTAACCAAACAGGAGAGGAAAAACTTGGTTCTTTTTAAAATTACATGCAGTGTATCCTGATGATATTCAGTGAACTTCATGGTATTTGAGCTCCTGCTGAAGGAGACTGCTCAGGATTCAAAGCAGTTTAGCTGTGTCAGTACAGGGATAATGCATTAGCTAAACCTGACTTGCACACCTATGGCGCTTGCCCCATCTTCAGTCCTGTGCAGTTTTAGACACCACAGTATAAAAAAGACATAAAGGCATTAGAGAGCGTAGAAAGGAGGCCATGAGAATGGTGAAGGGTCTGCAGGGGCCATACGAGGAGCAGCTGAGGACACTTGGCTTGTTCAGCCAAAGAAGAGGAGACTGAAGTCAGACCTCACTGGGGTCTTCAGCATCCTTCCGAGGGGCGCAGTGGAGGGGCAAGTACTACCTATCTCTTCACTTTCGTGACCAGTGACAGGACTTGAGGGAACGGCTAGAGCTGTGTTAGGGGAGGTTTAGGTGGGACATCAGGAAAAGATTTTTCCCCCAGAGGTGGTCAGGCACTGAACAGGCTCCCCAGGACAGTGGTTACAGCACCTAGGCTGTGTGAGCTCAGTGAGTGTTTGGACAACACTCTCAGGCATATGGTGGGATTCTTGGGGTGTCTGTGCACGGCCAGGAGTTGAACTGGATCATCTTTTGGATCCCTTCCCACTCAGGATATTTTATGATTCTGTGTACACTTGGCTGTGAGGTCAACACTAACCTAAGAAATACCTGTCCTGTGGCACGTTTGAACATGTCTGCAGAGTACACAATTCAGCTAGCCGGTGATTTGTTTATCATTGAGAAAGTAGAATTTTTTATGAGGGAGTTTAAAGTCTGTTTAGTGGTCAGCGATTAGAAGATTTCTTCAGGTAGCATTCGTACAGTAAATTTCTTTTGGTATCGGTCTTCTGCTGTAGAAGAATTTGTGATATGAATTATTATTTTTTCAATGTATTAAGAAAATTCAGATTTTTATAGGTGTTTTGAGTACTCTGACTTTTGAAATACATAAACTCCTCCAATCCTGTAACTGTATTTTATATATAGGATTTTCCAGTGCCATTAGGCAATTATATGAATCCAGAAGATGTTTCTATAAAGCAACATCATCAAAACTGGATTTAACAATTTTTTTTCCTATGCCTGTTGAATTTGCTGTCTTTGTACTGCTTGAGTTACTCCTGAGCCTAATGTGGCAGCAACTGAAGAGTGTGTGTACTCTTACTATTGCATAGATCGAATCTGATGCTTTACTTATGGAATAATAGAGTATCTCAAGTTTTAAGGGACCCATAAGGATCACCGAGTCCAACTCATAACAAAATGCATATGCATCTGAAAATGTAAAAGGTATTAAATTCTGTAAAATCCGAAATGTGTAAAAAGTTAAAGAAAAATGCTTTTAGCCATATTGCACCTTCTGTATTTGTTATTGAAGTTGTGAGGATTTAGACTATGCTGGTGATCCATAGTTATACAGATTATATTAGATCTGTCTGCCTTTGGTCTGGCTTGGTGTTACTTCATGTAACATTCTGAGCCCAGGAAAAGCAAACATCTTGCTGTGGCCCAGTAATCTCTGATGTCATTCTACAATAGTAACAATGACAGCAACAGCTTTGAAGTGAAATTTTGAACAACGATCCGTAGAATAGTGCTGAAGACAATTTTAATTATGCAAAATCTGCTCTGCAGACTGAGAATATCTGAGAAGTGCAAGGCCTAAAAATTTTTCATTTCTCATGCCTAAAAATAATGCGATTATTGATGATGCAAATAGAGATTGAATAAGATTAATAATTAAGGTTCTCCTTGGTTTCTATCAAGCCTCTTAAGAATTTCTTTTTTCCCTTTCAGAAACTTCTTAGGCCTTTTTAAAAATTAAACTCCTTTATCTGAATTCTGTGCTGTTTTAGAGACTCCTATGTGTTTCAGAAAACAAATTTTTGACAGGGATGAGACTTAAACAACTTTGACATGATTATTTCTTTCCTATAAAAAGTCCTAATAAAAAATGCAGAACATCTAGTATCAGAGAAACAGATTTTATTATTCATATAGATATTTAAAAGCACTTATCACCCATGACAACCAGCCTGGTTCATTCCTTTTTTGTGGTAATGTTTTATGGTGCTACTTAAGGTAAGCTCATTTTGTTGGAGAAAATGGTATTTTTCATTAGCTTAGCTAGTAAAATGAAAAAGCAGAAAAACTTCATGTTTATTTGTTTTTGCTTTGGGGATAGTGAAATTTCAATGTTTCCATAGCATTTCAGTAGTAGGCTTGCTGTAATCTGAAGGTTGAGTAACTCTATACGATTGGGTTTTTTCCAGTTACGTAAGGAGGTCTGATAAAACTTTACAGATTTTGTTTTCCTTATATCCTTTGACCATGGAAACGTTAGAAGAAAAAATCAGTCAAAACCAGCACAACAAAACCCAAAATGAAATGTAACATTTGTCCTTGCTGTTTCTAAAACTTGCATGTTCTTCAGCCATGGGAATAAAGAAGGATTTTCCTGCCGGGGAATTCAACTAGCTGTTGACTGGTTTCTGGAAAAAGGACATAAAGATATCACTGTGTTTGTACCTGCGTGGAGAAAAGAACAGTCTCGACCTGATGCACCAATTACAGGTAACGTCAGGATTTTCTTTGACCCCTCGGTTAAAAAGAAAAAAAATTGCCATCTTTCTGATGGGTCCCATGTACGGGGTTGTGGATGTGACATTGCATGATGATGTTGTGCTCAGCTGTTTGTTTGAAAACACTGCAGTTTCACTGGTGAAGCAACAGGCATTTAAGTATCTGTACGTATAAACAATGCTGTGGTTTTTGTAACATTACTGCATCATTTCAACACTTTGGAGAAGCCTTAGTCAAAATTTTCCCATTAGCAAACGTTTTTAAGCATATAGGAACTGAGTCTTATTTGCTGGGTCAGTATAAAGTAAGTAGTAACAGGCCAAGGACTCAGTAGGGTTATCTTGAACACTGAAGAGGCAGCATGTGTTTCAACCCATAGAAAGTACTTATATTTTACTCTAGGCTAACAAGAAGCCTATTTTAATACAGTAACGAGTGAGTTCTTGACATGTTCAGGAAGACTGAGTTAAGGTACATGACTTTAGAGTAGTTATGAAGTTTAAATATTGAATATTTACTCAGTGCTTTGAAATCTCAGAAATAAAATGGCACTCTGCATCTAGGTATTTTTTTTAATGATAATGGGGACTGTATATGAATATAATTCCAAAATACTTTGCCAGAAAAAAGAGCAAGGATTTTCATATTTCACAGGCTGCATTTCTTTATTTTAAAACCTATTTAATAGCCACTCAACTAAAATTATTTTACAGATCAAGAAATCTTACGTAAATTGGAGAAAGAAAAAATTCTTGTTTTCACCCCATCTCGAAGAGTTCAGGGAAGAAGAGTAGTTTGCTATGATGATCGATTCATAGTAAAACTTGCTTTCGACTCAGATGGCATCATTGTATCAAATGATAACTATCGGGATCTTCAAAATGAAAAACCAGAATGGAAGAAGTTCATAGAGGAGCGGCTGCTAATGTATTCTTTTGTGAATGACAAGTATGGGTTTTTTCTTCAAAAGTAAGGGAATTTGCTAATTCAGCATTCTCAGGAAAAACTGATCACGTTTCCTTTCTTTTTCCTTAGATTTATGCCTCCTGATGATCCTTTAGGACGCCACGGTCCAAGCCTTGAAAATTTCTTAAGAAAAAGGCCTGTTATTCCTGAACATAAGAAACAACCGTGTCCTTACGGTAAGTGCCCAAGACAAATTGATTTGTTGCATTTAAAGGTAGGTGAAGTAAGCAATTAACATCTTGTCATTACTGGAACAAAAAAATGCACCATTTTTCAGGTTGCCATCCAAGCAACCTGTCCATTTTTATACCCTTCATACACATATTTATAAAAACATTGTAGCAGAATATTAAGGCTTACCAGATAAACGGTATGGATGACACAGCTTTTTGCTATTTTATTCTGGTTTGTAGTCAAGGGAAGAGATTAATAATTACAAACTCTGCTAAAGCTGGTTGGTTTTATATAGCACTGAGTATGTTTTCAGTATTGAAATCATGAGCCAGTAGGAAGAAACATGGTATGTCTTGACTTTGATGCAGTGACATACATTGATATAAGCAGCAGAGTCTCTGACTGCCTCTATATACCAAATACGTAATTATTCCTTAGCAGGTTAATCTAGAAATATTACTGTTGAGAAGTGGTGAAAGATATAAAGAAAAAAGATAGCAGCTAGTGGTATTGATGAGTTTTTGATTTATTTAACCTGAAAACACTTTTCTTCCAGGTAAAAAGTGCACCTATGGGCACAAATGTAAATATTATCACCCAGAACGTGCAAACCAGCCTCAAAGGTCAGTAGCGGATGAGCTTCGAATAAGTGCCAAATTATCTGCTGTGAAAACTATGAGTGAGGGAGCCTTGGCCAAATGTGGCACAGGGCCATCCAGCTCCAAAGGAGAAATCAGTTCTGAAGTGAAACGCATTGCCCCAAAACGTCAGTCAGATCCAAGCATTAGGTCAGTAGCTGTGGAGCCTGAGGAAAAGTTATCAGTAGCCCGGAAGTCTGAGGCCAGCTCTGTCCCGTCTCTGGTTTCTGCGCTAAGTGTACCAACGCTCCCTCCACCAAAAAGCCATGCAGCTGGTGCATTAAACACTCGTTCTGCAAGCAGTCCAGTGCCAGGTTCCTCACAGTTCATGCATCAGAAATCCTCACTGGAACATATGTCCAGTGTGCAATATCCTCCTATACTAGTCACCAATAGCCATGGCACCTCAGTTAGCTATACTGACCAGTATCCCAAATATGAGTCATTGGGGGACCATGGCTATTATTCCTTACTCAGTGATTTCTCCAACTTGAGCATAAGTAGTATCCGTAACTCAGATTATTACGGGGCTGATACGGACCAGGGGATGTATTCTAGAAACTCAAGCCCCTGTCCTGACAATTGCTTAAGCCATACAAGTAATGATTCTTATTCCTCTTACAATGACTTGTATCTGGGTGTAGCAGATGCCAGTCCAGAAGACAATGTGAAGAGCCACAGACTGCCATCGCAAAATCGTCTTCAGCCTTTTCCCCATGGTTACCATGAAGCCTTAAATAGAGTTCAGAGTTATGGAACTGAAGAGCCTAAGCAATCCCTTCGCAAACAGTCAGTTTCCCACTTAGGCCTACATGCCCAGCATCCAGTTGTTGGAGCACGGTCCAGTTGTCCAGAATACCCTGTGCCTCAAAACGTTCATCCACCTACTGCACAACCAAGCCGTGCCTTGGTCATGACAAGAATGGACAGTATTTCCGACTCGCGGCTTTATGAAAGTAACCCCACTCGGCAGAGACGGCCACCCCTGTGCCGAGAGCAGCACGCCAGCTGGGATCCACTGCCATGTGCATCAGACTCCTACACTTACCACTCCTATCCACTGAGTAACAGCCTCATGCAGCCTTGTTATGAACCTGTAATGGTAAGAAGCATGCCTGAGAAGATGGAGCAGCTCTGGAGGAATCCCTGGATAGGGATATGTGGTGAGCCACGGGAACCTCATATCATCCCAGAACATCAGTATCAAACATACAAGAACCTCTGCAATATCTTCCCTCCAAGCATTGTCCTTTCTGTGATGGAAAAAAATCCCCACATGACAGATGCACAACAGCTGGCAGCTATGATTGTTGCCAAATTAAGAACAGGGCGCTGAAGCAGTACAGCCTCTTTTGGATAAATGAAACTGTACAGCAGATAGGAGCCAGAGGAAAACTTACATGAAGGAAGGGGCCAATTGATTGTAAATATTTTCTACTAAGATGGTATAAAATTCTGTACACAGTAGCAATCATATTATATGCTGAGGCACTATATAGAAGTTGATTGTACTGCAAATTTTAAGGTTTTAAATATAGGGATTTTTAATAGTATTTTATAGGAAATGCATACCTTGCTGCATGGATAGCTCATTAAGAACTATGTCACATTCGGTGTCTCAAAGCTGTTATTACAAAATTAGTGTTAGCAATTATACTGCATGTATTAGTGTACACGTTCAATTTGCTTATAAATACCTAATCGGCTTCTAAAAGTATGCTCTATATACACCCAGATGATTTTTAGGGTTTCAGCTTTGTCATTTGACACTGCCTACCAGCATCTTAAATACTGAAGAAAAAGTAAATTTGAGAAAAATTAAAATACTCAGTTTGTAAAAGAGAAAACTGATTTCAGTTTTTGACTGTCAATATAGTCAATGGCACTTAGATTTCAGAAGTGTTTCTCAAGAGTTTGAATATCTATTACATTGTCCAATACGTTGGTGCAATCCAACAGAAGCCAAATACTTTTTAAAATTAGGACCAAAACATATAGGAGTGTAAAGGCACGGGTGCCATTCAATAAACCAAGTTTAACTGTAGCTTCTCTCTTCAGAATTGCCTCTCAAATGTGCAGTGAGCAGCTGCTGGCCGAAATGACCAGACAAGCTGAAAGTAAAGTCTTAGTTTTATGTAAATTGGATTACTCAACCTGAAACAGTGAAAATGGGATGTTACCATGGAAGTTCATCATTACCTACAGCTTTTCCTCTGGGAGCAAGTGTGTTTGAGTGAGCCTGACATTGAAGAGGGCTGTACAAGATCACCTTGAGACAGGGTGGAGGGAGAAGGCTGCTTCTTGAAAAGAGATGCTCCAGTTTGGATTTGTGGCAAAGCTGTCCTGGTTCTTGCTCTTCAGGTCCACGCAAAGGTGTGCATTTGCCTCATGAAGGCTTTTAGAGTTCCTGTTTCAACAGGTGAGAATATTTTGTGTGGCAATTGTTGCTCAGGGTGGGAACCTTTGTAGCTAAATGTCTCCAAAAGAGGCGTTTATTTTTTTAAGCTGCACTGACTGGACGCCCTTTTTTGAATCCACTGTATATTTCAACATTTTGAACCATGACTAACTCGATATGTCTCGAGCTAGGACTTGTTGACTTCTACTGTAGTTTTTTTCATGAAAGTTGAGAAGGCCTGGTTTATGGCCTTTTGTTTCTTCATGAGAAGGTGTGACACTGCCTAAATGTTTCTTACTGTGAAACACACAGAACGTGAGGCTGCAGTCAGGGTTGTTTCTGGTGTTTTGATAATGGCTTGCATGCTGCTTTCTAGTTATCTGTTTGTCTGAGAAACAAAGTTATATCATTTCCTCCACTTGTGTTACTGTAGTGGTTGTTTTGATTCAAAATATCTCGTGGGCTCTTTATCATGTGCAAAATATGTTTCTGTCATATAAAAAAACCCAACAAATGAACCAACAACAAACCACAATTATGGGTGCAACTACAGTTAATTTACTGACATTTGATAACTGTATCATTTCACACAGGATAAGTATTCTTGTGTTGGTACAGATGATGTATAAAATGACCATGTCATTATGTATTTGAAATGAGGTAACTTGAAGGTGATTCTGTATTTACACTTGGTGCTTAAAAATAACGGAAGTTTTAAGTAGTTGGCTATTCTTATTCTCTCTGTTAATGGGGAAGAAAGAAATCTTTAGATACTTACAGTAGTTGGGGAAAACAGATTTAACTCTTGCCCAGTTTTCAAAAACATTTCATATTTTTAATTTGCAATTAATTCTTATTCTCTTCTCTTGCATGGTATAAGCAGCTGAGAGCAATGCCTCAAATAACCAGAAATGACCTTTTGTTTGTTGATACAAATTGTATCTCTTTTTCTTGATTGTATAAAAACTGTGTATAAAAAAAATAATCTCTAGATTAACTTCAGTATTACATTTTCACCACAATATTTGTGACACCATGTGTCACAGGGAAGTAGCCCATGAGTAATTATGGATTTTTTTTTTATTTAAAATGGGCACTTGTAGTTTATAGACAAACAAGGACAACTTTTCAGAACCAGGTTATTATGTGCACAGATACTGTGTGTACATCTCTAAGCATTACATAGGTATCTTCAGTCTATTTATTAAGCAGATATGTTCTTGCACTAAACTTTATGTAAAAAATATTGCTGTTAGCTCATCTGCATGTGTTTAAAGTGTAACAGTAATTGCTATAAACCTTACTTTATTCTAACATTAATTTATAAATTATTTAGGTATGATATGAAGTTTATTGTGCACTCATGTTTTCCATTTTGCATGGAATTAAATATTTGTATGCAGAAAAATGTTTGTTCTGTTTTTCTCCAGTTACAAAGATAAGCTATTTTAAGAGAGGTTTAGTAGGTGTTTTTGATGTTTTCTAATGTGGAAAGCCAAGCAGAGATTTCTGTACGAAGTGTTGGGTGGCTTATGGAGATACCCATTTTTGTGGGATTTGTCTAGTCATTTTAATTTTCACTAACCTTTGTTTTACTGATAGAATAATTCCTTTTTAAAAATGGGAATGCTGTGCTAATACAAACCCAGCAAATTATTTCCCAAAGGCACTTCAAAGGCAAATTGTCTTTTTTAGAAAGCTATTTAGCATCCACCGTGCAGTTACAGAATGGGCAGTGGAGCCTTGTGGAAATAACCTGCAAATTTTGTGCTTGTTTAGTCCTCCTTGGAGGTAATGAAACTATTCTATGTGATGTAGTCTTTCCTGATCAAGTACTTTAAGTGATAATTCAGTCATCCACATCTGTTTTCAGATATGTTCACATGACAATTCAAAACACTGACACATTCACTAATCTTTAGCGCATAAGCTTAGATTTCTTCTTACGTGGAAGAGTTGATCTTATTAACACCTGATCATAACTGTCTATATTGTAAATATAAGACATTGTATAAATGCTCTTTTTGAGAGCATGGTATTTAAATGTTTTTAAAACTGTAAGAAAACAGTTCTAGAAACTGTATTTTAATAAAATCCATGAAAATACAATTATAGATGAGGGCAAAAAAGTGTGAAGGTAAAATCATGGACTACTGCAGTCAGTAGGAGTTATGCAGTAGATTTTAGTGCTTTACTGGGACCAGAGCATTCTCTGGGAGTTTTGATTTACTTATCTTTTGTCTTTAGTTATATTACTTTCACATAATCTGTCACTTAAAAGTGTGTAACTTTCAAATCATAAATCAAAACCAAATGCTTTACGGGATGTCAGTCTAAGTTATTTAATGTTTTTTTGTAAGAACTACGTGTCTGTAATATAGTACATTGTATATGATTTCACTGCTGTTAGTCTGTTGTTGTCATATTGTGCTGCAGTAGTTGGCTTTATTCATTTGCAGAGTTGAACATTACTGTTTAATTGTTGTAAAATTTTATAAATCTCTTTGGGTTTTTTTGGTTGACCCAAATATAATGTAAGTCTTAATGACAAAATGAGTGAAAATAGATGTTAAACCAGTATGTGATATTGTTATATCTCTGTAGTAACAAGTATGCACTGTTCTAGTTGCTGCTGCATGTAATTTAGTTACTAGCATGAATCTGTTTAGCTTTTGTAAAAAGGCTTTAACTGTAAACTTAAAAATAGATGTGGAGTGTGGTTGCTTAGAACAAGTAGAAGGAGCCTCATTAAAAAAAAAAAACAAAACAAATGAAACCAAAACATTTATCTAGGTGAGTTTCTCCCCTACCTACTTTTAATGCCAGTTTGTATTAAATTATGCATTTTGGCATTTTGAAATTCTTAATGATAGAGTCAGAACATACAAAGAATTTGTCCAAAATAAAGTTAAAAGAATACCTGGTGCCATGTATGCAATACCTGTGACGTACACCAAACCACAAACGGGAACACCTGATTATTGCAATTTTTAAAAGTCCGTGCTAAAGAGAAGGAACATGCATCATTTCTGCGCAGCTTTGCTCCAGAGCTGAACTGTTACTCGATTTGCCAAAAGTTTACCTAAAGCATTAGCGCTACAGGACTCATAACGGTCAGATCTTTAGATCTGTCACGGTTACTTCTACGGTGAGTGTTCAGCTTTTTCCTCTTATGTACCCACAGCTTGTTTGTGTGACAGAGCCCTCATGAACTGTATTTCCTGAAGTATTTCAACGGGAAAAATACAAGTGTACCATCACTTAAATTATTCTTGTGCCAGTGTTTGGTTAGCCTTTGAAGAGTCATTTAACAATATTGGTGATTTTGGTTTGTGGTATTTAAAGTTTGTAAATGTATTAAGAGAACTGCAAGAATCCAAAAGAAATACAGGCTATCACTTGTTCCTCCCTGCTCTGTGTAAATGTTTTGCACAATTATTTAATAATATCAAACACATTGTAATTTATATATATAAATAAAAATTTGCTTATTTAATAAAACTGAGAGCCACTGGATTATTTGTTTCTAGCATTTGATTTTTCAACCCTCTAGACAAGAGCCCCAAAAAGTTGTCCAAAACAACTGTTGTAGCCTGTCCAAATGATTTCTTGGTATTTTTTATCTGATTTAATGAAAAATCCTGGATTATGCAGGTGGGGTAGTGGCTGACACACACCAAGCAAACCTCTACCAAAGGGGAAAAAGGTTACATATGGTACAGTATTTGCTAGCACCAGACTTTCCTTTTTTAATTATGCTTGTTTGCAATACAAAATACAATAATTTGAGTAACATCATACTCTTTAAAATGCAGTAGTAAAAGAACAAATCCCCTTTGCTCAGAATTTCCTAAATAAGTTTGAGTAACTGCTGGCTAAAAGGAGAAAGGAGAAAGGCTTACATGTGAAAAATCCCTCATAATAGAAAAAAAAATTTGCTTTTTGCATTGGCACTGCTTGGATTTAGAGAAGGAAATGTGCAATGTATCTTCCATTTAACTAACTTTTGGGTGTCTGGTAACAAGGAACTACAGTAGAACAGCATAACAAAAATTAAACAACAAAGAACTAATACATAATGGGCACCTGGCTAAGCCTTTACTTTCAGCCCAAAGCATCCATGAATTTGCTGTTCTAAGTGTGCATTTCAATCCTATGCAAAGTACTGCTAAAGTTGTGTGTCCCTTTTCTTCTCTCTTTCTACTGACATGTTCTGATTAGCTTGTAAAACATCAAATTATTTGTCTGGCTCAAGAAAGCCTCTGCATTACCCTCTAGCAGATGCACTTTAACAAAGCCTTATTAAGGAGTCCTGCAGTAAATACACACTTAAACTCTGGAGGTTTTTGACAGGTAACTGCAGAAGCTTCTAAGTTCCAAGAACCTGTAATACAGGTAGAGAAAACTGAATTTAGGAAAAACTAGCTGGAAGTCATTTTTCTCAATAACTTTTCAGCAGGGCACCCACTCAGGTCCATTTCTGCAGTAATCATACCAGCTCTCAGCAAAGACCCCAGTATGGTTATGAACCTCAGTAAAATCATGAATAAAAATAACATCAAGCAAACTTCATTGAAAAAGATACGGTAATGGCCTTAAGACTATCACTTGGGAAAAATGGTAACAAAAACACTTGGAAGGTATTTGTGCATTCAGCCATGCTATAGCCAGGATTGTTCTCTGAAGCTTTGTGTGAAATCCCAGCTAGGTGAAAACTGTAGCAGTCTTACCCTGGCAAAATCACTCCTACAGGACAGTATCAGCTCAATTGTCTGGCTAATGAGGACCAGAGGACACTTTCCAGAATACCTGAGTGAAAACAGAGAAACGGGAACCAGGAGGAAGTTTTGTCTTCAAAGTCAGTTGTATTTATTAACCATTAAAAAATTAAGAAACCTTGAGGGATTCCAAAGTACTCTTATCTGTATTTGGCAAACATCAACTAGAGCTAAAAGTTCATGACAGTGGTTAAGCAAGACAAGGGTTACCATACATGGAACTTAAAATACACCACCTTTATAAAATATTGATTTTATATGGTAAAAATAAATCACAGCAAACACCAACAAATTTAATTCATCACCACCATTACTAGGTTTTTCCATGTCACTTAACTTGTGCAATACTGAAAGTCACAGAGCACCGATGCTATCCTCAAAAAAGCTGAAGACCACTTTTTATTTTATGGAAGTCATTCTGGGTCCACAACAATCCTCCTGTCCCAGGAATATTCAGTTCTGCAGAGCTGTGAGGAAGAGAAATAAAGCACATAAGCACTGAGCTGATTTAGAAGCTCACATCACCAAAGTAATTTTGATAGCACGTTATTTCCAAAATGTAATTTTTCTTTTTTAGCTCTCAACATTTAGCTGCTGAAAAGTCCTTAATCAGTCTGTTCAAGAGAGGCAATAGTCCTGAAACAAGGTACCAAGGGTACCAAGGCACAAACCAGAAGTAAGGTTACCAGTTACTATCAGTTCTGAGTGGCACATGGCTGCAGAAATAACCAGAAAACAATGTTCATTTGAACCTTCATCTGTCCTTTGCAGCTCAATAGCTGAAATGCTAACACAGCAAGCAATTAACATAGGAACAGCCATTACAAGTCACAAATGTTACAATGCCTTTCCTGTTCACCAACACTACCCATATGGCTTTAGAAAGCAGTCATGGAAATCAGTGCGTTTACAGAGACTTTCAAGGATGCAATCCCTAAAGCAAGAGTATGTCAGCAACTCTGCCCTCAGAAAACTCTCCAAGGCGTCATGATGTGCCAAATTTGCTCTTGCCGTCAGGTAAAAGTGAACACTGGGAGCTAACAAAAAGCACATATGCTTATCACAAAAACAAAACATCTCCTGAGGATGACAGCAGCCATCCAAAGCTTCAGGGGTTGCCTCAGCAACACTAAACGTGAACTTTGACAACACACATGCACAGCATACACCAGAAAACCCACCAACAAACAATCTTTTGGAGCCAGGGAAGAAGGAACTGCAAGCTCTAGCAAAGTATCTGTGGTTTGGGTTGGCTCCCTGCCAAACCCAGTTGCTGGCCACACAGATTCCCCCCATCCCAAGAGAGAAGGGGAAAAAAGTACCCAAAGACAATTGTAGTAAAAGTATATATATATTCACATATATTACAATTATATACAAACACTATGAATTTACAGAATAAGAACCCCAAACAACTCGAAAAGGGGGGAAAGGGAAATGGGACAAAAAATGAGTAAAACCAAACCAAACAAATACACACACTCGTAATTCAGGGCAAAGCTCAGTAAGTAACTAACACAACAAATTCTCACTGACAGTCCCCTCAAGAGAAGCAGGTCCTTCTCCTCCGTACGGCTGGGACAGCAGTTTCTCCGACAGGCCTCGGCTCATAGAGATAAGAGCTGAGCCGACACAGAGAGCTGATGTCCTCCAAGCACACGAAAGGAAGAGAGAGAGAGGGAGGAAACCTTCCTCCCCACCTTATATACCCCTGATTACGTGAAGGAATGGTGTGGAATCCTTCCTTAGTTATAACCTTTGTTACCAGGGAAGGTCTAGACCAAACCCAAGAAAACTAAACCACCACAGTATCCAAGCATCTCAGGAAATTGCATCATGTTAAAACCAAAGAGCTCTGAAGACAGAAAAAAAATCCTGCAAAAAAAGACTGAGATGTTTGGAAAGTTTTATTTATGCAGCAACTTCAAGCTATTCACCAAAAACCTCAAGCCTTTTCCAGATGCTCAGTACTAGAATAAGTGGGTATATAGCAGAGGCTGTTTTTCAGAGCTCCTCAGAAACCAGTAATTTCTTCTTTAAAATCAAAACACCTCTTACACAGTCCCTGTTCAGATGAAACACTGCCAGAAGCCTTGCAGACAAAGGCAGCAACAGAAACGCCACAAGCACTGTAATGACCTGATGGTCCTCCTCTTGCCCTTGGACACTGTCCTGAATTCAGCCTGCTACTGGGTTAATGTTTTCTCCACTGTGATGTATACTCCTTATCATTCGTGGCTATAGAGACCTGCTGTCCTTCCCAGGGCAGGGACTCTGGGAACAGCCACTGACATGCCCTTGGGTCACAACCCCAGGAACACCCCAGGCTCGGGCAGAGGGGGTAGAAAGCAGCCCCACAGAAAAGGCCCTGGGGGTGCTGGTGACAGCGGCTGACCATGAGCCAGCCGTGCCCAGATGGGCACGAAGGCCAGTGGCACCTGACCTGTCTCAGGAGCAGTGTGGCCAGCAGGACCAGCACAGTGATTGTCCCCCTGTACCTGGCACTGATGAGGCCACACCTCAAATCCTGGGTTCGGTTTTGGCACATTTTTTCCAATAGTATTTCTATCTGCAAAGACACCTAAATACAGTTTTAGCTGGATTCTGCTCTTTTTGAACTATTTTGCTTCTCTGAGATTTGAGTGGTTCCGTTTTGGCAACAGCATGCTTGTCTTCAGGAAGATATGATGGTAAACCAGAGAAACTGGGTGCAAAGGATTCCCAAGAGGCCAAACTGTGTTAAGTGGCAGGGAAAGAACAAAAAATTATTTATTCAGGAGGGGAAAATGTTGTGGATAGCTAGGCTGTTGGCTTTCAGCATAGGGGAGGCACATTCTCCAATATTCTGAACCTCCAGAAACAACAACAAAAGCACAAAAAGAAGTCAAAGAGGAATTGAGATAGGCTATTAATTATCTTTCAAGACAGAGTTAATCTTGAAAAGTGAAGGCAGATTGTATCTGAAACCTCTTTTTCATGGTATGCAATCAGATTTTGCTACAGATTAATAGGAATTATTTAGTAAGAAGCACAGACCTCAAACAAGGCAGGCAGAATTCAGGCAGATGTTAAACAGCATAGACTAAATGCATTGTAAGGTCACCAGGTGGACCCAGTCATCTGGGGTCCCAGTGAATTAGGGCTGCAGCAAGAGGTTCTGCTTTTGTTACATGACTTGGCCAAAGCCCTTTCCCCCAAATTAATGTCAAACTCCATGCTCCTTTCTCCGGTTCATTACCTTGCTTTGCTTAAGTCTGTGGAGCCAGACACAGGGTTAGAAAGACAAATGCCACAGCTTTTAGAAAGGGCATGTCCCACTACCTATGCTTCAGGTGCTTCTTTCAAGCACCTGATGGATATTTTCAAAATAAAACATCAACTTTTCACAACCTCTCATACCATACTTCAGTACTCCTTCAGGAGTCTGGCAGAACAGCTCTCTGCTGACAGAGAAGTTAGAGGGTAGTATCAAAGAAGAAGTAAATAGCAAAGACCCTTTCTGAAACAGGCCATACAAATACCTTTGATGGGGAAGCAAAAAACTCATGTAGCTACAAGACAGAGGACAAAGTTTCTACATAGAAGAATACATCACTAGTCAAGAAAATCTACTCCCTTTTGCCTCAGGCAAGTCAGACCACATTTCTCATGCCATATGTCCTCTGGCAAATGGAGAATCTGCTATGCAAGGGAAACTGCCATTACAACACACACTCCTGATGAAACCTGGGTTTCGAGGTATAGCTACAGGAAGAAATCAGGTTCTGCTCCTTTCTATTTGTGGCAACAACAGGTTTTCCTCATGTTTTGTTCTGAGTTTTTTCCTTGGTATCCTGTCAGGCTGTTATCTGAGTGGAACAAACTGTCTGCCTCACACAAAGAGATGCAGAAACGTGTTACTTTTGGCCTGATACGTGCTTTTTCATTTTCTACATCAGTATTTTCTAGTTAGATGAGCTGCATGACATATTACACTGTTCAAAAAACAGCCAACCAGAAGCAGCACATGAGGAGAAAAAGAAAACCACCTCCTTGGCTAAATGTAGAGGAAGCTCTTGCAATTGCTCCTCTCTGCATCTTAGGCCACATGGAAAGTGATTGCTGGTGCAGAGGGGAAAGCAAAGCCTGCTGGCTTTTTTCAGAGTCTGCAACACAAAGCACTGAAATCTATGGAACTGGCTTACAGCTTTTTAGTCTGCAGTCAATATACTATCAGTCCTCACCATGATTAAATCATATTTCAAAATGCAGCACAGGCATCTTGCTCCAAAGGAACACAGTGCCACTGGTAAGGAAAGGTGAATTAGTTTGATCTAGACCATTGCAAAATTTGATCAGCCAACACAAGAGAAAGAGTTTGCTTTTGATGGAAAGAATCTTTCAGAGTCAGAAGAAAGTCAAATTATTTGACTTTCTTTCATTTGCTGCTTGTGACCCACTTGCTGAAATGGTTTACTGGCAGGCCTAGAAAGAACTTTCAATACAGATGTGAAAGGAAGGCATTATACTTGCTAACCTCTGAGAACTCTACCATTTAATTAAAATAAAAGATATTCCAAGACTTTTTTTCTCTTGCTTATTCACTGAGATCAGATCTGCAGCTCTAATTACTAGCTACAGCTCTGAAAAGGTCACTGGGCACTACTGTGGCTGAGGAGACCCAGTTAACAGAAACTTATGTTTTCAAGCCTGCTGAGGGTTGTGCTAGTAATGGCTAAATAGCAGCATTTCATAATCCTTGCAGTGGTTTCTTTTATAAAAGAGCAGAAGTAGTGAAAATAGTAATAGTATAAGATGGCTTCCCCAAAGAATACTATGAAAATCACATTTTTTACTCTTAATTATGCCACCGCATTTAACTTTGAGATACTCTGAAAGACACAGGGAGCGCAACACAAGAGAATGAAAACAGGAGCCATTATAAATAGCAGCTCTCAGACTTAATGACAGGAAAAGATGAAGGAGACAAATGCAGAGAGGTAAGTTTTGAGTATGTTCTTTCATCTTCAAAGGGTGAGATTAAGACTTGATGAAACTACTTCCCGTGACACTGGTGAGCTGTCACAGCAATACAGGTAGCAATAACTTCTGTGATTTTGTCCACAGTGCAAACACTGTGGACACTGTTTGCACTGTGGACATTTGTACAGACTAATGCAGTACAAATAAGCAGGAAGAGCTTCCTGTTGTGGTGGGTGAGGGTAGTAAGAGAGTTTCTTTCATGTTGGGTTAACCATAGGATGTATAACTGGGACCGCAATGACACAGAGCTTACTCAGGAAGTGTACTTCAGTTTCTATTTCAAGCATACAGAAAAGAGACATGTTTGCATTCACTGATGTGAAATTCTCAGCATATTCACACCCCAGTCATGTACATACAATTCTTTCCTAAGGTATTACAAAAGTAATTGCAGTCAACCATTTTCTATGGGTAACCTTCTCACTCACCTTCATGCTTTCCCACTAATGCACCTCGAAGTGCTTCAGCAAACCACTGTGCATTTTAGAGTGACTCCTTCTTCCTACACTAGATTAGCTAGTCTAGGAAAACTGACAGTGGGGGAGGCTAAGTGATTTTCAAGGTTTCTAGTCCTGAATGCTTTAACTGTGACACCACAGTCATTCCCATACAAATTGTTCATCCCAGTGCATCACCCCACAGATTCTGCACCAGTTCTCACTAGCTTTATTTAAAAATTCTGCCCTTCCAGACTAGTAACTCTAAGGGATCAACAGGCTGTGTCTTACTAAAAGCATCAGGCAACGCTGAAAGTTGTTAGCACAGTCCGAAGAACAGACTGTCACACTCTTACACCAGCACTGCAAAGGTCCTTCCAAACACACACATGAAAGAGAGAAGTGCAGTTAGTGGGTATTAGAGACAGTAGTAGATATTAAATAAGTCAAACTATTTAGATAAACAGAAGTAAAAAGGAAATACCAGCCTCAATTTTTCACATCGTATACTACAAGGCATGGAGAAGAAAGTGCATTTCATGGTTCAGGACACCATTACTCACTTTGTACTGAGAGACTTCCACTCATCTTTCACCGGCTGATCAAGTAGGGACATCATAGAGTAATTATCCAACATGAGACCATCAGGGTCATCTGTCTGACCTGGGAGTTTCCCAAGAGGAAAGTCTTTCCATCGTACTTCATCTAGGTAAAAACAGTACACAAACAAGGAGTCTGACCTTCCCAGAGAGATTTTCAAAAACAAGATCCCCCCACAACTTTACAAATACTGCCCCATGCAACTCAGCCATCCAGCAAAAATGAACAATATCAGGTATGCAGCAAAAGTAAGTCTGAACTATAGTTGTAACTGATTTTATTTCTAACCTTACTATCTCTTCCAAAGAAAGCCACTGTAGTATATAACAGCAGGGACATATCTGGAGTCATGTAATATTAGCATGCAATCTACACAGGGCAACTCTTCCAAGCCACTGGGAAACAATGTCCAGTAAAAGAAACCACACAGTATTCTGGAGCAACCATTCATATTACCTTCCTCTTTGAAGAATACTTTTGTTGGAAACATGCACATTGACTTGCATACGATAATTTAAAGAAATTAGTCTGCATAATTCTGTAAATGGAAAAAGCTATTTGTACACATATGAAGATGCAAACCAGTGTCTTTGCATTCAGTAAGCTCATTTCTGCAGTGAGACTAAGCATCAGCTCCTTAACTCCCTGAGATGAACACCAGCACAGCTATAGTGCCAACAGCAACTAAAGAAAAACTGAAGCCACAACTGTAGAAGAGTATAAGGCAGCATAAAGCTGGGGAAGCCTAGATAACCAGTTAAGCAATTCTGGACAAACAGGTGGGCTGGGATGAGATGGCAAAGAAAAAGAATATGACAGAGTCTTGAAAATACAGCACCTATGGCTGTTCCTTCTCCACGACTTCACATGTGTCAAATTTTACTTCCAGTGGGGGCTAGAAACTGCACAGTGGAAAACCACTGATCACAAGAGATAACACCAGTGAGCCTGTTCCTTCATATTGTGAGGCCCAAAGTTCCTAGAAATCCCACTTTATACTTCATTATTTCACATCTAAGAAATTAAAGATATAAATTATTACATGTCACTGTTTTGAACATAAGATTTTGAAGCCTATGTGCTTTCTTGATACCAGAGCACCTATTTTTGGAACATTTACTAGCAACTCAGCAAAGACTAGCACACAGAAGCTTTGAGAAGGGACTCCACTCCAGAAAGCCTGATTTAATTTGAGACACCTGCTAATCATGTACAAGTTGGTCATTTCCTTCTCTTTGCTTGGAATCGGTTAGTTTTGTATACTCCGTATCTGCTCAAAAGTCCAAGCATTGCCCTAGAAGAACCAGCACATTTATTTGGTTTTAATTTTATACCATTCTTGGGCATTTAATAGAACAAAAAAAATCTTGATGTAGGATAGTGCTTTCTAAGTGTTAAAATTTTACAGTTTAAAGAGGGGCAGAAACAGCATGTGGCAACATCCAATACAGCTATAAGGCAAACTACCATTATATATATATTCACCAGGCTAAACCCCTCTTTGGGGGAACAACACAGCAAATAGTCGATATGCCACATGATGTCATGGGTTTGTACATACCTACTGGCTATAGTTTCAAATTGTAGAAGGATAGTAACTACACAGATGTTATTCAAGCAGAAATGAAGTTCATACAAAAACAACTTCATAAATAGAATCTTCACCAAAGTTAGGTGGTTCAGGACACAATGGTGTTCCTTCAGTGAAAGCTGTCCTTGATTTGAACCAAAGTCACAGAAGCAGAGCACAATTTTACTTTTGTTCTTGAAACATCCAGCTCTAACAAGCTGTTCACATTAGCAGAACTAAGATCTCTCTCTTTTTCTGTTGTGTTTTGGTTTTTTGTTTTTGTTTGTTTGTTTTTGTTTTTGTTTTTTTTTTTAACTTGGGAGAATTTACCAGTGAATGGGGTAACAGAGTTCATTATCTTCTAATGGCTGCTTTTCTTCCTTTAAATATCATTTTGACTCCAACTCCTCTCTACCAACTTCCTCCTCCGGTCTTCAAATCCCTTTATAAATCACTCATCAAAATTCTTAAGCTACAGAAACCTCCAACTCCAATGAGAAAGTACAGCTACTGTAACAAAGATAACAAAACACTGGATATACTGTTTACTCCTTCTAAAAACTTGCCTTGCTCCTTTCTTTTATTTGCCACCATGTTACAACAGCCATTTTCCTGGAGCATGGAACTTAGCTTCACAGCCAAACTGTGCTTTCAAAGACCCACAAGTCTGACAAACACAAGTCCAAGAAACATCCATATTTTCTTTGCCATTCACAGCTGGCACATATTCTGCCCATCAGTTGGACATATTGAAATTTTAAACAGTTTGAAAAAGCCTAATAAAAAAATTAACAAGAAATAATAACATGCTCCTGGAAAATGCACTCACAGTGGCTTAGCAGCCTAGGAGAAATGACTCCTGCACATAAAAGAAAGACTCAAAAAACCCCACTTTTTCCATTACTTTGGTATTGAGATGATTTTGAAGCACACTTCAATTATGGACAGGCCCAAAAGGCTGAGACGTCTTTGCATTTCAACTCACATTTGTCAGCGATGAAGACTGTGCAAGTCTTACAGAGTGACTCTTTACCTGCAGTGATCTGCCAGGCGGACCCTTGCAGTGCTGCCCTTCTCTCAGCAATAGCCGCCACGTTACCAGAATGAGCAAGTCCTTCCAAAGGATTTGTTTCAGTTACCATCTCTTCTTCCTCCTCCTCCACTTCCTCGACACCATCATCTCTCTCCAGCACATCATCTTCTTTTTCTACAGTCTGCCCTTGATTTTTAACCTGATTTTCCTGCCTTACTCTCCACTGTAAGCTCTCTATAGTGTAAATTGGATGTTCACTGCCATCTGAAAAGAGGCCTGGACTGGACAATGGGGCACCTCCTTCTGTGTAAACAGAAGCAAGATAGAGAAGGTTCTTCCGAGAAGAACGTGGCAAGCGAGGTCTCATGATTGTGAGGATCCTAGAAAGAAAAAAGGGCAATGGAAAAGTCTTATAAGGCTTGATAAACCTTCATCTGGAGTATTTTTTGCTTTTAAGTGTTTGTTTTCTCCAGGACAGCTGGCTCATACAGATCCTCTAACAGGCAAAACCTCTGGTCAGTGGATGCTGTAATACTCCCTCTTTGTGACTAAAATTAAGGACTTGGGATACTTATAACTGAATTTCTGCTTTGCTGTTTACATGTGTAACAGTTACAAATTTACCACAGGTGGTATCACCTCTATAAGCAGGCACACCTCTACAAAGTCACTTTTCTTCTGACCAGGTTGCTTCTTCAGTACCTCCCCAGATAACCTCTTTCATTTTGAAGGTGCAATCCTTTTAAATTCTCTTCCTTCTTCTCTTTGTGGAATCAGTGGGGAGATGAGTAGCAACAAGCATAGCTTTATATGCACTTGTCACAATTCCTACTAGAGGCAAAGCAAGGGAAGGGAACACAGCTGTAACTCAGTGCATCACTAGAGAACCAAAGGTGTTACAGAGCACTGTTTGCTGTTCCTTTTCTAAGGCACAGAGTCAAACTTACAGCTGAAGAAGATGTGGGGTTGCCCAGCAAGGAGCTTCCAAGCAACTGTCAGTCAGTCTTAGCCACTGCAAAGGAACTTTATGGACGAACAGCTCCTTCACGGACACCTGTTTGTTACAGTGTTGTCTTTTCTTCCCTTCAAAGAAGATAACAAAAACGACAAGCTCAAAACTCAAAAATATGCCCGTCATCGCTCTGCATTTTTACTGGAACACATCCTCAAATAAGCTGGCATTTCAATCCATGTCCATGACCCGATGTATTGACCACATAAGGGACACGACAACGCAAGGACAAGCAGGTTGGCTCCACAAGACCTGATCACAATGAGGTGCAGACCTTCCCAAGCTGGCCCTGTGCATGTCACTTCAGACAGGAAAGCCACAAGATGTGTTTGAACAGTATTATCCCAAGTAAATGCAGGATACTGTATCTGGGACCCAGCACCATTCCAGACAGCGCTGCAATGAGTAGATTTAACAGCTGGGAATGAGCACCATTCAGGGGTCTGACGACATAATAGGTATCTGCTCAGTGCTGACTCAAAGCATGAAATATTAGCCCATGAATGACTACCAGAGATACTGGCAAAATCTTTGTGCAGTCTGAGCCTGACCAGGAGAGGACAGAAGAGGCAGTAAAATTAACCAGCTGGAAACCTCTTCAAGAATACACTATGCTACAGTATAAAAGTCCTGTTAACAGAATAACTGTGACACTGAATAATTAAGAAGCTCCTCAGAGCCCCTCTCTGGAATGAAACATACAGTCTGCAAATTTGAACAGTTCTAAGGAGTCAGGAACTGAAAACAAAGTATTTCTTTTTACTTTTGTGTAAGTTTAGAAGGCATAAAAGTCCTGTAACGATCAATAAAGGACAGCAATACTATTTAGTATCTTGTAAAGGCAGGCTTCTATTAAGAGAGGAAAGAACTGGGAACAGGGAACAGATTGCACGTAACATCTTTATTTATTATCTGCTACTGTTATTTCATACAAGTACTGATATCTGGAAAAAACACCACTTAAGGGCCTGATCTTTCATATGAGAGATTGACTTTCCCTATCTTGAGGAGGCTGCAGCAAAGTTATCAATAACAATTTCAATTTTTTGCTAAGAAATACATGACACGCATAAGCTGCAGGTTGAAAAGCCTAAGAAACACAACAATAAAAGCTCTACAATCACACGACAATATGTATTACTTAGGTTACTGCACTTTCTGTCTAAAGGTCCCACCACTCCCCGTTTTCACACTCGTACAGAGAAGACTTATATTTCTTTAAACAAAAAAATTCCAGACACACTCACCAGCGTTTACTTTGGCAATGCCAGTCAGCAACTCAGAAATCCAGTTAATCAGGAACTGAGGCCTGAGTTCTGCAGAGTCAGAACATTCCTTCAACTCCATAAACATTTTCTCTATTAGGATCTGTGTAAAACTTCGTGAAAGGAGTCCTGTCAGCAAAGGCTGCCAAAAGCAGTAAAAGGTCTGAGGAATTTTGAACTGCCATACCTCTTTATTTGCTGGAATAAGAAGAAAGAAAACCCCAGAGAAGACAAAAATTAGTGTTTTGCAATATTTTGTGAAATGTAGGTGTGACATTTGCACTAAACTGGTTTGTTCTAAGATCATTGATTCCAGCGTATTTCTTGTGATCCTCACTGAACCTGAAATTATTATTTTTCTCATGCTAGGTAAGTAAAGTAAGCAGCAAATTGGTAATCAGCACAAGGAAATTATTAGCACAGGAAAATCTACCTGTTTTGCTAACCCTTTTCAGTTTCAGCTTATTTCACACATAATTCAGAGCGATTCTGTCTAAAAATATACTGCAAAAAGAAGATACACTGAGCAAAGCAACACAGAATAAAAAGGCTCCTAAATTTTTACTAGTTATATAGTCACCGAAATGTAAGGATTTTTCTTGGAAAGTTCTTTGGCTGTGAAATAGGGAATTTATTAATTTTCATTCCCTCTACATACTGAATTCTCTTGCAGAAAATCCATGCAACTCTACACATACGGGCAGCAGCTTTGAACCAAGATGTAACCGGTGAATAAGGCTCAAAAAAACCCACCCATCTTGATTTGCTTCAAATTTTCAATGTAGAAAAGAAACTACTGAGACTTCATGAAATTAGCAACTACTGCAGGAAAGGGTAGAGACGCAGGCTTTGAAAGATGCTTTGGCTATGCATTCAGTGCTGAAGAGCTATCCTTCAATACTAGGAGACCCATGCAAAAGCAGTAGCTAAGCACGGACATAAAGTAGCCTGGAGGGCAAGGCAAAAGATGTTTAAAGGACCTAGATGTACCAAAAATATGCAGAGAATTACAGATTTCAATATAATGAGGAAAAAAAGAACAGACTTGGTCAGAACGCTAACTATGCACTTTTTACTTGTGTGGTGCCCAAAACACTAACCTTCATGCTTGATATTTAGCACCTTCAGACAATCCATCTTTGGGATGAGAAAACCATCATTGAGAAGAGCTTCGGCCACTGATTCCCTAGAGCAATCAGAGGGACTTATTAATGCGACTTACTCCTTTATATATCAAAACACAACTCGTATCACTTCTGAAGCAACTTTGAGTGCCAAATGCCTAAGACTGTTGGGAAGGAATAGAATATTTTGCAAGGCACTAAAATCACATGCTGGTTTTGGTTTGGATATATCTTACCGGATTTGGAGGGAATGTGCAGTTGTACAAACTGGAACAAAACCAGAACCTTGAAGGAAACATTTCTACTCAAGTTACAAGTATCTTGGTATTTCAAAAACACAGGAACATTTATCATTCTCACATACATATGTGGTATGACCCAATTCTGCTGCCAATAGCCCGGCCAAGACCTGAGAACCTCTGACTCACAGAGCAAGGTTAAATCCAGGGGGAAAGCCAACCCTATTGACTTGCTGGCACAAGTCACATACAGTGCACACAGCTGTTCAGCAGATAAGCTGCAGTAGGGTCACAACTGCTCTTCCCCACAGCTCTGTTTTGGATGTCTCTTGCCCTTATAATTATCCTGCAAAATTCAGTTAGTCTGACAGCACTGAATGCTCCAGGCTCCAGGATCACTTCATCTCCTATTAGGCTGACTTAATGAAAAGGGAAGACTGAGGGTACCAACACAGGGAGGCTGTACTGACACTTGAAAATAAGATACAGCAAAAGGGAAAGCAGTAAAATTTCCTCAACTACTTCAATATCCAGCTGTATGATTCTCTTGAGTTCTTCTGTTCACGCTTCTATCCATGAGCTTCTAACCCTGTGCAAAGATTTGGAATGGTAGCACTCATGTCAAACACGGCATATTTTGATAGAGAATGGATGAGAAAATTTGCCTTCCCCAATAGACTGACTTCCAAATCTAAACATCCAGACATGACTTAGATCCAATACTGGATTTTTATAAATACAAACAGCAGCTGAAGAGCTCAGACTACAGAAACAACACAAACACACACATACACTAGGCTGCTTTGTCGTAAGTAGATGATGTGGTGGGAAAGCAGAGGGCAAGCAGGAGAATTTAACTTGCTTCTAAAAACAAAACCCAGTTTCAATTTTTCTCCTCCCTGGAAATTGTTCCAGCATCATTACCATCACTCCTACATGCATGACCAATCACCACCAACTCTTAGACAGTTCTCTGAAGCAGACAGCAGAGTATCCTTTGCAGGTAGCTCATTTTTCTTCAGGTCTAAAAGAATCTTCTGCCCTCTGCACAATCCAAATTACAGCCTATGTCAATAGGCAAATGAAAGGCTTCATTCAATTACATAGGCATTCTAAATTAAAAAAGCACTTTCATAGGTCACTTGATATATTAAAGATAATTTGTAAACTCTGCTACCCCAAAGTTCATAATGCAAGTTTACAAACCTGATGAAGTCACAACCTGTCAACGCATTCCACCCTAGCCTTCCTCCCTTCCTCCCATATGGTATATTTTGTATGAGTGAACAACCAATATGTTTCTCTTCAACAAAAGCCAGAAGTTGAGTCCTTTAACTTAAGCACCTTCATGCATCTTCAGAAACACATAGGAGACTGCAGGAACAACGCTGTCTTCAGCTTGGAGAAGGAAAGTACCATTAGTCAGTCCTTCAGAAAACTAGATTCTCACAGAGGCCACTGGAGACGCCTCCATGCGACTGAAGGAATAAACAGTTGCTCGCAAAATACAGTGAAGTACCAAACTAGCTGTATGTAATCTGACACCCAGTTTCTGGGGCTTTCTGGACATGCCTTGGGGTCAGCACAGTTAAGCCTGGGACAACACCTCGGAGACCATCTGGCACGGGGAACGTTATTCATTAACACAAATTAACAACTCAGTCCTCAAAGATGCTGAGGAAAATCAACTAATTGCTTTCTCCACTATCAGCTGAACAACACTGTGAAAAGGTGTTGCAACAGGGCTACAGGTCCAGTTCTGCACTGCACCTTTCACCTCGGTTCCTTACTAGAGATGTACCTGTTTTCCTGCATCAGGTCTTTGATCTGAGCCAAAATCCAATCCATTTCTGAAGAGGAATCAGACCACAGTTCTCGAGACTTTGAAACAGACTGCATAGTCTGCATAACCTGAGTGAAGGAAAAATTCAAGCATTAACAGAAAATATACCCCAATGGCAAACATGAAGACATTTCTCTGAAGAGATGCACATGCCATATGTACTTCATCAAGAGCACTTGAAAAAAAATTCACAGAAGTTACAGAAAAAATTAATATAAAGCAAAACATACAAAATAAGCCAGTAACAAATACAGAAAGGGAAGGATGAACAAAGGAAAATCATGGTTTATGTTCCAAAACCAAGATAATAAAGGAAACTGGATGTCCATTTTCAATAAAATTCCTGACACTACCTCTCATTGCTGATTTAAGTCTACACTTTACTGGAATGTTAGCACACTTTCTCCTTAAGCCCCTAGTGATATTAATCAAAATAAAAGTGAGAACATCTCCCCAGTAACAACAGGTCATATCCAAAGACTGCTGAGGGGGTCTGTAAGCCAGCTCTCACCACATCTCAAGAACTAACATATTATTATGAAGGAGAAGCTGAGGAGAGAAACATTTCTGGGGCAAATTATTCACAAATACGAATTGCATCACCTCAGCCACTGAGTCACTGCAAATATATACTATGGATGATAGAAAATATGGACCAATGACTTCTGAATGACAGGTCTAAATTTCCAGAGATGCTAGGATGAATGAAAACAAACTGAGCACTATCCACTTGGACATGGAAGACTTGGGATCTCCAGTAAGTACGTATCTTCTTCATAAACCTGAACAACACGTCCACATTAGAAACCACCACAGCTCAAATCGCTTGTTCTCTGTAGACAAGATTTCCTTTGGCAAGCCATGTATGACAACACTAGTAGAGATATGTGAACAAGGAACTAACTAATGCAACAAGAAAGAGAAGATGTATTGCCTCAAACAGGAAATGAGAAGTAACAAAAGTGCTGATAATCAGAGCGCACTTACCCGAAACTGCTCATTTTTGTAAGATACCAGAACATCTCTGACTTTTTCTAGAAATAAACATAAATTTGTAGTTTAAACAGGGCATCGACTATTTAAGGGAATTTTGTATCTAAGCAACCTGCTTAGTTTTGCTGAATATACACTCAAGGAAGGAATCAGTAAAATGAAGTAAAAAATTCTGATTCAGACAACACACTGGAGATTCACAAAACTCCCAGACTTTTCCAGCAACATAAATTTTCTCAAGTGGGTTTGAATCACGAATTTCCTCTTTTATCACTAACAGTGGTCAAAGACAGGCAAGTTGGATAAACAGACAGCTCAAAAAAAATCCCTAAATAGATCAGTTTCGGAAGAAATTGTTCTTATATGCAGTTTATGTTCTGATGTATATTTATATTCCTTATACTTCCATTTTGCAGCTACTGCAACAGCACTATGGCTATTTACAAACCAACCACATCCTTACAGGACTTTATTGAACATTAATTTACCACCTGCACGTAACGTCTTTTATCTGCAGACCACTTTTACTGTACTTGAAGCAGCAACATCTTCCAAAACACTTCACCATTCAACTGTCATTGTCCCCTGCTATGTGTGTGTCCACTACCCAGTAACAGCCAGATAACACTTCAAAGGCATTTGAACTGTAGGACCAATACACCATTCCCATTCCACTTCTCTGGACATACAAATCACAGAATCTACTACATCATTCTGTGATTCTCTCTTTTGTCAGCTGGGGATGGGGTGTTCTTTTTTTTAGGGTAGCCAGGGAGAGGAAGGAATAGCACATACTTGGATCTTGTTCAACATGAGGACAGAAGAGCAGACATACACTGTGACAAGTGTTAAGAGCTGCTCTGTTCCAAAGTTTAATACTGCCTCTAGAATTGGATTATTCCAATAAATGCTGTATTAAACTACAAAATTAGCTAAAATTTTCTGGATCACAGCCACTCTGTATATATAGATTCTCTAAGAGAGGCATCTAGAAAAGTCTTGAAACAAATCTATAGATCCTAAAGCCTGAAAAATCATTACAGTCACCTAGTGTGACCTTCCAGGGAGCAATAAGCACCACTTCAGCATTTTTGTACACTCTCTGGGCCTTGAAGTGGGCTGCTGTAATTGGCTGAGCAAGCTACTCCCCATAAGCCTGTCATGTTTTGTCAGAAAAAAAACTATGACTAATTTGTTTTACTATTTGAGGTACTGTTTGATACTTCACATGCCTAAAACTTGCAGACCAGACATCTAATCTGAACATCCATTTCCTCCACTTAGTCATTCAAACTAGACATATACTTTGAGAAAAGTCCTTTATTCTGTGTTCAGAGACTTCTGGTGACGAAAAAGCAACCACTGGAACAGTTTGCAAAAGATTTCCCATTCTTCTGCACTTAGTATTTCAGATTATGCCCAGGCTGAGTAACCTGTGATTTTTTTTTTTTTTTTAATACTATCAGCAGCTAAATGGTTTTTCTGTCCACATGCAAAACATTTTGAAACTAGCTGAACTGCTTTTATCTTGCTCTTTCTCAAGTTAGAATCTACAAAGTTTTGAGAGCTATAAAAGGATCAAAACTTTCTTTCTCAGTAGTGGTCTGAAGACTAAAACTGTGCCTGTCAAGACACTGCAACTAATTTTACAATGCTTATATCTCAGTACAGCAGTTGCTACTAATTATGATACTGCATATTCAATAGAAGCAAAGGACTATATGCTACAAATTTGGTGAACTAATACCAAACCAGTCAGTCAACCCCAAGAATCCACCAAGGCCCAAAGAGGAATCCCAAAACCTGAAATGAAATTACATCTTTATGCTACAGGATGCCATGTTTCAACTAGCATATCTAATCCTTCTATTCGCCATCATTCTAGGGACACCTACCATGGAATTCCTTGTGTTTCTGACAGGCCTCATGCTGTGGGGTTTGAATTGCCCATGCATCATTGCCCAGCTCTGCATTTGTGTCCACCTCTTCCTGCTCCTCTTCCTCATCCTCACTTTCTTCACACAAGTTATTGCCCAGCTGACGGCTCCAATATGTCTTTCGTAACCAGTCCAGCACAACATCACAACCTAATGGAGAACAGAAAACATTATCTTCTCACTGAGGATTTGTTACTGAAAAGAAATAATATAGGTGGTACATTGCTAATTTGTATTATAAAAAGAAACGCTATTAACTAGTTATGAACTGTGAAAACACATAAAACTCCATTAATGAAAAGGTGAACAAATACAAAAAACCAAACCAACCCAAAACCAACCTCTCTACCCCCACATAGAAACCACAAAAAACCCCCACAATCCAGTATCACAGGCCTGGTAACATCCACCCATCGCCTTTTGGCAACAGAAAAGGCTGGACGCTACTACACTGCTGCATCTAGCTCAAGATACGTCAAACTTAACTTAAGCAGAAAGTAAGTCCCAGCAGTGGCATTCCAATGAGAAAATGAGTCAGTACTTTAGTATCACCATAGTCAACATAGCATCTACAAATTTTTTTGTGCAGAGAGTACACAAAGCATATCTTAGATAGAACGGAAAGAAAATGCTGCTACTGTCATCACTATTTCTGTACCCAACTCAATCTAAGGACCCTGCAGAAGGTTATTTAACTGGCTCATCAGTGCTTAACCCAAAATTCCCAAGAATCTCTTCAAATGCCATGAGGTGGTCACTCATTCAGGCCTGCAGTACATACTGCATTTCTCCCTAAATGGGATTGTTTTAAGAGTCTTAGGTTACCTCTAAACTGTCAGGAAAAGTTTTTACCTACTTCCCCAAGATGAACTTCCTGTGCTGTAAAACAGCCGGAGTACCAAACTCTTTTTTCCATTAATTTTTTCAAGGGTAGGGAAGCCTCTGAACATCTGCCTTGTGAGGCACCACAGCCTGGAGCTACCAGACACAGCTCAGCTACCCCCATAAGGCAGTGGCAAACCTTCCCCATGTCTGATGAGCCCACTGCAGGCCCCGCAGCCCCCCCACACTGGAGGGAGGGGTGCTCCCCTCGGGGCCTGTGGCCCTGCTGTTGCCACCCCTGCCAGTGCCAAGCCCCTGGCAGCACTCACCCTTGCGGCACAAGGCCAGCCGTGGCAGCTTCCCGTGGGTCAGCTCGTGACGCAGGTCCACAACCCAGACGGGGATATCCACCTGGAAGAAGAGCCATTAGATGACACCCCACCATTCCCACTGCATCGTGCCACAGCTGCCTGCAGCCCTGCAAAGCTGATGAAAGCCTATACCTAGGTCACTCCTGCCCTGTAGTTTCCCAGCTTCCCACTTCACAGGTGGGTCAAGATCCTCCAGCTCCCTGGTCCCACTCCTCCCATGGCCTTGGAATTCTAAGTTCTTTGGTGTTCACTGCAGAAACAGATTTCTTTTCAGACAGAGGTGCTACGTGCAATTTAATGAGATACTGAGAAGCAGTTAAATCATATTTCAATGTTTAAGACACTCTGGATAACTGCGTATCAAAGATACAAATCATATAATTCGTAATAACCAAATCTACACACTAAGTACCACACAATTGCTTGCAACGTTCCTAAGGACAACTACCTTTAACTATACAACACCTCTGTTTTCAACCTTGCTCAGTTTCAAAAGGTGAGAAGCAGAACCTTTCTAAAAACCTGGGGAAAAAAATATAAATCAATTCATCATTCTCACACAGGGGCGCAGACAATGCTGCATATATAGATATGTCTCAAAGACTGTCTGTCCTCCACTATCAAGACTTGTTCAGTCCTAGATATGATGTTCACTGCAGCTGGCAATAAAAGGACTCAAGTTGGTCCTGCTACTACAATTGCAGCTTGAACCTTCCCTCCTCCCCACAGAATTGGACAAGCTCACCTGAAGCAAGAGACATGGGATGAAAATGCCTGTAAACGTGATTAAGTGCTTTTTATGTATAACTTTGTTCGTCAGAGACTAGAATTTATAAACCACAAATTCAGCTCTTTTTCTGTATCTCAGTAGCTAAGAAAGAAAAATATGGGACAGCATGTCAAGTGCGACTATGCACATGCAAATCAAGGCTTTGATCACACGATTCAGAAAGCTTTAATGATCATCAGCTTTTGTTACTCTGACTGTAAAGAACAAAAATTTAGATACAGTTGCAGCAAGCCTCTTTAAAACTTTGCAGTTGGAAAGAACTGGCATCGATATCCATTATTTTGGTTACAAAAGAATGACCCCTCCACAATTCCCTCCACTGTTCGTTAATAGACAATGCATATGTTTACTGTATAGACATAAATTATCAAGCAACTGTTATTAAATATTTACCTCTCTGGCTAATTGTCTCAGAGGAATGCTGGCCATTTTCTGTTTCCTTTCCGTGATCAAGTTGACAAACCTACATGCAGGTTACAAAAAAGAAAAAATACTATCAAAAGCTGCAGAGAAACTTGAAACCCCAGAGACAAATTCCCCACATGCTGTACAACATTGCAGTCCCAGAGATGCAAAGTGAACCTAGACAGCTGAATAATGACATCTGCCCAGGTCTTTGTCTCAACAGGCCTTCAGAGCCCTTACCTTACAAGAGCCAGCCCATAAGAGAGGATAAGCTCCTGTGACATCAATCTGCCAGATGAATCCAGGACCTTGCAACGAATCAGTTCTGCCGTGCAATCCACTGCAAGAGGCATTTTTTGACCATACCTGGAGATAAAGGAAAATCAGGTGAGCAGTCTCACACAAATACACTCACCCTGCAAGAAGGACAGCTGACTAGTTTTTGTGTGCTCTGTGGTACATAGCAGCCTAAGAAACATTATTCAGAGACAGCACCAAAGCCTTTTTCCAGAAGGCTTCTATTTGGAACAGTGATTACATGGCTACTCCTAAGCTCATGTTATATGAGTACTTACCGATATGCTACACACATACACAAGCTGCCTTACCTAGGCGGCTCTTCTGTATGGATGCAGCAGGGGCAACACAGAATAAGGAGATTTGGGGGTGCTGAATACGCTCACTGCCTCGAGAAACCTGCCCGCGGAGCTGATGGCACGCAGCTATTCTGCCTTCCCTGCTCTCCACGGGATCGCTGTTCCTGACATGAGCTACGTGATCAGAGCCTCCCGCAACGAAGACAGCCAGCAGGATGGGGCCGCCTGCCCGGCCGGCCTGCACACTCTGTCCCGCTGTGCGAGCTGCGCTCGGGGCCCTCGGCGTCCTCCGGGCCCGGGACCGCGAGCGCCTGGCGCAGCCGGGGGCACGAAGGGCAGAAGGGCCGCTGCCGGGGCAGAGGGGCAGCCCAGAACGTGGACGGCCGCATCGCGCTCCCCGCCCGCGACGCGCAGCTCGTACCGGCTCTTCCAGGCCGTTACCCGGTCCAGCGCGTCCTGCTGCAGCCGGCTGTCCCCGCAGTACAGCCCCACCATCACCTGGTCCCACTCCGCCCGGCCCCTCCAGGCCACCACCGTCCGCAGCGGCTTCAGCCGCCTGCGGGCCGAGGCAGCGCCCGGCCGCCCCCGGCCCTTCCAGCCCCGCCAGCCCGGCCCTCCGCGGCCCGACATGCAGCCCGGCCTGCGGCGCGCCGAGCGGGCCTGCGCCTGCGCCCCCTGCGCCTGCGCCCCCTGCGCCTGCGCCCCCTGCGCCTGCGCCCCCTGCCACCCCGTCCCGCAATGGCGCCGTTGCCACCTCCCTGTGGCGGTGGGGTGGTGGCGGCTGTGGGTGTGGCGGTGGCGGCGCGGAGCAGCCGCCGCAGCGCGAGGGGCTCGGAACGGGCGCGGCCTCCCCTTGTGGAGCTGAGGGGCGGTGAGGGCTGTCCGGGACCAGGGCGAGCGGAGCCGTGCGAGGAAGCGCGGCCAGGTGCAGGCCCTGTGGGGCTGTGGAACGAGATGCCTGCGGCGGGAGGCGAAGGCAGAGCCTGGTAGCGCAGTGCTCCGCGTGTCTGCAGGACCGTCCCGTACTCACGGGGAGAAGGAGAAGGCGGCGGCTCCCTGACCAGGTCCCAACTGCTTCCACTGCACTTACAGCACGCTTAAGTGCTCTTCTGTCCGCTTGCAACATTTCACACGTTTTTGCAGTGATCCGGGCAATAAGTCGCCTTGGGTTTGAAGTTTTGTTAAAAAACTTTTCACTGATCCGTTTGCATAATCTCAGGAGTACGCTTGTGTTAGATGTCAGGGGAGAGAGAGAGCTGAAATACGGGATAGGTAGGAAAAAAGGGCTGGAGGTGGGACTGGGACTCCACGGAAGCTCCGTGCACTGGTTGTGCTGGTAGAAAAGCTGAAACTGTAGGTTCTGGTGCTATCTCTGGCACCTAAAGGGTAACTTGGTCTTTCCCCAAAACTGTTAGGACTTTATGATAGCTTAAGCTTTTTGTAGTTCGATATTCTGAAGTAAGAATCTGTTAATCATCCTCTCAAACATTTTATGAACATCCTCTGAAAAAAATGCTTATACTGGAAAGCTAAACCTCCTCTTATATTCTAGCACCAATGTAGTTAATGAAGACACCACCTCTCCAGTTCAGACTAACGTGAGTATTCTGAAATGCTTAGCTGAGACCATGTGTGTCTGAATATGAGTGAACAGGGAAAAACAATATAGAATTTCTGCCCCGTACAAAATATTTATTTTATTAAATACCAAACATTATGGGAAAGAAATGCTGAATGAATTCTCTTAAAATACTACATTTGAAAAATGCCTCAGTTCATTACAGCTTCAATCACCTACCCTTGAAAAGTCACCTTGTTCTTTGGTGGTAATAAATGTAGGCCAAATTGAAACAAGTTCATTACTCGAAGTATTAAGGTTGAGGGAACAGATTTGACCATCCTTGCCAAACCCCCACAGTTCCTCATGCAGTGAAAATGAATTCTCAGAAGATGGGAGGCAGGGAGAAAACTTGGAATAGAGCCCTGGAAAAGGAAATGGAGTTGCACTTTTCATCTGCTTAAAAATGCTCTTAGAGGACAAGGTGTTTATTGCAATCAGAGGGTCTTATTCAGAGCATAGGAACACCATGTTTTATTTTGCTTGCCAGATTATTTCTGGGTTTCAGAAATCAACTGCAGCGCAAAGGTTGCAAAAGGCAAACGGTGCCGTGGAACAGATAGGATATATCAAGCTTGATCAGATTACCTCCTTTCAAAACCTTAGAGATGTATCAGAAATCAAATTTAAAGTAGTTTCCATTCTTACTCTCTGTGGAGAGGGAGAAGGATGTGAAGAGTTTAGTGCTTGTTATAGAGATGACAGGGAGCAAGGTCTGAACCAGCACAGATTTCACATGCTGTTAGAGTCTGGATCTAAGGGAAATTGCACTTGTGCTGTGTCTCTGTCAGCAGTGTTTGGCTGCAAGGTTGCTCAGTACAGAATTGGGAGGTATTGAGCAAAGACGGCTTGTTACCCAGAATATCTCACACAAGATTAGCAGCAATTTGCAATTCTAGTTTCTGCAGTCTCGCTGTGGTGTTGGCAAAGAAAAGAGGTCAGGATTATCTGGATCATTAGGGTGAGTGAGGCTATTTGCACCTGCAGTTGAAGTGCCGATAAGGATCAAAGAACCAGACTGCTGTTTTAAGTAAAAGGCCGAAATGGAAAACTTTTTTTTTTAAACTTAACTTGTCAGGATAACATAAGTAATGGATTAAAATGAAAAATCCAGCAGGTGAACTGTGATAATCTTTTCTCTGTGAAAGGACATGATTCTATGTTTCATTGGTATAATACAATGTGTATATTGAAAAGGAAGTCCCCAGAACCTTCCTGAATAGCCTTGCTCTTGCTAGGAGTAAAGAACACCCTTTTTCTACTTGCTTTCTGGAGAGTCTGAAGTAAGCACAGGTGATACCTAGAAATGGCCTTGGAATGTCATCTTAAAGGAAGTGGCAGCATTCCCTTTTGAGTGGGATTAACAACAATATGCCAGTCTTCTTCCTAAAATAATCAATGTCAAGAAATGGGTTGAAAAGATTAATGTTTAGGTCATCCAGAAATAAGGAAAAAGTCCTTTAAACCAAAAAAGAGAGTGTGACAAGATGATGGGAGGTTGTGTGGGTTTGTTTGTTCCTTTGTTTTCTGTATTACTTTTTAATTCAAATAAGCCATGGCCAAAGAAAAATGCTCTGTCTGCCTTAAAGTTGAATCTTTAATTGGTCCTACAACATTCGAGCTCCACATATTTTCCAAACACCATGGCAGAAGGGCCTCTACTTCTTTTCGGCGTTATTTTGTTTTCTGGCATCTATGAGACTTGAGCTTTGGCAACTAGCCATTGAAGATCCTGTTTTCACTGAATTTGTCTCTCTTTTTCCCAGTCTCTTCTGCTTTCTTCTGGTTGCAGGGTTGCTGCAATAGCACCAAGGTAAGAATATGAAATGGCACTTCTCAGCTCAATTCTCACATGGGGATTGCTATGTTGTTATGTTAAAGCAAGAGATATCTGGCAGTTAAAGGCAAGTTTAGCTGGGATCTCAAAAATCACTGTGCTGTTTAGAGAGCTAGGCAACAGAGTCCAGTAATGAAACTCCAGATTTGCCGAGTGATGTATTCATTTAACCTGCTTAGAATCATGCTGTGTGGATTCCTGTGCAGCAAGTACTAAACAATACCTGCACACTTTTAGTCCTAATGCTGAAGCCTGCTCTAGTTGAAGTTAGTGGAAAGCTGAGGGTGAAGCTGTATTGAGACTCACATATATTGGGATTGGGAAGGACAGCAGATGAGCAGTAATTCTCTTCTGCCATGAGCATGTGACCAAGCTGCAGCTTCCAGACTTTTCTGATAAAGCTGAATGAAGTGCTATACATAGTTCTTTAGAAGGTTTGTTGCAGAAGTGACCTATGACTCCTATGCTCAGCATTTTCTGCAAAAAAGAGGGGAGGGACAACTGGAATTTCGGTTATGCCGGGCGTTAGAGAAAGTTGGATAGGAATGCATAGAAATGGGGGAAGAGAAATGGAGGGGTACAGAAAGTCAGAAGTGGATACATGTGGGTAAAAGACAGCCTTAGTTACTTTCTCAATAACATCCTGCCCCTATTCTGCACCGCTCCTGGGTGCTTCTGAGGAACACAGAGATCCTTAATTTCCTTATCTTCTTAGAATAATGTTCATAAAGCAGAGCTTGAGTTTTTCATCTGGGCATGTTGAATTTTGAAAAGCAGAAGGGGTTGTATTACAGGAAATAAGCGGCTGAACATGTTTTCCAATGCCAGAGGCCTTGTCAGCAAGTTCTAGGGCTGTTCTGAGATGTCAGCCAGCCCTGAAGGAGAAGGCAGTATGTTATTCTGCATTTCTAGCTACTCCAGGAATCCTGCATATAAAGTTTCCAGGTAAGGAGCAGCTTCCTGCAGGGAGAAAGATGTTTTGGCTTGGTGGGTCTCTCTACAGGCAAGACTGAAGGAAAAAGCGTAGTTCAGACAATCTTAATGTTCCCACCAGGCAGCAGGGTCTATTGTGAAACTTACTATACCAGGCTCAACACAGGAGATTATGTTTTAAGACTTGCTTAGAGAATAAGCTGTTGAGGACTTGTATGTCTTTGGCATATCAAAGTCACTGCAAGAAACTGCTTGTGAAGAAAGCAATTGGGTGTAGAGATGGAAGAATTAGACATGGAAAAGGATAGTGGAAGGATTGTATTAGGAATGAGAACTTTACCTCAAATGAGTTGATTGCAATGATTATCTACAATATATGAACAAATGTGGTGAAACAGATTTTGGACTGTGTGCTCTGTCCTTTTGAGGAGAACTTGAGAGCAATGCAAAACAGGTGTTTGTCATTTTGTTTGATGCATATCCTGAAAAGTGCTCAGAGAATGTGTCCACAGAGCAAAGTCTAGAAACAGGCACTGAACATGATGGGGAAGGGCAGAAGTGCCTTCCTCCCTATAGGTGATGCAGGTTTCAGGCACAAAATGTGATTAAAAAGCACTGCAATGAGATACCCTGGAAATCCTTACTACTTCAAAACTTGTTTTGTGTTATTCTCTTTTTGACTGAAGATAAACAAGAGTCTATGAGGATTGTTTCTTCCTGCTCTCTCACAGATGGAAGGCTCCAAGGAAAAAGTCATCCTGAATATTGGAGAAGTCAGATATGAGATATACAGCAGCACTCTCCACACCTTCCCAGGGACCAAGCTGTGCAGCCTCACAGAGCCCCATGCCCCAGGCATCTATGACTATGATCCCACCACCAAAGGGTTCCTTTTTGATCGGAGTGCTGAGATACTCAGCTCTGTGTTGAACTGTTATAGGACCAAACACTTTCACTGCCCCATTGATACCTGTAGGTCAGTCTTAGAAGAAGAGCTGTTTTTCTGGGAAATAAAGGAAACACAGCTAGCACCCTGCTGTTGGCTGAAGTTGAATAACAAAGAGGTGCAGCCAGAGGAATAAAACATTTAGGAGGAAAATGAACAAACTGACGAACAGTGCCTCATAGTTCAGACAGAAAGAAGGGATTTCAACTGGCGAACCAGCAGTTCCTGGAATATCAGTCAGCGAGCCGGGATTCAAGCACAAAACCACAATGGCCAGAGCAGGGCCCTCATCAGGCAGGCACCAGGTACACAGTGCTAGGTGAGGTGTGCTGAGCAGGGCAGCCCAGAGATGGCAACCAGACTCAGCCAAGACTCCTCACCATGAGGCAAATTTGTGCTGATGGGGAGTAAATCTGCAGACCCCAATAAGAATCACATCCAGTGATGATTTCCAGGGTCACCCAGTGCAGTGATCACCAGTCAGGTCTAGAGTGAAACAATCTCTTCACTAATGCCACAATGAGACATTTTGATTAAGTAAACCCACTTGATTGAAATAAAGACAAAACAAGAGGAAACATCTACGCATTTAACATGCAAATAAAATAATGTATTGATACAGATGTAATGTTCAAAATAAGAAAGATGTAATGAGACATTTTTAGCTTATGAAAATTCTTCTATCTTTATTGGTCAGAAAATTAGAAGTCCACTCTTCACAGAACCGTGGAACATCTCAAGTTAGAAGAGACCCCTAAGAATCATCAGGTCCAATTTTCTGCTCCTTGCAAAGTACTATATGACATTAAACCATATGACAAAGAGCAATTTTTACTTCTTTCATGAAAGTATCAGTAAAAAGAATACATTCTGGAAAACCAGCTTAGGATTTCCCAGGAAAAAACTTTGCATGATGCTGACCAGTGCTGCCAGCTTGAGCTGATCTCTTAATAAGCATGGAATAAATACAGCTCCCCCTCCTTTTTCATGTTGCCAGTGCTCCCCATTGTGGAAGCATGAGGAGTTGCTTGTCACTGGGAAATGCCAACACAGCTTCACCGAGTGCAGAAGTGATGGGGAAATGGGGCCTGTGCTTGGCAATATGGCTTTGCCAAGCAGGTGAGAGTCTTTACCTTCTCTAGACCACACTTCTGTCTCGTGGAGCCTCTCGGCTGCAGGTTTCCCAAGCAAGAGGAGCACTACAAGGTGTTTTGCTCTGGTGAGCGGTAAGGGGAAAGTATTGCTGCCTGCTGCTGTTACCCACTGTGAGAGTAGTTTGTGGAACAGTGCCCTAGTTATTCCAGTGCAGCTCAACAAAGGAAGGGACTGAGGCTTATCCATGCTTACAACCCATTCCTGTGTCCCTGCTGGGGAGCTGGTAATTATGGAATCATAGAATCACAGAATATGCTGAGTTGGAAGGGACCCACAAGGATCATCAACTCCAACTCCTGGCCCTGCACAGAACACCCCAACGATCCCACCCTGTCCCTGAGAGCCTTGTCCAAATGCCCCTTGATCTCTGGCAGCCTTGGGGCCGTGACCACCACCCTAGGGAGCTTGTTCAGTGCCCAACCACCCTCTAGGGAAGAACCTTTTCCTGATATCCAACTTAAACCTCTCCTGACACAGCTCCTGCTGTTTTCTCTAGTCTTGTCACTGGTCACAAGAGTGGAGAGATCAGTACCTGCCCCTCTGCTACCCTTTGGGAGGATGTTGAATACCCCAGTGGGTTCTGACTTCAGTCTCCTTCAGGCTGAAGAGACCAAGTGCCCTCAACTGCTCTTCATATGGCTTTGCCTCCAGACTCTTCACCATCCTCGTGGCCCTTCTGTAGCCTCTGATCAGCTTTCAATCTCTTTTGCATTGCTTGGGTGGGAGTAGGGAGTCAGGTCTCAGGCCACAGGTGATCTAGGATTAGATGAGAGCAATATCATGGAGATGGATTGTATTTGACCCGCAGACATGACTTTTAGAAGTGTGTGGTTTCCTTAACCAGCCATGCCAGGCACTTCATGCTTAGAAGTGACTCTTCCTAGATTGGTGCATTCACCCTCGATGTTTTTTTTTCTTACCCTTTTCCAAAACTCTGTCATCTTTCATTTGAAAATTATATTATTTAATAAAAATTGTGTTACAGTGGGTTAAGGACCAAACTATTTTTGATGCCCAGCATGATAAGTAAATTTGGGGTCATAAGGTCTCTGCTAGACCCCTACACACCTTGGGACTTCCATGTGAACTTCGCTTCCTAACTAGGTTTCCAAAGAAGTCATTTTTGTGCCTTCCCATGCCAGCCAAGCACTTCCAGACTAGCATTGTTTGTTCATCAGGAGCAGTAGAGAGAAGAAAAGCCTTCTGCAGCAAGACAAAGTGATCCATCCTGGTTATCAGCTTTCTTGCTCAAATGACATTTTTGAGGCATAACTGCACAAAGTGAGGTACTTTGCTGCTGCTGCAAATGGGAGCTTCACCAAGGTAGCCAACTATGCTGTGTCCCAGACCCTTTTCTTGCATTGATTTGCAGTTTCATATCCCTACCCCTTTTGCCACAGAGTAGCAGCAAATTAACTTATGCAATTTGGTCTTGTGACTTCTGGCACAGTTGCAGAGCTTGTGAGCTGCACAGGATTTAAACTGAGGTAAAGGACTGCCCACACTGGCCGTTCATTACTGTTGAATAGTATTACCTACTACTTGCTTTCCAGCTGGTGACATCATGACAGCAGTTAGAAGTTCAATACTCCTGTCCCTCTCTTCTGAGTCTGTTTTCTTAATATTGTCTACACTCAATGGGATGAGTTTCCAGTTATTTTCACCATGTTAAATCCATAGCATCCCCAAATACTCCAAAACATGTGCTTGCTGCTGTGCTTCTTGGGGTTGTGACAACTCTGCGCTCCCCGTGCTTTGAACAAGGTGCAGTTATTTGACCCAATCTGTCCAAGGCTGGAACAAAGATGACTTAAGTCCCTTGCAAGAAATCTTCTCTTGACCAAATGTTTCATTATAGGAAAGGCTAAACCTGATCCACTGCTTCTGTTTTCCCCTGCAAAGGCTAATAAAGAGAGGGATTTTGCTTGCAGAAGGGCTAGTATGTCAGAATTCCTGTAACCATGAAATGGATGAGCGGGCCACTGAAACAGCTCAGGACACGTCCAGAGAAATAATCCATGTTCTTGCCTATCCTCAATACCACCAGCACTATAACTGGTGAAACCTAGTTGTGCCAGAGTAGGCAGTGACTTTCCTGGGCCCTCAGGGTACGGAAAATTTAGAGTCCGGTGCAGCACACTCACACAGTCTTTCAGCCTGCATCTGTACAGCCTATCTGCACAGCTTCTCTGTGGGCAGAGTGACTCAGCAGCAAAGGGAAATTCAGTTTTGGGTGGTGAAGTCAGAGCCTGGTGAAGCCCCAGGCTCTGACTCACAGAAGGCAAATCCATTTGACATATGCAGGAAAGTTCCCAAATCTGGACTGGAGAACTCAGGACTCAAGAACAAACACCCTCAAGAGATACACTGGCTCTTAGATGGTCATGCTTTTAATATTTCGCTCATTGAAGTGCAAGTAGTGTCCCTTCCAAATATTTCTTCCTTTTTGTGTTTCTGTGCAATTGTAGCACTGCTCTTCTACATTTAGATTTGATGTCATTGTGCTTGTCCAAAAAAGGTTTTCATTCTGATCCCACAATGTTTGCAAAGGAGTGATTGAAAATCATTGGTGACTGAATGATGGGAGAGTGTGTGTGTGTATTGGAGGGTCTGTCTACTTGCTGTGGCCAGGCAGCTTGTAAATACTCTCTTGCTACCACATGTTGAACAAACTCATTTTCAGCCTGAAGGTTGTGCCTGGAAAAAGAGCTGCTTGTGGTCAGCCTAATCTATCCTACTTAACTTTCTGAGTATCCTTCTTTCAGCCTACCCCTGCCTGCAGAGGAACATTGAAGGAAACTGGTGAGGAGTGACTCATAATCCTCACCAAGGACCTTAATTGTACCCACCCTCCTTCCTGGCTGCCAAATTGCAGAAGTCATTCTCCAGTGAGGCCACCATTTGTGTCTAAGATGGAGACATGGATGATGTAGTAAGGTTGACTTTAATCTACTGCTTGGTTAGGTCTCTTTGAAACAAATCTCCATCCCACCATTTATTTGGGAGTAAAATATGAAGTGAGTATCCTTTCCTCACCCTGGCCTTGCATGAAGTTGACACTGCTTTCTGTGTTAGCAGTGTTAACAATCATATCCATATCTATTCAGGTGGTTCTTGGCAGCCAGTCTGGTTTCATAGCATAGATTGGTTGTAGTTTTAGGCTGTTGCTTTTTGTCTGTTAAAAGCCTTGTGACAGAGTGAGCAATTCTTTCCTTTCACATTGCTGCCTCAGAGGTATATTTATTAATATTAATTAGAGTGCACAGGACTTCAACTTTAAACTGCTTCCTAAAGATGAGCTAATTAGTCTGCACAGTTTACCATGAGTGAGCCCTTACAATTTTTCTTTGGGATTATTAAAAAGACAAAAGCATCAACTCCTCATTCAGCAAAGCATTTGAGACTCTGCTTCATTTCAAACATGTCTAGGAGTGAAGTATGTGCTTAAGTGGTCTTAAGATCACAGCTACCTGCTTGGGGCAAAAGCTTCCTATTTATTCTGGACCAAGATAGACCCATGTTGGAAGATAATAAATGTGTGAGCATTGCTGGGATGGTCTTTCCCTCACAACCCTGATTAGTTGCCTCAGGTAATAATATCATTAGTAATAACATTGAAGACATAGCCCCAGTGGCTTTAATGAAGTTTTTATCAGCTTATCACTGACCACAGATAACTATTGGAGTAACTTAGAGTGGTGAAGTCACCACTAATGCTAATGTTGCCTGAATGGAGAGAAATAGAAGATAGAAATAAAATTATTTTGTTTGCTACTCTCTCCTTTTCTACCCTGTTCATGTCTAGACTTACAGAATCATAGAATCAAATGCCCTCAGCTGCTTCTCATATGGCTTCCCCTCCAAAACCTTCACCATCCTCTGTCTTCCTCTGTACACTCTCATGGCTTCATGTCTTTTTTATATTGTGCTGCCCAAAACTGTCCCAGGACTCAAGGTGAGGCCGCCCCAGTGCAGACCAATCGCCTCCCTCACCCAACCCACGATGCTGGGCCTGAGGCCCCCAAGGACACGGTTGGCCCTCCTGCCTGCCAGGATGCTGCTGAGTCACGTCCGACTGGCCATGGACCAGGACCCCCAGGTCCCTTTCCCAGCACTGCTTTCCAGCATCTCCTTCCCAGTCTGTCCATACATTTAGGGTTGCCCCACTCCAGGGGCAGAATCCGGCACCTCCCCTTCTTGAACTTCCTATGGCTCCTGACCGTCCAGTCCTCTGATCTGTTGAGGTCTCTCTGCAGGGCCTCTCTACCTTTGAGGGAATCAATTGCTCCTCCCAACTTAGTATCACTGGCAAGGTTACTTAGTATCCCTTCCAGTGCTGAGTTCATTAATGGACGTGCTGAAGGGAAAAGGGCTGAGGATGGAACCTTGTGGAAACCAGTGTCATCCCAGTCACTACAACTCTTGGTGCCCAACCCATGAGCCAATTGCTCACCCATCACATGATGTGTTTATCCAGCTTCAGGCTGGACAGTTTGTCCAGAAGGATCCTTGGAGAGACAGTACTGGAAGCTTCACTGAAATTCAAAAAGATTGCATCAGCTGGCTTCCCTGGATCAGCCAGGTGGGTTACCTTGTCATAGAAGGAAATCAGGTTGGATCAGCAGGACTTCCCTCTCATGAAATCATGCTGGCTGTGACTAATGACTGTGTTGTCCTTCAGGTGTTTTTCAATACCTCCCAGAATAATCTTTCCCATGATTTTACTGGGCACTGCAGTGAGACTGAAAGGCCTATAATTTTCGGGGTGCTCCTTCTCGCCCTTCTTGAAAACTGAGACAACATTCTTCAGCTTCCAGTCATCTGGGACCTCCCTGGATTCTCAAGACTGCCTAAAAATCATCGAGAGAGGCTATGCAATGACATCAGAAGTTCTTTGCGGATTCTGGGATGAATCCCATCAGGCCCCAGAGATTTGTAGGGATCCAGCTGGAGCAGCAGATCCTGCACAATGTCAGGGTCAACTGGGAGTTGATTATTCTTGCAGTCACAGTCCTCCAGTCCAGGGCACTGAGACCTCCTTGATCCCTCATCCATGTTGAAGACAGAGGCAAAGAAAGCATTAAACACCTCTGCCTTGTCTGTGTCCCTGTTTCAGAGGTGATCTTCCTCATCTTGTAATAGGCCAGTGTTATTTCTACACTCCCTTTTGCCATTAATATATCTGATAAAAACCCTTAGTAGGATGAGACAAGAAAGGAGCAGGGACATGCAGCAGAAAAGGGCAGAAAAAGTTGCATCAGCTAAGCTTCATTGCCTCTATCAGCTGGGACAAGTGTGTCCTCATTCTATGCTTTAGGTTCTATCAGCTGAGGCTGAGGCTGTTGACAACTTAAGTCTCAGCAAGGATAAACAAACACATCCTTTATTATACAACCATTTTTTCAGCTCCAAAGAAGTATAATTTGGACTGAGAATAATTCATGCCAAGGCAAAGATGTTGAACCCTCTCACTGGAAATGGGATGGCAAATGGATGTTTCCCATACTGGACTCATGTATTCCTCAGTCATGATGCTATGTCCTTCCTATTTGCAAAAGAAAGTAAATATCTCTCTGTGGGAGCTTACTAGGGCCTGTTTCTGGGGAGCACAAACTTATGGCCTACCTGAGTTTCAGGACACTGGTATGGCTTCAGGGGGTGCCCTTTTCACTGTTTTGTGGTTGTATTCAGAGGAGCTCATGGCCAACACAGATACACAGCACACAGAAAATAAGGATTTTAAAGCAGAAAACCCACTCTTAGCAAATACATAAAAGTTGCTGAAGGTGTCAGAAAAGACTTTTCCCCTAAAGCATGGCCAAATATAAGAGACATACCAGGTTCTTTACATGTTTGCAAGACATGAAAAAATCCTGTGTCATGGAAAACCAGGGAACAGGATTGCTCAAGGAATAGAGACAGGGCTTCTGTGTGTCTCCACCATTTCCTTGCAGCAGGGTAAGTTCACATACAGTTTAGCAAGTGAGCTTAGAAATTAGCCTGATTGTACACTCTGCTGCTTCAGTCTTTGTGTCTATATGTTATGCAAGATGGGCGTCTTTACCTATAAAAAGTCCAATTCTTTCCTGAACAGAGAGAACTGTGGTTCTAGTCATAGTCTAGATCAGGTTAAGCATATACTGTGCTAAAGGAAAAATCTTTAAAATTATGTGCCTTCTCAGTTTCATTGGATACCTTTGGCTTGTGAGAGGGTGTAGAAAGGAGACCCCAGTTTATCCTGAGGTATGCTTCTTTTACACATTTTCATTCACAGAAAACTTTTTTAATATTTGCAGTCTTTCTCATCTCAAACTTCCTTCCACATTGCTGTAAATTACCTGTCTCTTCACACATCCTCCATAAGCTCCAGCAATCCTGACTATCTGCTCTAGAGTTAGCCTCTGTCAGCTACTCCTTAGAGTCCCCCAGCTTGGAGCCACTTGTGTGCACTCTGCTAGCCATGAGCTGGAAGGATATAGTCATGCTGTACCCTTCAAGGTAACATGAACATCCTGAAGCTAACTGGTCTGTTTTACCTCATTAGAATCCCTTGTCTTCTGGATACCTCCTTCTTCCCTTTGTATTAGCAAGCTGGAAAGGACACAATATCTAACATTCATACTGCACATCCCTGATCCAACCAGTGCCTGAAGTCAAGTTCAACCCCAGCACCTTCACTCACCTCTAACTGAAAACTGATGTTTGCCACAAATTGTGGTACAGGCTCTGGGTAAAGGTCACTTGCATCCTTCCTCTGACCCAAACCCTGAAAGCGTGGCCTCCTCCCTCTTGGAGTCCATCCGCCCATGCCATATATTTTCAGATGTGCCTGTGTGGCAGGAACGTTCAGAAGCAAAACTTTGTCAGGGAGATCTTTTCTGTGACTCATCTGTGCTAGGGAGGGGAGAGTTTCTTTTTCATGTCTCAGCTGGGAGCGGTTCATCCTCCAGTTCCTCAGCAGGCCAGTTTCTGACGTGTCTGGGCTGCTGCACTAACACAGTATGTGAGGAGCCAGAGAAGGAGGATTTTTCTACCAGTGATTTGAGTGGAATCATCTTTTTTTAAAATATGCGTTTCTCTCTCCCTTCACCACTTTCCTTTTTCCTCCTTCAGTGTTGTCACCTTGTAGAATTTTAATCAGAGGAAGCAGATATATCAAGGAAATCAATGGCAGGGGCGGGGGGGGGGGGGGGGGAGGAAGAGGAGGAAAATCACATCACAGCCCAGTCTGCCAGTGTAAACACTTGATGATTTCCTGTTATTGTAGCCTAAAATGTACCATGACATCATCTGTGGGCCTCCCAGAATCACCCAGAAGGAGGAAACGCCAGTATTCCTGACCCGCCCCCAATGTGAATCCACGGGATTCAGACCCTATAAGGCAGTGAAGGTCTGCAAGCCACAAAGATAGTGTTTCGAAAGCTTTCTTGTTCTTGGCAATGTGGAAATTTCACAAACAGGAAAAACTGCTTTTACTTTTCCTAAAGGGGAACCATTTATGCCTCATGAAATATTGATGTCTTGAACCATGATTACTGTAGAGGCAGAGCTGAAATACAGGAAATGTTCTTAGTTGAAGACAAACACAGAGAAGCCCCTCACCCAAATCACATAAATTCATCATTACCAGATGTCTACTTTTTTATAATATCCACTTTCATTCCAAGTCACTCCACAAACAAGGCAGCTAGGTCAAAAGCTGTGGATTATATAAAACAGTTCAATATGAAAATAATAGGATAATTTTGAAAGGTGAAGCTAGCCCTCAATAGAGCAGAGTTGCCAGTGAAATGTTATTGCTTCTTTTTTGAGCATTGAATCAATTCCCGGAAAGTGAAGAGCCAAGCTCTTCGGAGCCTGGATACACAAACTATCCTGGAATTTGACCCAACAAGTCAGATTTGTTACAGTTAATCCTGAATCACTGCACTCATTCTCTACCACTGTAAGGAAAAACTGAATCAGGTTCACAGAGCTGGGCTCTCATAACTTTTCTGAGAAGAATGATAACTAAGCTGATTTCACAGTATACTCTTAGCTACAACCTCTTTGGGCAGACTTTCAGATAGACCATAGTGGGATATCTGCAAAATCTGGATTTTTTCCTAAACAAGGTAACAAACTTCATAAATACAGTGTTGTATATGTAATCATTTGAATTCATACTCTCCCTTGCACACTTTCCAACTGCCTGGCAAACACCAGTAATTACAGTGTAACTTTTTGTTATTGAAATATGAGAAAGTGTTTTCATGTTATAGGTAAGGGAAATGAGACACCAGGATTAAATGAACCACTGCTTGAACAGAATAGAATAGAATAGAATAGAATAGAATAGAAGTAGAAGTAGAAGTAGAAGTAGAAGTAGAAGTAGCATAGAATAGAATATATTGTCTTAATCTGAGTTTAAACCAATCCTATGCCTCCAAATAGTATCTGAAAATTAGATTCGTTTTACCATAAAGCAGACTTGAAAAGTCTGAAGAAAGCCAGTCTAGAGAAGAACACAAACAAGTATAATAAATAAAACACACTTGGCACTGACATTGAAAAAAACCCAACCAACAAACAAACCTCCAAAAAACAGAATGGTCTTGCAGTTTACTGAATAAAAAATAACAATAATGTATAAGTTTTGCTGGTTTTACTCTCACTTTAACTTACTGGAATACGAAAGTGGACTGTTTCCTGCGAGCTATTTTTGGATAGGAGAACCAACCCACTCAGTTCTTCACCATGCTAAGCTCTTCTCAAAGCTGTATAGATGATTATCACTCATTAAGTAGTTTGCTCTTCATTCCCAGTGGTGTGGGGTGCCACACTGGGAACTGAGGCGAACTTGAATTTATGCACAGCTATGCCAGGACCCTGCGTCCGGTGAAGTCAAGAGCCAGGTTCTAATGACAGCATCAGGACCCTGCATATCCGTTCATGCCCAGCTATACTGTGAGCATTTACTGTGAGTCCCATTTCATTCCCAGAGAACAGGGATAACCTCCCTACAGGAGGCTGCTCTTCACTTGGTGCAGGCTGCTCCAGTGCTCTGCAGGACAGGATTTGCCAGGTGATTTTTGACACAGGTACTTTTTGTTGCTAAATACTTCCCATTTAGAATTTATGGCATGATGTGATACCATGTTTCCTGGGTCTGATAGAGATAAAAATGGCACAGTGCTGTGATGTCATATGACTAGGATTTATGAGAATACTTCATTCTTTATGACAAATATGAAGTGGTGTAGAGAGAAGATCAGTAAAGATGTCAAAGTAGAAATTATGGAAGTTTAGGTTATGATGACAAGTTTGGGAGAGGAGCAAAGTGTACTTGATTTCCACTGGCTTGTACAAGATTATCTCCTTATAGCCAGGGTGAATCATCCTGAAAAACTTGACTCAATTTATTGAGGAAAGTTAGGAAAAAACAAAGTGGAAGAGAATGTGGAAGAGCAATTCTTCACCAGGGCAGTAAATCTAGATTTAAGACCAGAAAAACATTGAACCAGTGATAAAAGGAGCCAGTCCAGAGGTGGGTCTGGTTCAAGTTTATTAAAGAAACATTGCTAGGCTTGTTTGTTCCAGGAAGACAGATCATACCTGTCCATGTCCCTACAGATTTATGCCAGATCAAATCTCATCTCTGCTGAAGTGTGCTAGCAATAAAGCATGAAGATAGCAAAACTCAAAATGCCCTAGCTAATCAGACACAAATGTCCTGCCTGCTTCAGATGAAAAGTTTACTGTCAGTGATCCAGAACTGTGTAGATCCAGTATTAATGTTTGCAGAAATACAGCTTGTGTGAAAAGAAACCTTCTAAAAGGAAATTAATATCTTATTTGTGTTTTGTTGATCTTCCTCTAAGTTCTTGAAAATGGAAATTGCCAGAAAATTCAGCTGGAGGGAAACCGGCACACTTCACATCTATGTTTTGTCAGAGATTCAGGTAATTTGAACATATATTCCATTCTCACACTTGTCTTTCTATGTTCCCTGAAGTCAATAGACAAAATTCACATGGCAGACAGACAAATGTAAAATTAATGCCAGTGCCCAAGAAAATAGTCCATGTGAATTAACCTGAGAGAAACAAAGGACGGTGTTGACTTTTCAAGCTTTGCAGTTTATTGGTGTAGTTTTGTTTTGGTCTGCTGTGGGCATGCAGAGACCCTGGGCAGCGACTGACCAAGCATGGCAGGGTGTGGTCTTGTGGGACTCATGGAGTAGGTTAGTCCATGTAGGTTTTGGGGCAAGGGAAGAGGATGTCTGTTACATTTTAATCCTAGCAAGCAGGGTATGTGATGTATCATGTGGTATAGTGATCCCTCCAAAATACACCATTTCATTTAATTCAAAATCATCTGCATCTTCGTGGAAAGGAGGAAAAAGCCTGAGGTCATTTGTGGTGGATGAAGCAGCTTCCTAATTTTAGTCTGTTTGTAGTAGCAAGCCTGCACGTTTGGAAGTCAGTGTTTTCTCCTGCATCTATGAGAGAAATGGCTGTCATTCAAGGCCAAGGAATATCTTGTGAAATCAACTGCTCAGCAACCCAGAAAAGTAGGTGGGCACTGTTTTTTTTGACATGTTTTTTATGTGTCTAAGGAACAGAATCTTCTAGCTGGAATTAAAAGGACTAAAAGGTCAGGCTCAAGGCTTTCACACAGGGTGTGAAGTTTGTAAGTGGTAAGCACTGCATTGTTTTGACATCTCCTTGTCTTGTTGCACAATATTGATACCAGACATAAGGCTTAGGTCGCCTGAGCTTTAACTGTGCAGAAATGCACAGTTAAAATAACACCACTTGCATTCTGAAATACAAGGAGCTACTCAGAACTTGTAAGCCAACCCCTCAAAAATCAGTATCAATTTTCTTCTTCTTGTCTTGTGTCTTTTATTTGTCCAGACAAACAGGCTTTATATTCCCTGCTCATTTACTGATAGCAGCAGTGCTGGGGCAAAGGATTTAGCTTCCTGTATCCAAGAGCTTGGGCAAAGATCTCGAGAGTGAAATCTCTTCTTGTGATTCCGGCGAGTCCTTAGCAGTGTTCTTAACGGTATTTTTCTCACCATAAGATCCCCACATTTCTCAAGGACCAATGGTTTGACTATTAAGATAAAAAGTAGTTCTGAATAAGGCAGATTCCCTGTCAATCCCCCAGAATACTCATAATACCAAATGAATCGTGGGAAGCTGAGTAATGCCATAATCTTTTTTCACCTTTGGCCCTCAGAGTACATTGCAACAGTTAATTAAGACTAGCTGCATCCCAGTAATTAAGCATTATCTGGGGAAACTGAGGCAAGACAGAACAACTTGCCATAATTCCTCTTTAGATTAATGAGCCATCCTTTCACAGCAATCCGTTTTCTCAGAGAGAAGACATCAGCCCAGGGGTGGATTAATGAAATACAGTGTAGCGTGGTGATGTGCTTCACAATTTTTGCATGTTGTGGTGGGGCAATACAAGGTTTAAATTTTGTTCCAAGAAAGATTGAATTACCTAGTCAAGCTGTGCAGGTGGTGGTTAATAACCTTGTGTTGGTTAATATGGGAGTGGCTCCAGTTGTCTGTCATGCTGAAATGAAATATTTACTGAATTGACGTTGCCTGAAATCTTTACTATCCTGTCATCGTAAATATTGACATGAGGACATGTTCACCACTCATAAGAACAAGTTTCCTTCTATGCCATGCTACGTCTTTCGATCCTGTACTACCTGCACCTTTCTATTCCTATACTTACTGTGCTTCTGAAAGCATTCAGCTCCAACAAATGCATCAAGTAATAGGGTTAATAAAACACAGGAATGGACTTTCAAGAAGCCATCCAGTACATATTCCTGTCTTTAAAGCAAAGTTAACTATCCAGCTTCATAATTTCTGACAGTGCCCACCACACTGCAGGAAATGAAATACTAAGGTCGGGCAGTGCACAGTGAAAGCCCTTCGAGCTCTACAGCAAAGTGAGTTCAGTTTCTAATTCTGTCCTCCACTGTCTTTGGTGGTAGTGACAGGATTTGCATGCCAAGTCCAGGACAGAGCCTGCCCCACTTTCTCTGTAGGACTGAAAACCTCTCTGGAGCAAATGGGCTCCAAACACAAGCAAACACCTTGTGCTGAGGCCCTATTTTCAGAGAAGTGCAGGGAATGTGTATGGTGGGGAAGGGGCAATACTCTTGCGCTTGGGGATCTTCTCAAAACATGTTTTTGGGCTTGAAAAACTAGTTTTAACATTGGGGTCTTTTATTCTTGTCATTTTAACTCAGGGGATTTTCTTTTCTTAAGAATCAAGAAATATAAAGGGGTTAAGTGAGAAGAAAAAATGTAAGACAAAGAAAAAAGTTATGGCTTTTAAAAGTGTAAGTTTGTGTTCCTTATGAAGATAGAAGAATTATCCTGAAATAGAACAGGCCTAATTAGGACTGAGTGCTACTCTGTGTCTGCTGCTGAAGACAGCAACTGCTGTGACCACAAACAGCCAAGAACACAATATGTATCTATATATCTATATATCTGCCTATTGATCTGTGATGCATTAATCAATCTATCTCTCTATCCGTCTGCCCACCTATACATTCCTATTTTGTTCTAACTGCTGGTAAAAATATCCTAAATGCCTTAATTCTCTGCATTTTTTGATCAGAGATGCCCTGTGTTTAGTAAAATCCTAAGAAAAATAAACAATGCCATCTGTCATGTCTGTGTCAAACTGGGCCAGGTGGTGTGTGCTGTGTGGTGCATCATCGTGTTCTGCCACAGGGAAAAGAAAAGCTGGGTGCAGAGTGTGTGTAGAGTTAGGCTTGCCTAGGGGTGCACTCTCTCACAGTCACACAACCCTGACTGCAGATCACACCAGGTTGTGTTAACAGGGTAGAAGGGAATTCCCTTTACTTGTGACTGTATCAGCAGGGTGGGAAAGGTAGCATCAACATTCCCAGAACAGACTCTTGCTCTAGGCAGCTCATGCACAATGAAGTTCTGGGTTTGAGTCTACTTCATGTTCTAGCCCAGAAACAGATGCAATACTTACCTAGGCAACATTGTCATGGGTCAGGGTTTGGTGTTCACCTGGAAAAAAACTGCCATCTGAGCAAGAGCCAAGAGTAATGTCTTCAGTATAAAATGTTCCTGCATTGGAATAAAAATGGCTGGCAACTGCCTGTATATTTTTAAGGCTTCCAAAAATAGATCTAGGCCTCAGACAAAATGAATGGAGCCAAGGTTTAAATGGAAAGAACTGGTAAAAGATCGTTTGTCTGAAACAGTTAGTGCTGAGATCATCTTCCACATTATGTGCCACTACCTACAAATATGGGCCAGTTTTCCCTTTTTATGACAATTTTGTCAGCCCCCTCTAAGATAGCCAATCTTATATCACTGAGGCCACGCAGAGACACAGCAGGAGCTGAGGGCTCAGCAGGAAGACCCCAGGCTATCTGAGCCCAGACTGAGAAGGTATAAAAGCTCAGGGAGCCCTTTGTTTAGGGTCTCTCCTCGGGGGCCACATAGAGCTATTACTCTGTTGTTGCATGATGATAAAATGACTTAAAGGAACCAGAGGTCTGAGACTCTGCTATGGGAAACGTGGGGTAGAGCTGGTAAGGAAAACTTGACTGACTGTCTGAGAGTGGGGCATGTAGGGAATCAAGTGGGGCCACTGTCAAGTCACTGGAGCTGTGAAGAGGCTTTGGTCCCAGCAGTTGAAGTCTCTGGTGGTGGAAGCATGACTGCTAGAGCAGCTCCTGGTCAGACAGCAAAGTTCACTTAACATGCCTTGGGGGTAAAATGCAGTGGGTAATGTACTAATTTACCTCTAGTGCCCTGTTTCTAGACTGTTTTTAGCTGAACCTGATGCCTGTAAATGCTTAATGGCCTCTGAGAAATACATATGAGCAATTATTTCCTTTTGGATACACATCACACAATCAAAGCTATTGCAATAAATACCAGTGGAGTTAATTTTCAAATTAAAAGCATTTTTCTAAAACTGAAAGCCCTATCTTGATTCCACCCATCGCCCACAGAAATAATTCTTCTTCACTAGTTTCAGATGGAACAGACCAGTGGGACTTAACCCACCTCCTTGCTCTAAGGTGCAGATGCTAGTGTCAGTCTCCAAAGCTCATGTTATTCCAATTCTGCATAGACTTAAAAGCATTTCTATGCTAGTACCTTTCACCCAAAGCAGCAGAACATATTCCCATTCATTGTCTTGCCATTGCTAGTAACGTTATCTGTTATTTGGGTTGTAAGTATTTGGAGTGAGGTCCCAAAATATCTACTAGGTTCCCCTTTCTTCCCCATATTGATGCAAGCAGTACAAGGTGTAGAAAGCAAGCAACACGTGAGCATTTGCTGCCATATGATATATAGAAAGAATAACTGAAGACGAGACAATTCTAACAGATGGCTAGTTCTAACATTTTTTTCATATGGTCATTGCATACACTGCACACCTTTTGTCTGGTTTGGAACTCTCTTCTTTAGTCTCTCCCTGCACAAAACCAGCATATTCCCAGACACTCAGGGAGAGATGACTGGTGTGGGATGTACTGTGAGTCATTGTTCCGAGTCCTGCTTGCTCCTGTGTTCCTTGCAGGGGTGTCATTGCCAGTGGGGGATTTATATGCTGGAGGGAATGAGGAACCAGGAACTAGCGCATCTGGCAGACTCAAATCCCTGGGATTTCCAGGCAGTTCCAGATATTTCTGCCATGATGAATGGACAAGCAAGGAGCTGAGATGCTGCAGTGTAATGAGATCCATTCTGTGAGGTGGAAAGGGGATCAGATAAATGGAGTCACACATCCCGTGGCCCACCAGCTTCTGCCCTGTCACTGCAGTTGCATGGGAATAGAATTATTTCCAGTCTTTTGAAAATCCGCCTTCCTGGATGTGGTATGTTCTCTACTTCCTTTACCTCCCTCTCTCATCCTTCCATCTTGAGAATCACTGCAAAAGACTACCCCACTGCTGAAGGCATAAAGGTGTTAAAGAGGAAAGGGTGAATGGGAAGACTGATTTTGTTTGTTTGGGTAAGAAGATGCTTTTTACCCCTAAACACAATCAAACACTAAAATGATTCAAGATCATCATTGAAGGCATCTCACTGTGACCCTGCAGGGATTAATGTCTGAGGAGAAGGAAAGCAGTAAGATAAGGAAAAAGAAGGTTAGCTGCTATTCAAACAGGACCTGTTAATTTTAAATAGACTCAATTCAGGACTACTGTGTGCTGAAGGTGTAGTTCTCATATTATGGTAACAATTTCATTTTGTGCCTCCCTTTACTTATGTGAATTAAACTAAATTTCAGTCCTCTGAAATACCCCTCTAGTATGAATTTGGCCTCTATCCTCTGTCAAAGCTATGCAAAGCGGAGCTCAAGTTAGCCAGCATTAGTCAAAAAACCAATATTCTGATGAAAGAGACCCTTGTTTAAGTGTTCATGCTAAATAATTCTAGTACATCAGACCAAATACCTTACCTGCTTTTTCTGCTTAAAAGAAGGTACTACAGAAGGTTGGATGTAAATGAAACCAAGATCAAAAAATCCCCAGTGAGATACCAGACCTCCTCCCAGGAGAATGCTTAATGTCATCCTGGCCTAATCTAATTCTGAAATACTTTTATATTATTTGGGATCTGAGCAGCCTGGAAATAAAAGCATTTTTCAGGCCCTTGGTAATGTCACTCATTTCTCCAGTCTCCTGCAAGGAGGATCTTTAGTCAGCTGACGCTTTTACCCCTTGGAATCTCATTCTGAAGTCAGGAGGAGAGATGATCCCTACCTTTGGCTGTCAAGTAATCCACTGATGTGGTTGTTCTCACACATGGCCATGCAGGAAGGGCTCAGCAAAGAGCTGCTGGATGACACCGCCCCTCCTCAGCAGGTGGCAAAGAAGAAGTCTGGGGGAGTGAGGTCTTGGTGCAGCACTTCACAGCAGGAATTCCTCACGGTACTGTGGCTGGAGCACCATTTAGTTCATGTTTCAGATGTCCTGTCCTCCACCTCAACAAGGAAGGAGAAGGGGAAAGGAAGAAGCAGAAGAAGAGAAGCATAGAAACTCATGTGTCTGTCACAGGGAACCCTCATCTTTCAAAGTGGCATGAATGGTATTTTGTTTGCTACTGCGATGAATATTAGGGAAGAAGGACAAGAGAAGTGGTGAGGGTGAAAAAGAAGTGTCTGTTATGCTGTAGCATTTGCTTTGCTTTGTCTCACCCCTTCAGATCGAGGCTGTTTGGCACAGGGTTTATGACTTTTTGCACACATGGCCAATGTCTGGCACACTCTGAGTGGGAATACAGTTGCTTTGGATCTGATTGTTTCACTGGCACGGGGCTTCATTTGCATCATAGCTCCTGTCATTAGCACTATGAAGAAAACATTAGGTCCTGGGTACTAAACTGTGGCACCTTAAATTTGGCAAGGAAATAGCTAGACTTTTATCATCTAAAGTCTTATCATCTTTGGGGAAAAAAACAGTGAACTTCTTCAAACAGTTACCTCAGTCTTAGGAAGGAACATTGGAATTGAAGTCCCAATAAAAGCAGAATCAGGCTCTCCCCACCATATATGTTGTTAGCATGGAAGAAGCCTCCACAGGGTCACTTGAATTCAGTGAGAGAGTTCACACATAACATTCCTGTGATCCAAACCTGACAAAAAATCAGAAGCATGTGACTTTATTATTCTAGATGTCTTCTGTCATGGTACAGTCTTGTTGGAACCAGTCTAAGAAAGTCTCAACATAAAAATGAGTCAGAATTGGAAGAAAACTTTGTAAAACAGGCTCTTAAGCACCCTGTGACTTTCTGTGCAGAAAAGTTATACCGGTTTACATCAATCCAATTATACTGATGGGGTTTTTTTCTATGTAGGCTCAGCACAGAGATTCATGTTTAAGTGAAACCTGTATATTCAGCTGAAACAAAGAAAGCTCACAGACTCCATTTCCATCTCCTGCCAAGTGGGCACAGGAATAGTTTTATTACTCTCTATAGTATTACTGCTGATTTACTTCAGGGTGAGGCAAGGCCTTGTCCTTTACAAACTTCAGTTTTCTTTTTTATAGGCTGAAAACTATTCTGGATTTTCTCTTTCTCATGTAATGCTGCATGGTGAAGAAACATAACACTGAAAAACAAATCAACACATTTTATAAGCTTAAAAATTATTTGTATTATATTATATACACATTTACAACAGTATTATTCCTCGGGGAAAAAAGAGAACCTTCTTTTCTGCAGACTCTGAGGATTTAATGAGGGGTATTTACAAGGCACTTTCAGATCTTTTGAATGAACTGCAATTTTTAAAGATATACACAGTGTTATTATGACTCTAATGTCAATTCCCAACGTACCTCAGTTTAATATTAATCCCAGCAGAATACTGAGTTGCTTAGTAGAGCTTTGCTTGCTTTCTTCCTATTTCATAACTCAACTTATGTCTCAAATTAACACAATTTTCATTTATTCAGGATGCTGAGGGGGAAAAAAAAAGTAGGTATGAAGCACAGCTAGCCTGCATGGGCTTTCCATCAACCAATGTGGCTTAAAGATTAAAATGTTTAGCAGATTTGACAAGAGGACACAAAGTAAAAAAAAAAAAAAAAAAAATATACTAAGATATGTTTCTACTTTTTCTACTTTCCTTTAAAATTAAGACAATTTATTGATTTATCGAGAACATTTCATTTCCTTCTTCTGGACACAAGTTGTCAACTTTAAAAAGAATGTTTTGGGTTTTTTTGTTTGTTTGTTTGTTTGGGGTTTTTTGTTTTTTTTTTTGTTTGTTTGTTTTGGGTTTTTTTGTGTTTTTTTTTTTTGTTTGTTTTTTTTTTTTTGTTTGTTTGGTTTTTGGTTTTTGGTTTTTTTTTTTCCCTGAGGGAAAATAGGACTTGATTCCCTGTTTGACAGTTATGTTCAAAGTCCCAAACGAGATGAGGTGGCATCTTTAAGTCTCCGTGAAAATAGTGGATCTTGATTTCCCTGTAACAGGGTTGCAAAATGCAGATGGCAGGGGTAGCTTTGGCTGGTGCCTGCTGCTGGTCCTCCAACTATTTTATCCATGCATCTGATTCCTCCTTTCTGTTGTGTGGTTATGGAGGTGGCCTTGGAGAACCCTTGAAGACCAGACGTGGCTTGCTTGCCAAGCTTCACAGAGCCACAGTCTCTTGGGGTTTTGAAGCACCTGGAGCTGGAACTGTGTTTTTAGTCAAAGGGACAGCCGTGCAAACCTCATGTGGAACAGGCACTGACCGGCTCACTGAGGCCAAGGAGCTCGGGCTCGGCATCGCCCGAGCTGCACCCACAGGAGGCACAGAGGGGTCCGGCACAGCTCAGCCATGCAGCCTCACTTTGAACGGTGCAATCACGAATCAAATAGCATTCTTTCCTTAAACAGTGCTTTTACCAAGGGCCAGAATTACCAGTGGCGCTGATCCGCGCAGAACCCTCAGCGGGCACGGCTCTCTGGACGCTGGTTCAGGGGCTGAGAGCCCCCCTCGGTCCTGGTGGGCTCTGTGGGCTCGGTGGGCTCTGTGGGCTCTATGGGCCCAGTGGGCTCGGCGGGCTCTGTGGGCTCTATGGGCCCAGTGGGCTCGGCGGGCTCTGTGGGCCTGGTGGGCTCTGTGGGCTCTATGGGCCCGGTGGGCTCGGCGGGCTCTGTGGGCTCTATGGGCCTGGTGGGTTCGGTGGGCTCTGTGGGCTCTATGGGCCCGGTGGGCTCTGTGGGCTCTGTGGGCTCGGTGGGCTCTATGGGCCCGGTGGGCTCTGTGGGCTCTGTGGGCTCTATGGGCCCGGTGGGCTCGGCGGGCTCTGTGGGCTCTGTGGGCCCGGTGGGCTCGGCGGGCTCTGTGGGCTCGGTGGGCTCTGCCGCGGCCCGGCCGGGCGGGTGAACCGGGACAGGGCGGGACAGGGCGGGCCCCGCTGTGGAGCCGCGCACGGGGCCGGGCGGGGCCGGGGCCGGGCAGAGGCGGGAGCGGGGCCGGGCCGGGGAGAGGCGCGGCGAGGAGTCCCGTTAGAAGCAGCGCGGAGTCCGCCCGGGTCGCCAGCGGCGCAGGAGGAGAGACCGCCGTGTCGGGCCCGCCGGGAAGATGCCGAAGACGGTGGGTGCGGAGCGGGCCCCATGGCGGCGGGGCCGGGACCGGGGCCGGGGCCGGGCGGGAGCGGCCCGGGAGCTCCTCCGGCCGAGCTCGGGCGGTCCCCGCGCGGTGGCGGCGCCCCGGAGGGAGCCGAGGGGCGGGAGGCAGTGCGGGGCGGCGGGAGGCGGTGCGGGGAGCGGAGCGGGGCTGCGGGAGGCGGTGCGGGATGCGGGGCTGCGGGAGGCGGTGCGGGGAGCGGAGCGGGGCGGCGGGAGGCGGTGCCGGGTTGCGGGGCTGCCCGCTCGCCGCTCCACCTCGTGCCCCCCTGGCCCCGCTCCCCGCCCAGGCCCAGGCCCGGCCCAGGCCCGGCGCTGTCGCCCCCCCGCCCGCCCGGAGCGCCCCTCGGGGCGCGGCTCCCCCAGCCCGGGGGCGCCGGCCCGGCCGCCTCGTGTGCCCCGCGAAAGCACAGGCTGGGGTTTTCACAACTGGTAATTAGTCAGTTTGAGTTGCCAGGGAGCTTTGTCCCAGCTTGACTCGAGGTATTTCTTGGCTGGAGAGATTTGGGTACTTCAGAAAGTCCGGTCAAGTCCGTACTTGACTCTCCTCGCAGCGGGAGTTCGGTGACTAATGAGGAGCATGGGGTTTTTCCATTTAATTTCTCCTGGTTGAAGTAAAAATCGGTCCCAGCCCTTCATTGATAAAACAGGAAGGAGCGGGCTGGAAGTCTCTGGATGTTTCCTCACTGGAGTCATCTGAAATGGCCTAAGAACACCAAATGTTTAAGCTAAGAGTCTGTGGTTTACATAAAGGAGAGAGAAAAAGATCCTAAACAAAACCCCACCCCTGTGCAAATGGAAGTTGAAATACAATCCACGCTGATTTTCTTTTTTTTTTTTTGATAGTTTAATTTTATTACTTTAAAATTGATATTAAATTCCTGTTTGACTACTTTTCCCGACGTCTTAAATGCTGTCTCTCATCTCGCTGAGACAATAGCTGGATGATGATGGTTATTTAAACATTGTCATAAAGGATATGAAACTCAAGCTATGTCAAAGTGTAAAATGCAGTTGAGACCTTTTAGCCAGGGAGTTTACAGTCCTGAGGAGTGACTTCTTTTAGAGTGAATCGGCCGAGAAGTCCTGACCGAGTTGAAGGAAGGCTGGTGAGATGGGTTTCCCAGCACCAGGCTGGGAGGTGCTCATGCAACCTCTCCCTCTGCAGACACACCCTGCGCTGGCTTCACCACCTCAGTCTGCCGCTTTCTGGTTTTGACAGAGCAGTTCTGCTTTCGGAGCTTTTAAAAACTGGAGCAGATAGAGAAATGCAAGTCCTTTGCTGTAATGCTGTGTGTTGTACACTGCAGATTCTGCACAAAGCAGCTCCAGTGTAGTGCTTGTTGTAGCGAGCTGCAGGCATTCTGCTGTATCAGCCTTCCTTTCCTGCCCCATCTGCCCTGGTTGCAGAGCCAACTGAAATATTTTAAACATTGTTTCTTGATCTGTGGTTTGCAGGAACAGGATATGCTGGCATAACTGTGTAATCAGTTCTTCATGTGAAATAAACATGACTACTAGTGTGCTAGCTTAAGATTTGTTAATAGCTGCTTAATTAACAAAACAGTAAAATGCAAATAACTTTCCTCAGTCAAGGAAAAAATCAAGGTCAGATGTGGATGAAACCTGGGCAGTTAGATACAGTTATATGTGGACTTCATCACAAAAATAAATCCATTGTGAAGAAGACAGATGGAGGAAGTGTTCCAGGGAACAGTTCTGGCTGGGCAGGAAAAACATTTGTGTCTGAACTGGTAGCTCTTATCATTCATCTCACCAGGCTTACAGAAACATGCTGCTGCGTGGCTTGAGCAGCAAAAGCTGTTGAGTTCTGAGTCTCTACTCCCCTTCAAGCTAGGCTAAATGTTAACAAAATGGAAATCTCTAGCTAGATGTGTTACGAGAGATTTGCTGTGAGTGGCACTATGCGGTGTAGCACTATTAATAAGAATCCAAGATTAACTGGTAACCTTTGAACTAGTGCACATGATTTGCTGTTGTGACTTGCAATGTCTGCACGACTAGAGGGTTTGGTTGTTGGAGGCCTATTTAGAAAGTCTGTCATGGATAAGTCTGTTGATTCTGTCATGCTTTTAACAGGAAAGCTTCACTCTTTTATCTAGAGGGATCTTACAGTTAAGCAACCAATTGTGGTTTAAGTTTTTTGTGTTCTGAAGAGTTTGCAAGGTGTGAACAGTTAAAGCAGGCACCAAAGAAGGCACATAATTTCCCCCCGTGCTGTATATTGTGAAGGGTGGAAGTAGTTGAATGCTAAAACATGTCTTGTAAGCCGTTGTGAAGCTCTGGAAAATCTCTGCCCCAGTTGTGAACGGTCTGTTGCTTTGCCATGAGTAGGGCTCTGATCTTGCCCTGACTGACTAGTGCTCTGATCTCTCACTGAGTCACTTCAGGCTGGTCAGTGCTGAAGTCACACTGTTTCACATCCTGATGGAAGTGAATCAGCTGTCATGTTGGTGGCTAGTCAATGCCCCACAGTTAATCCCTTGAACTTTAGTATTACAAAAAGCATCTTAGTTGTGGGATGGAAAGTGACCTTTTTTTAGTTAGGTTGGTGGTTTTTTTCTTTTGAACCAGTCATGCCTATTTAATGGGCTGATACTTTATTTTTAGTTATTAGAAAAAACAAGGCTTCTGCATCAGGATTCATTGACTATTTTGCCTGCATGTACTTACTTTGTGGCTATATGAATGGATAGGCCCCTGAATTTGAAATGTGAGCATCCATTGCATGTGAGGTGTGCATTCAACTGCCCTGTCACGAGGACTTGAGCAGTTCTGTTTTAGGTAATATAGTCTTTACCCAGTGTAGAGAAATGATTTTAATCAAAGCTAATCTTGTGAATACAGAGAGCATCAGACTAAGGTATGATGAAGTTTGGACTGTTGCCTTTTCCCTCATACTTTTTAAAACTCAGCAATAGCTATTAGGGCCATCAGGGACCCTGTCTGTAATTTGAATTGATGGCCCTTATTCCCAGTTGGACTCCAAAGGTCCCTGAAGCTTAACTCCCTTTATTCTTTGGAACTTCAGCTTTCTGGTTAGACTAAAGGTAACTGAGAGACTGAGGTAGGTATCAGGAGAACCCTCTGGGTAATTAGTTTCTTTTGTGTAGCTGCAATAAGACAGCAATTATGAGCAGAGTGCTGCACTTGAGTGATACTTTTTTTTTTTTTTCCCCAGCGAGGAATTTGCCACAGGTCGTGAAGGTGAAGGGTGAAGTGATGAAAACTGTGTCTTTAACGAATGGGCACTTCTTTCTTGGGGCCCTGGATTTGGATCCTGTTGTGCTATGAAGGAGCTCTAGAAGCATTCTAGATGCCTTCTGTCTTATCTCAGGACTGACCCTCTGGTGTTATATTGCCTCCTTTCCCTTACTCGGTATAACTTGGGAAGTTTAGCAGCACTGATCAAAGTCAGACAGGCTTTAGTTTGACATGTGTGCTAGATTTTTAGGCAAACTCAATCCCATCACCAGCTTCTAATACTTACCAGAATATATGACTTGCTGTAAAGAGGTGTGTATGAGCGCTCCCAAAGACTTTGCTTTATAAAGAAGCCTGTGTTTCCCCTGTTGATGAATGTCAGATGCCTTTACTTCAGAAGCAACAATAGCTAAAAGATGCTGAGTGTACAGTGGAACCAGGTAAACTACTGAACTGGTATGCAATGAATTATCTGTAGCTTTATACCTAACATGGCATTTTTCAAAACTGAAAAAGCCTTTACACCATAGTTTGTCTTGTATCCATCAGCTTGGTTTCTAAATTCTGCAAGAATAGTAAGGTTTTGCCTCATGTCAGATGAAGCAATTAAGCCTGATGGTGAGCAAAAGCTTCTGTTTGGTATTTTTAAGGCTTATATGTACAAGTTAAACAGGGATTTAAAGTATACCATTGATGATAAACTAGCATTCACTTTATTTTTACATACTGGTAAAACCTTCCTTTCCCTTCTTATGGCAAGCCCTGCACCTGACTGGCAATGTTGGGCAGAAAACATCAGTTATAGCGGTTTTATGCTGTAGCGAGCAAGAATTGTTCCAAGTGCCTGATCTGAATTGATGGTCATGATCCAGTTCATAAAACTTGAAGGTAACAGTATTGGGTTTAAGAATGCTTATCATACCAGCGTTCTAGAAGATTGAACGTGTTAGTTGACTTCTTTATTTCATTTTTGACCTCTCTGTCTGTTGCCTGAGACAGTGGAACAAGAAGCTGGTTGGTGAAGTGCACCCAATAAAAGGAGCCCAAAGAGGACTTTAGGTCTGCTGCTTCTGTTGTAAGAATCCTATGGGGAACAGAGTGCCTTCTAACAGGGGTTCATCATCACTTGCTTCTTGCAAATATCCTGTCACCATGACGTTTACAGGCAGTATCTCTTCTGAACCTTCAAGGCGTTGCAGCCCTTTCCTTGGGTAATTCTACCTTGTCTGATTAATCACCCCTGAAGGTTAATTACAATTCATGCTTTTCTCATGAGGATGGTTTATAAGATGTCTTAATATGGACTTTTTTTGACAGGAAATGGCCTCACTGCCTCTAGAGGGAACTTGTTTCAGTTTTTTTCTTTTTATAATGTCTAGTCAGAAATGAAATCCTGCTGCAAAGAGCTCACTAAGTCTCTAGGTAGCTGCTTGAAAGACAGCTGCTGAACTGAAACTGAGGGATTCCAATCGCTTCTGTTCGTGACACTTGGTGTGCAGGGGGCCGGGACCCTCCAGGCCGCTGGGCTGGGCATGTCCTTGCTGACCAGTGGCCACACCCCAGAGAAGCTCCTCTGGAAGAGGTAGCTCTGGCTCTGCTCCAGGGTATGAAGGAAGCTGACTAAAAGCTTCCTCTAGCTACGTCATCTCCTGGAGCCTTTCCTGGCTTCGTGCAGCTCAAACAACCTTATTTGGCTGGCTTCTTTTTTTTTTTCTTCTCCCCCCACCCCCTTTTGTGCAGGAGAGGGCCTCCCTAAATTTGCACAATAAAGCTGTTATCTGTGCTTAATCACTCTTCTGAGGACTACAGCTGGGTCTGCTTGAAAAAGAGTTTAAGACCTCAACTCTTCTGATCCCTGTTTTTCTCCCATCCCTGTGTCCCGTTTGTCTGTCTGCTAAATGCTGTTAAAAGAAACCAGCTACAGCGAGGAGTCTTTGCTGCTGCAGGTACGTTATTGGAAAAGAGGAAATCTCTCTCTGCCCAGGAATAATCCAGGGCAATTTACTGATGCAAATTAAGAGTCATAGTAAGCAGCTAGTTAATTGCTTGATTTTCTTTAAGGGTTTTTGGGAACAGTGGGAATTTCCATAGTGCAGCCCATAATACTGCATCTAAGGAGTTTGTTTTTATCCCACATGAAACTTCCAAAGTAGGCTGAAGTCTCTAGATTGATGGAATGCTACTATTTTGGGCACATCTCTTTGTAAATCTCCTGTGGCTGTTTCTCGGTGGAGTATTCAAGTATTTTGGAAGTTGTGGGCAGAAAGCCCACCTTTCTTACTCCAGTAGCTAATACTGACACTTGCAGTAATGTTGAAAGCAAGTTTTTGGCAGGGAGATAGGAAGAGGCAGTCGCTGGCAGGTTTGGTGGTTATAAGACCACAGGATCTCAGCTACAACTGTGTGGAGCTTTAGAACCTGAAATTGCAGAGATTTGGGCCTTATATTGACAAGAGACAATTGTGGCTATCAATAGTTAAGTGATCTAGTGCTGCTTCCTTCCTGTGCTGCCATGAAAGGATATCTTCACTTCTGTGAATGTGTGATCCTCAGTGGAGTTAGTGGGGCAGTCAGAACCTCCTCACCTTTGTATAGCAGCTTGTTGAATTTGTATTAAATGAGGAGAAAACTCTCTGAAGATGTTTTTAAAGGCATGACTTCTGTGAAATGCTTTTATCTAGTTGCTCTAACATCTCCGAAGCTGTAGTAGTTGGTCTGAGAAACCTATGCAAAAATACAAATTACGGATGAAAGAATGATGATTGGTTCTCATTGCATTGCCAGGCTAAGGAATAGGAGTGCTTGACGATGCTACATTTCTTTCCCTCTGGCTGTTCTGGTTCATGAATAGCTACAGACAAGGGCACAGGGGAGCCCCTAAAGGAGGAAGGAATGAATGAATGAATGAATGAAAAAGCTCCACATCTGATCAGCTCTAGAGAAACATGCAATTAGTCAAGAACGAGAATATGGACTGGGGGGTGAAGAGGCAGACTCCTTTTTCTGCCAACTACGATTCTATGTAGAGAAAAATGAAATTTCAGAAGAGTTCAGAAAGAATAACTGATGCAGTGAATTGGAGAGCTATTCATAGTCCAGACTGAGCTGTACTCTCTTGCAAATTTCTAGTTCTGTTGGTCAGCTTGTTTGTTTTTTAGAGGAAGGCTACTCAGGAGACAGGACTTCAATGTCCTGCAGTATGAATACTGTAAAAACCTTCTTGTTGCACTTATTTTTTGATTTTGGTGGTTTTTTGTTGGTTGGGGGTTTTTGTGTGTGTGTGATTGTTAAATTGGTGTCAGAAAATCTTGCATGCAGCAAATCAGAGAACTTTTATTCTGCCATTGCATGTCTCCTGGTGTTCTTAAGGTAGAATCATTGAATCGTTTAGGTTGGAAAAGACCTTTGAGTCCAACTGTAAACTGATAACTTTTTGCAGCCATGAACCATTCTTGTATGTCGGTATATCATTGATATGTACTTTTCCTTTGTAAGCCCTGGTCAGAGTCTTTTTTTCTCCCTGGATTGGGAGACCTGGTTATGGTGGGGAAGTGATGAAGTAAAGGAAAAACCTGCCACTGCAATCTGATCAGTCACTTAGTCACAGCATTTAATGAATGTATTTGGTTTTATGTAACATAGGCTAATAAACTGTGGAATTCTGAGCTAAATCTTTCCTTGCCATAGCCTTTAAATGGTATTGACCTTGAGTCTCCTTTGTTAATTCTGTGCTTAGTTACTGTGTCAAAACTGAGAAGCCAGAGAAATAATTAGGATGAAGTGTCATGGTGCTTGACATCATGTTTCCCATCCCCCAGAGGTGTGGCTTTTTGTCCATAATGTCTCTAAGAATATAACTATGGTATAGATTTTATTTATTTTTTAATTCACTATTCCAGAATAGTGTGCTCAGAGGGTGAAAAAAATTTATTTCATCAGTACACTAAATGTCTTTTCAGGCAGTTTGCTGGGTGGACAAGAGGGTTCTGATTGTGTGGGTTTTTTTCTTTGTTAAAATCCAGAGCTTGCTATCTTTATAACAACTGTAATCCAGAGGACTTGCAGAATGGCAGCAAATACTTCTGCAGACACACTGTAAAAAGTAAGGTAGTTCGGCAGCTGACAAATTCAAACAGTATCAGGTTGCCCAATAAAAAAGTGGTGATACGAAACCCACAAAGTCCAGTACATCCTCTTATATGAAAACAATCCTGTTAGTCCTTGTAGTGTGGCAACTCTCTGGCAACCTGGGAGTTTCCGTTAGAAGTGATCGAGAAGGAGAGATTTGTATATATGTATTAAAAGTAAGGTTTACTTACAGATCATTAAGCAGATGCTTTAAGGAATGTTTGGCCTGCTCATATCAAAGTCAGCAAAAGGAACATGGCATAAAATCTTTGTATAGACGTTTCTGGAAATACTTCCACCAAGCATACTAGAGGTGGCTCTTGCAGAAGCTGACCAATAGTGTCTCTCTGCAGGGAAATTGATAAGAACTGGTGCTCCAGGCACTTTTGCTAACCCTAAAAAAAAAAAAAAAAAAGTGATGCTGACCCCTGGTTAAGAAAGAGTTAGCAAATAAAAATTTTGCATAAAAGGGTAATAATAAGTACAGTTAATATTTATTTCAATTTTGTGAGGATGTCTTCCCCTTATTTTAAACAAGAATTTCTATCTCCCAACATGTTAGATATTGGAAACATGGATGTAGTTTCAGATATGCTTACTTGCTTTCTTGGTGAGTTTCTTCCTTTCAAGAAATAGATAGGCTTGTCACAGCCTCTACTTAGAATAGAATTGTTCAGTTGGAAGAGACCTACAGTGATCATCTTGCCCAGCTGCCTGACCACTTCAGGGCGGACCAAAGTTAAGGGCACTGTCCAAATGCCTCTTAAACTGACAGGCTTGAGATATTGACCCCCCTCTCCAGAAAGCCTGTTCTGGGGTTTGGCCAGCCTCTTGGTAAAGAAATGCTACCTCGTGTCCTTTCTAAACCTCCCCTGATGCAGCTTTGAGTTATTCTCATGCATCCTGTCCCTGAATCCAAGGGAGAAGAGATCAGCACTTGTGTCTCCATGCCCCCTCCTCAGAAAGGTGCAGAGAGCAGTGAGGTTACCCCTCAGCCTCCTTTTCTCCAAACCGGAGAAACCCAGAGTCCTCAGCTGCTCCTCAAAGAGGAGCCTTCTAGCCCTTCTCCAGCTTTGCAGCTGTACTCTGGACGAGTTCAGGCACCTCAACACCATGGTGGAACTCAGCACTGCACACAGTACTCCAGGTTAGGTTGCACCAGTGCTGAATACAGTGGGACAATCTCCTCTTTTGATCGGCTGTTTTAGCTGTGTTTGATGCCCTCCAGGGCATGTTTTGCCCTCTTGTCTTCAAGGGCACACTGCTGGCTCCTCTTGAGCCTGCTGCTGACTGGCACTCGCAGATTCCTTTCTGCAGGGCTGCTCTCCAGCCACTCCTCTCCCAGTTTGGGCATGTGCCTGGTGTTACTCAGCTCCAGGTGCAGAATTTGGCATTTGTTCTTTTAAAATTTTGTGCCATCGATCTGTCACGCTCTGATCTATCTAGACGTCTCTGCAAGACCTTGTGTCCCTTGAGAGAGTCAACAGTATTCCCAGTCTGGTATTGTCAGTACATTTGCTAATGGTGCATTTAACTACTGCATCTAGATCATCAATAAAAGAACTGAACAGCACTGGCCCTATTAAGGAGCCCTGAGGGACACAACTGGTGACTGGTTGTCAGCCAGATGCAGCGCCATTCCCTGCAGCCCTTTGCGCCTACTGCCACTGGTTCTTCATCCAGCACATCTTGTGCCTCCTCATCTTGCAATTGGACAGCTTGTCCAGAAGGATGCTTTGAGGGACAGTATCAAAAATTTTTACCAAAATACCAAAAAACTACACTGACCACCTTTCCTTCATCCGTTTGGTGGGTGACCTTATTGTAGAAGGATATCAAATTAGGACTGTGCCTTCATGGCCCATGTTGGCTGTGCCTGATGATTGCATTGTCCTTTAAAGAAAGGCCATTGAAATGTCCTTTAAATGCCTTTCAATATCGCCCAATTACTTGCTTAATCTACTTAGTATCTGACCACTAAAACAGACATTTAAGAAAGCAAAATTGCCTGGAAACCTGGATAGGTTGAAAGAAACTTGCTTGTATTGTAGCTGAGACAATAGAATACTTGATGTCTAAGCAATAACAATGTGCAAAATTGTGACATGTTTGTTTTAGTGTATGTGGTTTGTGTGTGTTTTGTTTTCAAAACCACCAGAGTTGTCCTTTAGGGATGGCACTGGATTATATTACTCATTATATTCATATGTTCCTCTTAAGCTTTGTCAGCATTAATTGAGACAGTGTACAGCATGCCTAAGAAGAGTGTTGCTTTTCTAGTTTATTGTTTGTAACTACTATGTATTGCATCCAAATGTTGAGAAATGTCTGTGCTCTGTGAGATGAGATCAAAAGCCTAAGCATCAATAACTACTTTGCCAATACCTGGTTATTTCATTTGACCCTACATGTGTCTATATATTAAGGAAACTTAAAACCACTTTTGGAAAAGTGACTGGTTAACTGCATTTAGTTTATTTGGATAGATAATGAAAACTTCAGCTGAGATGTGTCTGGCTGTATTCAATATTCTATGGCTACAGTTACCCTCAGGGAAAAATCAGGATGAGCTGAGAAACAAAGATTTTTCTATTTCTGAAAATGTGCTGTGTGAGCAACTAGATTTTTGTTGCAGTATCTGTATTTTTCACCAAAGAGCACTCAATATGTGAACTTGTTTGCTTTGGTGAAATAAAGGAAGCAGGGACCAGTAAAATGGTTATGTTCTAGCAATATCTACAGTCTCCTAGAGAACCAGAAACTGCTGTATGAACTGTTAGACATGACTGCTCATTTTGTGAGCTGGCTCAAAAACTCCTATGGTTACTGCAGCTTGAATGGGGTCAGAACCGGCTAGTGCTAGTATTACTTAAAATATCAGAAAGCTCCAAGTCTGTGGTTGGAACTGTGGAAGGCTTGGAGAATGTTCTTACTCAGCACCATAGAATGCTTTATCACTAAACCCAGAAAATATTTGGATAAGCAATGAATCTTAGTTCTCCAGCCTGCAGCTCTGTTGTGCTGACTTTGTTACAGAAGCTGAACTGTAACTTATTCTTTCCTGGAACACTGATGTGCCATACCTTCCTTGTTGCTATAATGTTAGTCCTTTGCTCCAAAGAGCAATCAAGGAGCCCCTGTTACCTTGAGTTGGTATTTTAAAAAGCCAAGTGTTGGCATAATATTTTTTTGCTTTGATTAAAACACTAAACTGAATCTGAAACTGATGGTATTCTGACTCAGTCATGAGAAATTGGGAAGCAGCAAGCTCTTGAGCACTCAGAATTTTCTTATTCTTCTTTTAATGACTTGCTGCTGTGAGTGTCTTGGGCTATATGAAATCTATAGTCACCAGTCTTCTTGGTGTATGCCTGGGGTCCCGTGTTCACAGCTGCCTATGCAGAAGCGCATTAAATCTCAAAAAACTCAAGTTTTTTTTTTGCTTTTATCTTGCTCTGTGGTTTGTTACTAACATCTCAAGTTGAAGGGTGACTGCAAGCTGCAATGCAATGTGTTATGTTCAGTTTGAATCCCCGTTTGCACACCCAGCAGTTTAGGGTAGAGATCTCTGAATGAGCATATTGTCAGCATCTTCAACTGTAAGAATATATCACTGTAGTGTTGTCTTGAATCTCTCAAAAGACAAAGCAAATAGAAGGACTAAGTAACTTCCAAGTCACTAAAAGATCAGACCAATCAACTGAAGATGAGGTGTCCTGAACAGTGCTTGCTTCAGCATCATACACAGGAAATACAATGCTATCTTAGTGTTTGTTTCCACAAATGATAAAAAATCAAGTAGAAGTCTGACAGAAGACTGTCCTGCTCTTTTGCTGCTTCAGGTTCTGACAAATTTAATACAGAAGCTTTGTTGCTTGCTCTGTACTTGATTTGCCTCAGTGCAAAGTCTTTTCTGGCACTAAGTATCTTAGTCAGAGGAGGTGACAAGCTGCTTCTCCCATGGCAAAGCTTTGAATGTCTTTCATATTGTAAAAAAAACCCAAAAAATAAAATAAAATGTTTTAGTGTCTTTTTTTTCCCCTCTGTAGGAGCTCTTGGACTGTGTGCTGTGTTGCTCTGTTTTTTCAAGTTTTTCTGTGTCTTTTTACAAATTGCTATGTGCAAATAGCTTCAGACTCAGAAAAGTTTGGCATAGAGGACTTTTTTGTGAAACGCTTTTACAATATTTTAATGGCAGCTTTGATTTGGAAGGATTTGAAAGTAATTGGGATCTGAGAGGATTCAGACAGTCTTGTAGACCAAGTGATTTCATTGGTTTGCCATTCCCTTAGAGAAAGATGGGTTATTAGAGGCATTAATGTGGGTGTATCCTTTTCCACAACAAACCTGAGCAAAGGGTAGTTAGCAGCTTTTCCTGCTCCCAGTGTTGTGGAAATTTGCAGTTAGGGATGAGGTAGCCTAAATGCAGGAACGTTAAAGGAGCCCCAGACTTTGATCAAAGTTGAATTCATGCCTGCGAATCCTATCCTGCTGTACCTTAGCATGTGGAAAAAAAATGAAAACTTAAAAAGCAACCCTACAGGGCAGGTCTGGGTAAGAGCTGAGCTCTCAAGTTGACCTGTGAATGCTCTTGGCAGAAGATTGCTTTTCAGAGTCCCTGCCTCTGTGTAGTCTAGTGAGTTTACTTTTGTAAGTTATATTTTGCATGTATGTTGACTTAGATGTACTCAGCATCTGGCTATTTCTCTTCCTACTACCCAGTTGTGTTTTTCAGTTTTGACCTGCAGCTTTAGGAAGACCACTAACAGTTTGGCTTATCTACGTTGTTTGGCTGCATAAAGATAGTCCTTAGCATCTCTGTAGAGGAGGATAAAGGGTCTGAATGTTGAAACCGCAAATCGTGTGAGGAGATTGCTCCTGCCTTCTTGATACAAGGTGTCAGTTTATGCCACAAGCATTCTGAATGTTACAGGGTTGTCCCCCAACAACCTCTGCAGTCTTGTAGAATTACTTTAAAATTAAGCCTGGAGATAACCCTAGAAGTCATGTGGTCCAACCCCATGCTCAGAGCAATGCCAGTTTTGAAGTTGGGTCATTTTCTAAGTTAGATTGGATTGTTCAGGGTCATGCTTTTGTTACAGTGGGACAATAGTTCTTAACAAAGATATCTTGGAAAGTGCTGGAACTTAGGAAGTATTGTGTAGGTGCCTGAAAGTTCTTAATTTCAGTTTCTGGAGTGGCATGGAGAAAGTAAAATAGCAAGTCAAGTATAATGATTAAAAACTATCAAAAGCAAACCCTTTTTTAAGGAACTCTTAGTATAAGCTCATGACTTTTGAGTACAACTATTTTGCCTGTTGTGTTTGCTGGTACACAATGATCTGTGCAGGACATCTGGTTATGTTCAGGTAATGTTCTAAAACACTTTCCCCCATGAAGCTGGAGTAGGCCAGAAGATGGTGTTGGGCTCTGGGAGTCCTGAGGCAGTATCTTCCCAGTCATTTGATAGTTGCTTCTTAGCTTATAGCACTGTTTGAAAACATGCAGCCCTGTAGCAAACTGGGAGTAGCTTGCCACTGTAGTAGTCACTGGAACTCTAAGGCTTTATTATGTTTTTTAAAACATGACTCAATCTCTTTGTAAGGCAGTAGAGACAGCTACAGTCTAGCTTAAGTCCACCAGATGCTACTTAGAGTCAGGTAGCTGTAACTTTTTTAAATAGACTTTGTGAGAACACCTTGAAAGATTAAAAAATAATGGGTCTGGAGGAGGTAAAGCAGGTATGTATGCCTGGCAGTGAAGAATAGGAAATGGTTCAATAGCTTGGTCCATCTTGTCCAGTCATACCCAAAAGGCCATCTTGTCTTTCCCTTTCCGTAGCCAGTAGCAGTGCCCCTGTGTAAATGTAGTGAACAGGACCAATGAAACAGTTCTGCTGGAGACAATAACGGATGAGTTATTTCCACCCTGATTCATTCTTTGTTCCTGCTTGTGGCGTAATTGTGGAGTATGAATGTGAACCCTGGGAAGTGATTAGGAGGGTGCAGGCTCTTTGGGTGGTGGGTGCACACGTGGCCTCTGCTGGCAGTGCTCTCTGCAGCTCCCCTGCAGCTCTGTGCCCCTTCAGGAGCCTTTTGGGGACATGATGTGCTGTGTGTCCTACTGTTGTAGCTACTCATCTATATTAGGAAAGCCCAAATGCTTGAACTAGATGGAACTTAAAATAACAAAGGGTATTTTAGCAATCACAGACTGGTCTTTTATAAGCTATGGACAGTCCCGACAAAACTATTTAAAACCTAAAATAAGTTGGTGGTGAGGGAAGCAAGTGTGGGTGGGGAAACTGAATGTTAAAAAGTGGAGGAAAAAAAAAGGAAAGAAATCCTGCATTTTAAGGACCTAAATAGATAGAAAAATGCAGACAGCCTAAATGAGACCCTGTAGTGAAAGGAAGTTGCAGGATTTGTCTAGCATGCTGGAAATGATAAAACTGAAAATCACAGGATGATGAAACAGCTTTACTTCACACTTGACTGTGTCTGCAGTTAAATTTGGAGGGATGGCTCATAGTCTGGGCAGTCAGATCGCACAGTAAGACTTGTGTTCTAGCTCCTAGAAGTCTGGCTATTGTTCAGATGTTCAGTGAGGGCTGTGAGCTGGCCAAGAACTTGAGTTGCCACACCCAGGCAGTGCTCTGAGCGTCCGGAACAGGCAGCCTTGTGTTCAGCTCCCCTCTCTTTACCAGAGCTAAGCTTCTAGGAGTCTCTCAGGTGAAGGACAGAGAGAAGCACGTGAAACAGATAAGCGTGCTCTGACTTTTTATCCAAGCATGAGTCCTTCAGAAGGAAGAGCCTAGTCACAACAGTTATCTTCATGCTTTCTTCCCTGTGGAAAGTGTCTTTAATTATAAGAAGAGTGTTGGAGCATAGCTATTTTATTTGCCCTTAATTCCAAGTTACCTCTAAAACAATTTTTACCTGCAGCTGAATTTAAGACCTGTACATAGGGACTGAGTATTTAGTCTGTTAGCTTGTGAATCTGAAGTACTTACTGTACATGTAATGCCTCTATGCAGCTCACACTTGTGTTGTTTTCACACTTGTCTCAATCTTGTTTTGAGCCCCTTCCAGCAAAGTAGCTGCTTGTGATTTTGGTAGACATCCACTGGGTGCTAGGCTTGGGAAACTCCTTGGCTATTTGGAAATATGTCCTTGCTACCTGTCTTGACTGCTCTTTGAACTGGGTCTTTGCAACTGTTAAACAGTAGTGGGAAATCCTCTGCCCTTGGGATGAGGATGGGGAGAGAAGAACTTAACTAACACAAGGTTAGAGGTGGGGGAAAGTTGCTTTCTAAGAGTCTTTTCAGAAAATCTGAAGTGCTTCTGGTGGCGGTGAGTGCAGGGACTGTTTTGCTGGTCGAGTTACTGGAGTCACAGCTGGGATCATAACACCCTTGTGCAGTGTACATTGGGGGTGGGGGGTGCGGCACAAAATATTTGTTTATAAACTGTGAGTAGGATTGCCTGGGAGGAACACAGAATAGCTGTGAGGAATATCACCCATACCACTGCTGGCATTCGAACACATCCACTGCCCTTTGAACTGCCCTTAGGTCGAAGAGCTGTAGCATGGGGTATGACATGACAGCTCTGACATGTGAAGTACAGCTGCCAACCCTACTATTAGTGTGCAGATGCCATAGTAGGTGTGTACTATTCTTTTCAGAGAAAAGCACCTTTTAAGGGCACAAAAAAATTGTGTTTAGGAAACACAAAAAAACCCGAAACGAAACCCAAAGCTACGCAGATCGTAGAAGTTGAATTATGGCAACTGCATATGGCTAGGTTTTGCTTCAAGTTTTGCCTCCTCATCCAGATGTTGCAGAAAAGGGCTCAGGTTTTTTTTCCCTGTGATATTTTAATTTCCTTCTGAGTTTTGACTAGGAACGGATGTTCTTGCTAAGTCACTCAAACAACAGGTACAAAAATAGTTATTCCAAGGGCTTCTTCAAACTAGCTCTAAAGAAAGAGAAAATGGCACCATTCATGACTTGGAACAGCTACAGGAAAGCAAAGAGAGGTGCATAAAGAATCTATTTCTGAAAAAGGAAATGGCAAAACTAGAGGAATTGATCCATTGCACAAGGTTGGGAGTAAATTGTATAGTAAGTGGCATACAAGTATCTGAATTTGATTAAATGTGGAGATCCACCCCTGGCTGCTTCTCCTGGCTGAGTGCTCTCATCTTGCAACTCCTTTTTTCAGACTGAAACCTGTTTGCCCGCTTAAGAGCATGGCAGTCTGCTAGCAGCCATGGGGTTCAAGCACCATTTGTAGGATGTGACTGGTTGAGAAGGAAGGAATTACATTCAAGTACCTCTAACTTGGAAACATGTAATTAATGATTCTGGAAGCTGTGTTGGGAATAGGGGAATTCCCTGCCTTTTTTTTAATTATTTTTTTTTAATTAGTAGCTTTGTAGTAATCTTTTTATAAAGTAGAAGTATTATTCCTGAAAAGTTTGCCTACCCAGATCAGATCACTGATTAAACTGAGTAAACGATTCTTCCAGACTTCTAAAATGCAGCATTCTCCAGCCCTATGAAGCAGCATTGGCAAAGCCCTGGTTTTGCCTGGCTCTGTGCTTGTGCATTCGGAGTGCCTGCTTGCTACTAACCAAGGGAAGTGTCTCTGGAGCTTTGAAGCATTGATTATGAGAAAGCTTGCAAATCTGGGACAGTGTGCATGAGTGAAGGCATTGAAAGGCAACTGCAAATGACAGACCCTTTGCATGAGGGTTAAGCTTTTTTGAAGCCCTCTGAGCTCTGTGAATGTGATTTGAAGGAGACCTCATTTTTCAAAGATTGTCCTTGTGGGTAGTAAATCTGATTCTCCACCACTTGAGAGGGAAAAAAAAAAAGCCCTAGTTTATAGAAGGGTCTGAAGTAGGACTTCCTGACTAGATAAAAGTAACTGATCTCTGGACTGATAGACATGTCCTGCAAGGATGATCCCCTTGGACTCCATTTGGTGATCCTCTCGTCAGGCCCCTCTGAATACTAGGTATTGATCACTTGCAAAGGAGGACTTAAACACAAAGGTAGCTGTGACTTCTCACACTTGGTCTTGAGAACCAGAAAAGCAACAAAATACTGCTGTGTTGCTCTGCCCTGTAGGCATTACCTTTTCAGTGGCAGCAAGTGCCTTCAGGGAAACCGGGTTGTTGTTGTTGTTGTTTGGGGTTTTAGTGTTTGGGTTTTTTTTCAGTTGGGAGCATTGCTGATTACCACTTGCTGTATGGAAGAACTTTATTTTCCTTATCATCACTGCAAGATAAGCGGTACAAATTAACACAAGAGACTATTTTGAGATTAACAGCCAAACAAATGCACTCTGCGGCTCTGACCATACTGCAGTATGACAGGAGGGTTTATATTAGAATAAATTGCTTGGTTTCCTGTTTTGAAACTCACTGCTTTAGCATTATGTTTTGTATCAGATTTTTAGTCTCCTCTTCTTACCCTTTTCAGGAATAAGAGTTGGCTCTTTCAACCACTGGATGCAATGCAATGCCTGCTATAAACCCTTTCAGAAAACTCTTAGAGAAAATGCAGTTGGAGTGGACACAGAATTGGCTTATTTTGAACCCCTTTGTTAGGTAAACCAGAAATTCTTTGCTCATCCAAGCTTCACGTGGGACAGTGTATCTTTTTAATGGCCAATATGCTGCAACTAGGTTTCCCCACTGCCCCATGTTAGTAAATCGGTGCTATGAAGGTGAACTTTGCTGGGAGCTATGGGCAAAGTGCTCTCTGCACTGGTGTCTCTGCTGCAGTGAGGTGCCAAATGCGTGCATGTCACAGGGTCCATCTGCCTGGGTGGTGCTGCTTCCACCCTTTCTCTATCCAGTTTCTGCAAGCAAACTTCTCAAAGCTGTGAACTTTCTCAGTCTTGCTGGCTGCTGCTCTGGCTTGCTTCCTCCCGCTGTTCTTGGCAGCATGGTCCCTGAAACTCTGTGGGTGCTGTGGTTTGCTGCCCACATGAGCCATCTTGCCTTGCTGGGGACTAAGAGCAGTTCCTGGTGGTGGGAGGCACAGCCCTAGGCTGGCTTTGCTCAGGTGTGGCTCCACAGCCGCTTCTGAATCCAAGCTGGCTTGCTGTTGTGCTCCTTCACAGGGAAGTAATAAGACTGTGTGAGCACAAATCTGGTTAGTTTTATCCTGAATTCTTCCCTGACCATGCTTGCAGGTGCTCACATGAGAGCAGGGCTGTGAAACTGAGCCAGCAGCAGCTGCCCCTTCTCTGCTGCAGAACAACCTGTGCTGCTAGAGCAGGGCATGGCCAGCACCATCCACAGCTTTGGGCTGCACCAGAGCCAACAGAACTGCCTGTCCTAGGGTGGCAGCTAGTGGGGCCTTCTCCCACCTTTTCTTCAGGTTACCATTCACCCAACTTGCTAGTGTATGATAATCATCCTGCAATTCAAGTTATTAACTGTTTTAAAATAATTTTTACTTCAAATGCTTATCTCTTATACAATACCCTCATAATTGCTGTCTGGTAAAATGTTTTCAGATAATCTTTGCTTGTGTCCATTTTTAGTCTTAACATTAGATGACTAAGATATGTATATGCAAAGTAGCTCAAATTTTAAGTAACATCAACTCTGTCTTCAGGCTCTTCACTAAAATCATTGAGAATAATTTAAAGAGTGAGTTCCTGCTAAAGGCTTTATGCAGGTACCAAAAGAAAGCTACTTTTTTTTTTTTTTTACATGCTATAGCGTGTAAGTCATACTTCTGGCTCACTGGTACTGAGTGTATCAACGGTGGGCAAGCTTTCTTCTCTGTTGGTGGCTTTATTCAAGTTGTCATAGTGGAGTAGGATGAGGCACCTTCTGTGGTTTACTCCCTGCCCTGCTCTCCAGTCAAAAGAGAAGTGCTGTGTCTGCAGTGGAGAGAGCTGGGAAGCTCCCAGGAGCTGCTGGGAGGGTTAACCTCTCTCTGGAGACTGCAGTGTGGTGTCACTGCTGCTGTTATGAGCTTAGAGGTATGAAAAGGCCCTTTAAGACTGCTGGAAGGGGGCTTGGTTAATTAAGTGTAATCCCTTGAGAAATTGTAAGCACTTTCACATGACCTGATTCCAGCCTCCCCCTGACACAGAGGACCCAGGGCTGTTTTGACAGGGTGCTTGCGCTGGGGAAGGAGCCAGATGTCTGTGAGTATGGTGGGTCCTGGAAGTGTGGGGCATCACCTCTGCTGCCCCTCCAAGGCAGTGCAAAGCACAATGCACTTATACTCTCTGCTGTCCTGAGGGGGCATGTGTTGGCTGACCAGTATAGTGGGAAGGGAGGTACAGCACTGGGGAGCATTCATAGGCCAGAATTTACTTGCATTTTCTCAGGAACAGGGGAGCAATTCTTATTAATCTTGCTGAAAGCCAAAACTGGAAAGGTTTTTAGATTATTGAGGTGCATTAGGAGATCTTGAGTTCTTGCAGATCCAAATGGATTTGATGTGCTTCTCTGGTCAGACCTCTTGGAACTGATGCAGGGTTTTGATGTAGTATCTTTATATGCAGTAACTGCTGGGTAAACTGGTGCCCTGAAGCACAGAGGCTATAAAGGTTAGCCTGGAATTTCTTTTCAGTTGAACTTGTCTCTGTCTGTAACAGTCAAATTTGCAATAAAGTATGAATTTTCCCTATGCCATTTTCTCCAGAAATAGTCCACTTGGTGGCTTAAGCCTGGGAGGCAGGAATATCTGAAGCTTGAAGCCTGCAGCCCAGCAGGGTATCACAGCTTCCTTGCATTTGGGAAATGCAGGGAGGAAAGAAACTTTAGCTCAGGGTCAGGGTTTTGTAGAGGTCGATACTCTGTGGTGCTGACTCTACTTATTATTCTGACATGAATTTCCTAGTACTCTATTCCTGTCTTAACTTAGGACAAACAGAATTGTCTGTTCTCTCTCTCACACCGCTCAGTGTGCTGGGGATTTAGTACAAGCAACACATCCGTTACCGAGCATGACGGTGTCAGTCTTTCCTGTTTCTCCTGCTGTATGCAGCTACACATTTTCATCTTAGGAAGTTGTTGTAGCATATTATTAGTAGGGCTCACTCAGAAACCTGTAAGATACGTGACAGTGACTGCTACTGGTTAAACTTACTCGGAATCTCAGCGGGGTAGAAAGTGAGACTTTCAAGTATGTGAGCAATATTAAAATATCTGAAAAAATGATACAGATAGGTGCTTGGTACCACTGTCTTTTAAATCTCTTGTAGACTGCTGAACACCGTGAGAGAAGTGTGGTGGTGGCAGTGGCAGCCTATAGCTTATGGAAGCTTTTGCTGGCCATAGGGAGCTTTGTTTGGCTGCAGCTGCTCTGGGGCTAGAAGAGTGTCTCTTCAACGCATGAGGTACTGTTCGTGAAGGAAGTGACACACTCACCACAATACTGTCCTTGGCAGCAGGAAACTCTTTAATATACTTTGTTAGTGGCAAGTTTTAGCTATGCTTAGACTGGTAGAACTATAGTAATTCCTTATGTAGAGGAGCAGAGAAGATGCTAGTTTTCTAGCTCCTTCCTGTAGCTGTTACAAAGTGAATCAGTTAAATGTCGGCTGGTTTTTTAGCTTGGTGAGTGTAAATTTGCCTGTTGAAATGTGATACTTGACTGTTCTTGTAATGTGCAAAATGGCCTCTGGAAGCTTTTCATATGATGTTTCTAGCTGTTTGTGTGGGGAAAAAAATTATGGAAAGACAAGGAAAACTATTCAGAGGCTGCCTGCTAGAATAAAACTAGTTTAAGATAGTTAAAGCTCTAAGCAGAATTTAGAGGGTTGTAAATACTTGGTTGCAGCAGTGAGTGCATTATAAATGCTTTGATGAAAAACTTCAGTGAATTGCTTTAAAAAGGATTTGAGTATAAATCACTGCCTTAGGATAATATTTTTGGTACATCTGTTGATGAAATCCATTAAGTCTTCTGAAAACACCTCCTGAGTGTTGAAAGTTTAAGACAAAAGTTTACTAACAATAAATTTTGGAATAGGAGTGTAGTATACTTGGGGATGAGTGCTGCCACTGTAGGCCTTGTAATCTCATCACCAGTCAGCAATGTCTTTGTCTCACACTCTGCTCAGCGGTGTGCACCTTACCTGTCTGGACTGATGGAACTAAATTTGCGTATGCTCAGCAGTCCAAGTCAAATATCTTATTGAGAAGCATTTTATTCTCTTTGCAACCCAAATTACAAGCATGCTGATGGTTATGCCAGCCCTCAAACCTAGGAAAACATCGTTAGATGGTTTAGAAATACAAAATACAAAAGCTTAATGCTAATGAATTCTTGAGACTTTTCTTAGAATAAGCACAGGTGGCAAGCTAGATAGATAAATGGCTTAAAAGTGCTTTGGCAGGATAACTCTCAAGGAACAAAGTAAATTAGTCTAAATTCTAATGGGACTGGATCATATTGGCTTTGTTTTGCTATAGCATAGTATGTATAACATCTGTATTGGTCAGTACTTGGCTGTGAATGCCTCAGTAAAGTGGTTTTACTTAAAGTGAGACTAAATGAATGTGAAGGATGAAGGTAAACATGCAGTGCCTGGCACATACATACTCTTCTGGTACAGATACAGCAATCTGTCTCTTCTTGTGGCTTGTCTGAGCCACAGGCAGGGCGCATTAAGATCAGTGCATCCCCTGACCTGAAAGGGTAGAAGCCTCACTTTTAGCCAGTTGCTGAACTGGAAAATCAAAAACACCCCTGGTTTGGTAGCATGGTGGGGGCGGGTAGGAATCTTTTTGTGCTGTTTTCCCACCAGTGAGGCTTAACAAATCTAAGTTTTGTAGCAAACTAACTTCTCAGGCAAGAATTAAATTACTACACAGCTAGTGGTTAAAATGCCCCTGTCACAGCCCAGGACGTGCTCTCCCCAGCTCATTCTACTGACAGTTCACAGCACTGTGCTCTTGAATGGGTTAAAGCTGTTCAGCCCGGGGAAGCAGCACTACCGGGGTGTGGTCCTCCAAAGCACAAGCCTGTTTCCTGTGCTATCTCAACTTCTGCTGCTTTCGATCGGGCTGAAGTTGCAAGTGCAGACCCGTTCAAAACATTGCTGCCCCTAAACCTTAGGTTGCTGCTAATCTTGAGCACAGGGGGCTTCTGCTAGGGGTGTAGAAGTGTATCTCTTCCTATTGAATGTACTGATTAAAGGAGATACCGGGTCAGATAGCTTAAGAGTATTTAAGTCAGTAAGGGAAGGAATTTTACTGTTTCCAGCATGGGACTTTATTTCACCGTGCTAGCAAAGATGTGAGGATTAATAATAAATATTCTGCTTGAATTATGGGGATAGTTACTAAAGCAGGTTTATTTTAAATTTTATGGTCTGATTTGCTCTAAATACCTCTAAGAGCTATTTGGGCACAAGTTGCGAAGAGCTGCCACAGATGTTTCAGTTCCGTTTTCTGGTGCTTTCTCTGTGCTCACATATTCAGCCCTCAATCACCTATGCAGATGATAGCAGATAAGAGTAGCTACTGTGCTTTATCCATAAACAGTGGAGCAAAAAGAGTATTTAGCTTTTGTGGTAGCTGGTACATTACTCTTTCAGGTGAACAGGAAGTACTTTAAAATGAACAAAAAACAATGTATTACTTAATGGCTCATTTAATGTAAACCCTCTAATACTTGGATGTGGCTTATGGACATCTTTGCTCTTGCTCGTGGGTGCTGGGTGAATCAGGATTACAGGCCAGCACTCTTTCTGGTGGAAGAGACTTCTTCCAAATGTAAGTAGCAAAGCTGTTTTGGGGAATGTTCATCCCTTCTAGGAAGTGAATGGATTCTTGTTTCACCAAAGCACTGTGTAGCCCATTGTCAAGGTCTAGGATTTGAGGAGTATAATTTTGGGAAGATGTATACCAAGACAAGGCAACTGCATGCTATTGAAAGCTGCTAATTTTAAATAAAGCATCATTCTTTTGAGCTTAGGTAATTTGCTTTTTACTTGCTACTTCTGTGGGATGCAATTTCCTTAGTTTGACTTCATTATGTCAGAAGGTTTAGAGGGCTTCAAAACCAGCTTATTCCTGATCTGCTTGTTCATGATATCTTTGTTCCAGTAACGTCTAAACAGTGTTCTTTGTGCATGCAACAACTAGAACTGCAACTTATGTTGACTTCAGCTTTGCTGTGGTAAGCCTACGTTACAGAATTTTTTATCTAAGCTTAAAACAAGGAAACCTTTAGTTTCATCTTAGTTTCATCAAATACAAAACAGTGGTGTGCTTAGTCTGAAGTAGGCATTTTGGGAAACCTGAAAAAGTGTTCTTATGTAGTTGGTGATCTCTTTCAGCGCTTACCTCAACTTGACTAGCAGAATGCTTCTTGCTTATGGGCAAAAAAAAGCTCTGTTGCAGTCTGCTGATGCTTTCTCAGTAAACTAATTGTAAAATCTGTCCCTATGCTTGATAGAAGTACAGGGACCAGAGATGGCTATGATCACATTGGTAATGTGTGGTTCCTTGAATATTTCTCTGCTTACCCTTGCTTTTTTGGTCTCTAGTGTCATGTGGTCAAATTACAGTCTAAATGTGAATTTGAGTTGGTTTTAAAACTGTTCACAGCATAATTCCCTCCACCTCTCACCAGTGGAAGGAAGGTGGAGTGTGCTAAGAGGATTGATTGTGATGAGGAGCAAAGAAATTAGGATTTATTGGTCTAAAGTAAATGGCTGTTGGCCTTGCATTAAGAGTTGAGAACTGTTAATGCAAGGCCTGTGTGCTGTGGTTTGGTGCATCTCATCTGTATCTCATCTGTACAGCTTCAAGCCTTGAAACTTGCTTTGATGGAAAATATTTTAGATCAAATAATATCTGTTTTAATATCTACAGTTTGTGTTCATAAATTGTGTAATTAGAGTTGATAGACAAGCAAATAAAATTGTCGTCTTGGATGGCTTGGTGTACTCACTGACCTCACTTTGCCTGGCCTAAAGGTAAGGCATCTGCCTTCAGGCAGGAGCGTTCCTGTCTAGCCCTAAGAGTCTAAATAATGTTTTCCAGTAATTATCAGTTTTGAATGGAATTGGCTATGTTCTACACTAGCATCTGAGGTGAAATGCCTCTGCTGTTTAATTTGCTTCATGAGAAGTGAAAGGTGTGTGTATGTCTTCCTCCTGTGGGATGCAGCTGCCAACTCCCTTGCTGCAGTCCCTTGCCACACTTTTATGTCACATGTGAAAATGTGATGGTGAGACATTCATGTCAAAATAGTGCATCATATAGTACTTCTTCTGGAAGACTACTCATGATCTTGCATCTAAGGCTAATGTTGTCATGAAATCTTGGCTGCAGTATTAAATGGCATATAATATTAAATGGCACCTAAACCATTTCTGCAGTGCACCTCCCTGAAAGAATTGGAAAGCAGTAGGCAGTTCTACTGCTATGTGAAGTGTTCACACGTCCTAGTGCTTATGTTAGTTCAGCATGCAGCCTTTTTGTCTTAGTGTGTGAGGGCATCCTTGCATCCTGTCTACTTCATATCCACAGCCCTTGGAGTATGTCAGGGGTTGTGCCTTACTTCTCCAAATACCCATGGAGACTGAAAGAAAAGAGTACTGTTAATATTGACGAGTCATCTGTAGCAGCCTAAGTCCTTAATGCTTCTGGAGACTTGGCATTCATCCTTCAGATGGAAGGGTTGGATGTCTCCTTGTGTGTACCACATTTTGGAATATCTCTGCTTTTGTGAAAGACATCAGAAAGACTTTATAAGCTGTAAGTGTCTCTCATGTGTGTCAGTACACGTGAATATTTGTAGGAACAGGGAGTATAAATACACTGCAAAACAGGAAAGTTGTATTCTACAGGAAAACTGGGAGCACCAATGCCAGCAGAGCAGAAAACTCTCTGATTGCTGGCAGTGAGGTTCCTGGGGCCTTGAGAGCTGGTTGCTGGCCTTAGCCAGATGTTGGTTTTCATTATTGGATAGCATGTGTTGTAATGATGCATTTTTCTGTCTTGCAGATCAGTGTGCGTGTTACCACCATGGATGCTGAGCTGGAGTTTGCCATCCAGCCCAACACTACAGGGAAGCAACTCTTTGATCAGGTAAGCAAAGAGGCTGCAGAAGATATACAGTTGATACGGATACAATATTTCTATCGAGGCAACAGCAAACAATTCCTAAAGGACTTCAAAGATTGAATGTCACTATATATAATAACTTCAAAAGAACTCTGCATAGTAAGGAATCAAATTTTTTTCCAAAACTGCTACATTTTTTAATCTCCAAGAATGTGTTAGGAGCTATTCTTACTTCTAGTGAACTGAATTGAATCGATGCTATGGCTCACAATAATAGTAATCGAAAAGAAGTATATATCTGCAGTCTTACTAATTAAGAAAAGTCTTGTGGGGGACCTAGAAAGGTTGACTTACTTGCAAACATCGTGTAATTGATTCCAAAGAGTAGTTGGTCTCTAAAACAGAAGAGGGTTAGTTGGACTTGAAATGCTACTGCAACCCTTAAATGCAGGTGAAGTGTTATTCTGTACTCCATCAGGCCCTGGGGGAATCTTAAGAGCAGTGATGTACTGTACCGTGTTGGGCTGTCTGCATAGGGTGCTTCAGCCTTTTCCCTGCATTCACAGCCTAGGTAAATTTCTTCCCGCTTTGGCCCAAACAGAAGCACATAGGCATGTGCAGCCCAAAGCTGGAGCAGCAGAACAGAGACATTATCAGTTGCAGCGGTTGAAACTTTGACAGGCTCCACTGTATTTCTCTTTGCTGTAGTTCTGATGCCATGGATTTGCTCCTTGGAGGAAAATCTGAGCAGTAAGTTCATAGCTTAAAGAAACGTAAAATGAATCTTGGACTAATGACAAGAGGAGGGAACTGCCAGACCAGATATGTCAGATGTGGGTGTGGTTCAGTAGTGTTAAGCATTCTGAGGCCACTCTACGTAGTACCTATTATAAGGAGGAGAAAATTAAGGACTGATCCACCCATAGAAGTCAGCTATTTCATTTGGAGCCAGAAAACATAATTTGAGTGGTGTTTTTGTTTGTTGTTGTTGTTTGGTTTTTTTTTTTTTGCTTGTTCTGTTTTTGTGTGTGTGTGTTTTGATTTGGGTTTTGTGTGTGTGTGTGTGTTGGTTTTTTTTTTGAATCTTTAACCGCAGATTGCTGCTTTCTCTTGTTCTCAGCTGGATGATTCAATACTGTATGATAAATTGCTTTTTGCAACCCAGCCCTGGTATGGAGTGGGATCCTAGGCTTTACTAAAAGAGCATCCTTTCATAATGGGAAAAGTAGAAAGGCTTTCAAGAAAGTTCTGAATTGCAGTGTAGCTCTCAGCTGCCTATGTGTTACTATGTAGTAGCCCCTGTGTATTTTAGCCCTGTGTGGTCTCACATTTGACAGGTTTTGATTGATAGAAGTGAGAGCTGAATTCTGACCTGAATCCATGTGTGTGACATGAAATACTGCCACGGTTAGTTCATGAGAGCATTTGCCAGCAAAGTTGAGGTGACGTAGACCAAACCCAAGTTCATCAAAAAATGAACTATTTTTTTTAAAGGGGATGTTCTTCATGTGAATGCTTCCCATGATTATTTTTCAATATCTGACTTCCAGTATTACCCAAGCAAAGCACTAGGTGCTAAGAAGAAATACTACTGAAGTCAGTAATATTTTTAATCTGCACATATTTTCAGTCAATTCTAGGTCATCTGTGGCTTCTGCTGCAAACTGACATTGAAGTGGCAGACCTGGGCTTCATCAACTTCTCTCTGAGAAGCATGTTTCCAGTATGGCAGTTCTTCATGTCTTAGTAATTGATTCTGCTCCTTTGTGTCATGCTCTCAGACAGCTGCCTGTTCTCCTCCCTGCAGTCTGTTTCACACAGCACCTGTCAAAACAGAAGATTTGCTTTGCTTTTTACATAGTAAACACTTTGCCAAGGGAGAAAACAAATGGTGTTGCAGAACTGAGTTTCTAAGTTGCTGATATAAGCGAAGCAGTGTTAACTTCAGCTAAACTGGATTGTAGGTGGAATTGCAAGAGGAAATACAAGGGGGGGAAAACAGTGTCTGAAGCTAGTTTTAAACATTTGTTATTTCTAAAAGGTCTGGTTGATACCATCTCTTTATTTTGGCTGTGTATTATACTCTCTGGAATGAGAATTAAACTGTTTTCTACTATCTAGAAGAGATTTTCTTGTGGAGGCTATTCTGTTTGTTCCTGATAGAGCTGATACTGAAATGAATGTCCTAGAGCTTCACCAGTGGCAGATATCCAGGCTTTGACTAAATGATTAGTCACAGCAGTGGTAGGTGGTGGTAGTGTCATACTACCATAGTGGTGGTAGAAAGACTAGCCTTCTGCCAGGGCTTGAGCCTTGTGAGCAGTAAGGCAGGGAGTTGGCAGTGGATGTGGGGATGTCCAAAGTCTTTCACCTCCGGCATGAATAAGGAGTTTTGAGGGCTATTGCTATGTGCGTGGTCAAGGAGCCTAATCCCAGCTTCTGTTGCTGCCCTGCAATCTCATCATCGGCCTCTTACAATTAAGAGAACAAATTGCATAGAAGGTAGCCATTCAGCTCCTGGCACAATGGAAAACATGTCATCTGGTCTCTGAATGCAGATAAAAACCAGACAGACGACAGTCTGTTGTGTATTACTTCCCCTCCTAGATGGAATATTCAAAGCTTTTCTTTTTCAAAAGAGACTTTATACATAAAGGAAAGCAAGTACTTGTTGTATATGGACCTGCTCAAACAGATTGATCTTTGCATGAAAAACTAACTGAATACCAAAACAAAACAGGAGCTCTGGTGGGCTGACAGTAAATACTAAACTTCCTTCTTTAGGATAGGAATGAAACTTTGAATATATTGTCATCTATCATATATCCAGTGTGGGTCATATGACTGAGCTGTCTGTGTGTATTTGTTCCTATAAAGGGACAGTCCAGTGCCTTTGTTCCTGCTGACACTGTGAACAGGGACTAAGCAGTGACTACTCTCTTAATTGTTCATCTGTTCACTCTGCCTCAGTTTCTGTCCTTATGTGGGCTAGGGTCCCATGATAGGGTGTGTGAGAACCAAGCTATGTCTGTTTATTTTCTAGCTCCTTTAAGCTATGTTTTGCTCCTGGACTTTATAATTTAGTATTTTCTGCGTGATGCTGGTTCTGAAAAAGGAGATGCTTCCATCAATGGTCTTTTGAGGGAAGGAAGAGTTCCTGTACAAAGCAGAGTTATGGTTTTGCTGTTGCAGCACATCAAGCTTCTGGTGTGAAACCTGGCTTTTGACTCTCTTAGAGAAAAATTTTAAGATATCCAGCACGTTTCTGCCCTGGGGTGCCCTTTCACTTTGAGCTGTCTGTTCTTAGTTAACCAAGAAGGAAGCTGCTAAGCATTACCGAGCTTTCTAGCTGCATGGCTACCTCAGTGCAAGCCACTGGCTTTGTTCAGTAACATTTAGGCAGTATTTGTTTCCACCTGTTGTGTATAAAGGTAGGTGATTATATTCGTTATGCTACACACAATTCTGATCCACTCTGAATACCATTCAGAAGACTTTTGGAAAGTTTGTAGCTAGGTATTAGTTTAAGGAGGAGGAACAGTTTGAGTCCAAAGTTCCATAGTAATAATAGGTGAACGGGCTTGACGTAGAAATGTTCCTGTGTTCCTCTTTCCCACTTGGTTAAATTCTGAAGTGAAATTTTGTAGTGACAGAACAATGCAGATGCTTCATTGCTTTGTAGGAAGTAGTTTCTGCGCCAGAGTATCTGGCTGTAGCAACACGACTGAGCTGATATACATACTGTGCAGTAACATCATGATTTATACCAGAGCTCTTCCTATTTTGTAGGCTTGTTACCATACAGCTTTAGTTCAAAAAGCTTAGGCTTGTGTGCATGGACAAAACCTGTGTTAATTGAGACAGGTTTGTACTGTCTGTCTTTTGCAGCTTTGCTTATGTAGATCTTAACACCAGCTGCTGAACTCCAGTGCTTACTGACTCACTAGCAAGAGCAGTAATTTTGCTCTCATTCCTCACCTGCCAGTGATGGACTAAAAGAGAAGCTCGAGCATGGGCTATGCCTCATTACTTCTCAGGTACCTTGAAATACTGCTTTCCTAGAGATACAGAGCACAGGCACTACAACTGTGATACCTACCTGTTTTCCTCCTTTGACCCTTTTCTGTATCAGACTGAAGTGCAGTTGGTCTGGAGACCAGTTTGTAAACCAGAGCGGTGCTTTGTGTTCTATATGGCCCTACACATGAAAGATTAACCTTTTTCTCTGGTGAAACTTCTTAGTCACTTACTGGCTGTGGATGACTTGGAAGTTGCATTCCTCCAATCTTTTTCGTCTCAAGCATCCTTTTTTTTTTTGAGTAAATTGCTTTTAGCTTGAATCAGTGTTATTTTGGCCTATTGTGGGGCAAGAGGGACTTGCCTGTACCTTGGACAGGGAGGGATGTGACGAATTTGCTTGCCCAAGTGTTGTTCATGTGGCTGGCAAGCCTTCCTGGAAATGCCCTGGCTTAGTGGCTGCTGCAGCTGACAGACTGCTCAGCAGACACAGAGTACCCACAGAATTTTCAACTGCTTTGACTTCTGTGGTGTGAAAACACACTCCCTACTTTTATGTCCCCCGTGTGCCGTATGAAGCAGCTTCTCAAATGCTTTGTTTGTAGTCTGTTCTGACCTTGGATCCTGCTGATGCCTTGTTCTTTCATTCCTTTCAGAGCCCCTTGTTACTTCCAGACTCTGGTGGAGGACTCATGCCTGTCTGTGTGCTAGATCTGTTGAGTGGTGAATGCATCCAGTGGGTGGGGATCTCTACCCTTTTGATAGGCCCTACATCAGGATCTTCTTAATAATGCGTTGTGGTTATTCAGCTGTTTGGTCAGTACTTCCTTCCCCAGCCGAAGATGACCTCTGTTTCTCCACCTTCAGAACAGATGTACTTCTCAGTGATGTGCTTAGAGCTCGGAGGCAGTAGCTGACCATGTAAACTTCAGTCCTTCCAGTGCTAGCTGTTAGACATTGCAAAGTGCAGGAGATGGTGGCTTCAATATGCCACTCCAGAACAAGCCTTTATAGTAACCAGAAGTATCCAATTTCCTTAAGGGTGATCTCTGTCCAATTAAGAGCTGTGAAGCCAAGTCACAAGTTAAGGAAAATGTGACATGAGAAAAGCTTTAATAACTGTCAATTCAAGCCTGAAAAGCATGTGGTTAACCTTTCTACGAGGCTTTTCCTCATTTTTGTGAGCTTCTGAAGTCAAAACTAAGCTTGTAATAGAAAACTGTGCTCGGCTATGGCTTAAAGTTGTAACAATAAGCATCACTCTGCACACTTTAAACCTGGTCACTGATGCTGTATTTTGTGTTCAGCACTGAGTCTTATGCATAGTGGAGTGTGTGGAGGTCAGTTTTTTGTCATGTTTTCTTTTTTATTTTTAAGGATCTTTCAGATTTCATAAAGAGCCAGAGCTCCTCAGATTCTGCATCCACATGCCCTGCCCTGTCTTGCCTTGCATTGCTTTTCTGGCTGCATGGTCACTGAGATAGTTGTGCAGCTAGAAACCTTGGTAATGCTTAGCAGTTTCCTTCTTACTTAACTCATCTGCTCCAGTGAGTTTAGTGGTTTTGTAGAATAGTGGTTTGTCAGACTCTACTTTCATGGTTACTAAAGCTTACAGCACAGGCTGACTCAATCCCTCTCGACTTTTGTGTAACTGTAGCTGACTTGAGCCGTGTTTGGAATAAAGGTGGTTGGCCTCAAAACTAAGTTTTGTGGGGAGGGAGACTGTAGAGAAGCCTTTAGCCTTGGCAAGGTCCTACCTAGTGTTTAAACACATAGGATATGGCTCTGGAGCACTCGCTCTAGTAGATGAAAGCACTGAACCACTTGCTAAGGGATTTTCATGGTAGAAAGCCCCAAGTCTTGGGACAGTGACTGGTTCCTCCAGCAAACTGCAAAACTCTTGTTCCTGTAGCAAAGGCTTGTGGTGAGTGGTATGAAAATGTGTCTCAAATTTCACAGGAACATGTGGAAACTTACTGACTTTTATTCAGAAAGGCATCAGTCCAGTCAAAAATGGACTGCTTGTTGCTAAGGATGTCAATGGCAAACCGTAATAAGTTCAAAAACTCAAAGATCCTGTTGTTTAGCACTGGCATTTTAGCACTTTGAAAGGGAAAGTCGGAAGTATATCCGTCAGCTTAATGGAAAAGGAACAGTTGAATATTTGTGGCTGTAGATGGAGCCTATCTTGCGTGTTAAGTTTGGGTACCTGGAAGACCATGTTGTAAGTTGTTTGTGACTATGGCATGTGAAACTGCAGGTGTGGCACCAGTTCCAGTTCAGAGCTCCTCCAGCAATAAGGTTTGCTGGTGGTCTTCTCTCAGAAGTACTTGGCATGCTTCTCATGGAAAAGGAGATAAACCCACCTGATCTTTAACTAGGACAGCATGCAAGATACTTGTGCTGTGGTTTAGCCTGAAGTGATTTGGCCTTAGTCTGGGTGTAATGTCTTCTCTGCTTGCACACTTTGGTCTTACTCCTGTGTAGATAGTGCTTTTATGCAGGATGTGCTGTTGTTTGCTAGTGTGGTGGTGTATTTCCTGGGCTGAGAATGACAGCAGTCATCATCCTGATGCTAAAGTCTACATGTGAGAGGCTACATATGGCTCCGTCTTCTGCTATGGAGCAGCACCCAATGGCAAGAACATAGTTTGGAGGGAGATGGATGAGTGCTGAAGGGAAGGACAGGAATTGTCATGCAGACTTGGAAAATACGGAGTAAGGACAAGAGAGAAAAGGTTACCTGAAATACCTTGTTTCTTCTCTGAACACCACTTAAAAATCCCTACTAATGCGTGCTTAGGCTGTAGAAGGTGAAGTGAGTCACCAGAAATGTATGGTTTTTCCCTTTGGCAGTATTGCTTACTAAGCAGAAGTTTAAGCTAAAGCTACTACTTGATGAAGAGTGTTAGTGTAGTTGGTCAAGGTACTGTGGGACAGCTGGATTTTGGGACTACATGCCAATTGTAGAGTGAGCCTGATCCTGCAGGCTAAATAAGACCCGTGGACTTACGTAATGCTCTCTCTGGCATGAAGGAAAGATGTTGCTCTTCAGGTGAGTGTAGACTTTAGGTATTGAAGTATTGTGGTCTGTGTTAAACAGTGCTCTCTATTCTCCCACCCTGTGTGCCAGCCCTTCTTCAGCCACTGCCAGCAGCTGTTTGCTTTTCCGAACATCTTACAGTTCATTAGGGCTCTGAATGCTGCACACCCCCAGACACAATTATGCTGCTAACTGCCCGCCAGACTCCTTGCAGCTGTAGAAAGCTGTTTCTTCATGTTTTTGCTCTTGCTAAATGGAACTAAATAATCTCCTAAAGCTGAGGAGGGAGGAGGACTATCCTCCCTGTCTTGGTTCAGTGGCAGCTTAGGAGTGTGATGTTGTGTGCTGTGCTGTCTCCCCTCTCCTCTGCCCAGCTCGTTGTTGTCCCTGCTATTGCTGTGCAGGCTTCTGCTGTGCAATAAAAGTTCTTTTGTGTGGGGCCACAGTGTGGTGCCTTTCAGTTCCTTGCTGGCAGTCCAGTCAGTTGAATTCCCAGGCATAAACTGCTGGCAAGGGGAAGGGAGAAAAGCACACACATGCAGTGGAATGAAGAGCTTCCATTCCATTCATATGTTAATGCTGCCAAGAACAGAACTATCCTTGGGCTCTAGGACAGTCTTTCTTCCCCTCCTTGTACCACTTGTTTCCAATGTACACAGCAAATTCTAATTCTTCTTCAAAAGTCTCGTTAGCTGTGTGCATCCTCCTGTGTGATAGTCACAAGTGAAGGTTTATATGCCCCATGTTCCCTTGAGTCTGCAGGGGCTGTAGCTCAGCTCTCCAGTTCACGTTCAAGCAAGGATAGGCTGAAGCATGTCAGGGACCGCAGTGGGATGATGCACATAGATGACAAGACTTTGTGTAGTTTTTGTTGCTGTGTGTGCTACTAATGGCATGCCTCTGCTGAAAACTGCAGATAGGTTTTGAGCCTGAAAGGAGCAAAGACCCTAATACTGCTTTTGGAAGGCCAGAATAAATGTCTGATCCAAGCCCTAAACAATCTAGCTAGTGATATGTTTGTGGGGGAACCTGTCTCCTTGGTGTTGTATCTTGTCAAAGCTAGAGATCACATCAGAAGGGAACAGAGTTCATCCTTAGGATTCAAGAAGGAAGTAATTTAAAAGGAGGTAGGCATTTAGGGAAAATCGTAAAACATGAGTTAGGGCAACACAAAGTTTTATCAACTGACCCGGCAGCTGGTTTTTAAAGGGCAAGGCTCACTCCCTGCATATAGTTTTTAGCCCCTTTGAAAAGAGGAAGCTCTGAGCAAGCCTGAGTTGGATGGTGCATAAAAACAGCTGACAGTGTCATACCTTAGGAACCATGCTGACCTAAAGACAGTTGTCTTCTTCCTTCCCCTTCCTTATCCAGTAATGGAGGTGACGAGTAAGTGCCTTATTTGCTGGTTTGCGAACAACTCCTTGGTCTTCTGAAGGGATGTGGGGGAACTTCATTGTGTGGACTTGCTGCACCCTGCGGCATGTCCCAGAGTTGCCAGGCCACAGAGGGTAGCCTTGTGCCAGCAAACAGTCTTTGCAGAGAAACTTCCCTCTCCTTTTTACCGACAGTGGCACCATACTGCAGTTGTCTTGCCCCACCATGAGGCTCCTGTCTCTTGTTACAGTAAGTCTGTAAAGCCTTCGTAACTCTTACTTACATAGTACAGCTGGTGCGCTAGGGAAGTAACTACAGAGAGAGCTTACATAATGCTGTAGTTAACGTCTATGATGGCTCTTTGTTCTGGCACAAGGGGGATAGCTTATCAATTTACCCACTGTCATTCCTCTTAATGGTGCCACTCAGTAAAGAGCTGCATGAGGGGCCTGTCCACAACTCTTGGTGGAGTAGAATAAAATCTTAAAGTAGCACTGCCTAGTGGGACACAGCCTAGCAGGCTTGCCCAGAAACAGTACATTTGCTTGATAAGTGAGGGGTTGTATCTGAAAATGAAGCTGTGTTCCTGATTCCTGGCAATTAGTCAACCTGTCAGAGCTGTTGCATTGTATTTTGGCTATACGTGTTGGCTTGCAAATAGCTGAAGGAAAATAATGTCCAAGCTGTGTTTTATAAATAGCAACAAGCCTTAAAGAGTTGAGGAAGAGGGAAGAATACGGTACGCTTCCCACTTGAGACCCCCTCAGATGCCCAGTCACCTCTGTGTACACTGCAGCACGGGAGACAGAAGGCCAGGGCACTGACTTTTTATCTGAACTCGTCTCTAACACATCTTCAGCCAATGGTGACATCCACCAGTCTGTCTGGGTCTCTTGCTGATTGTCTTTCTTTCAGGTTGTCAAAACAATTGGTCTGCGAGAGGTCTGGTTTTTTGGACTTCAGTATCAAGACACCAAGGGCTTCTCAACATGGCTGAAACTGAATAAAAAGGTATGTTTGCTCCAAGCCTTCACTTGTTCTTATTCACTTCTCTGGGAGTGCAGGGGCAAATTCAGTCTTTGTATTTCTGTCAGGGTTCTGTTCTTGCCTATCCATGCCCCTGAAGTACTGCAAGATTAGTGAGCTGGTGTTGTGGTGTCCACATACCCCCTCCCCAAGGTATAAAGAGTCATGGTGTCTTACCTGGTCCCCCTGCATCTGGTTTTGTTTGTTGTCTGGCCAGATCTATTAACCTTCTTGGTAACCTGCTGGTGTGGTGAGCATCTTAGCTGGAGAGAAACCTGGGAAGTAACTTACCTTGCACTGGCCATAAATACTGGCTTCTTGTAATTCCTGTGGGGAGAAGTCATAAGGTGTTTAGCCATAAGTAATTGAAAATCCTTGCTTGTCTGCCCACTCATGTCTTCGTTGGAAAGGAGAAGGTTTCTTCTAGCGTGTGCCTGTCTTGTTTGTAAAACCCAATCCCCTTCACTTGGTATATAGACTATAAAATCTGCTAACTCTGTTCCAGGTAACAGCACAGGACGTACGCAAAGAAAGCCCCCTGCTTTTCAAATTCCGTGCCAAGTTTTACCCAGAAGATGTGGCAGAAGAACTGATTCAGGACATCACACAGCGCCTTTTCTTCCTTCAAGTGAAGGAGGCAATTCTGAATGATGACATTTATTGTCCTCCAGAAACAGCTGTACTTCTGGCTTCTTATGCTGTCCAGTCCAAATATGGAGACTTCAACAAAGAGGTGCACAAGTCTGGTTACCTTGCTAGTGACAAACTGCTCCCACAGAGGTAGGTGAACCTGGATAGTCTTAGACCTTCTCTGCCTTAAAGGTCTTGGGATTTATTTTTTTTTAAAGTGTAGAAGGTGTTTTTATTGATTTGATAAAATATAGTCTGGTGCCTCTGAGGATTTAGATGAGTATATATTTAATTAGAAGCTTTAATCTTAAACATCCTGTTGCTACTCTGAAACTCTAATCAGAAGTAGTGAGACAAGTTCCAAAACAAAAAAAAATGCACTACAAGGAGTAGCACAACTGAATAAAACTTGTCATTTGTCAGAAGTCTTAAGACTGACCATTGTGTCCCTATCTAGCCTTATAATAAAACTATATTTGCAGGAGTATCTTTGGAGGGGGGGAACTGGGATGCTAATGGAGTATTTAATGAAGCATTATTATAGAGTGATGTGATTGTGCGCATTCATAAATGCAGTGCTTGGTCTTCAACATTCTCTGGTACTCTTTCCAGGGTTTTGGAGCAGCACAAGCTTAACAAGGACCAGTGGGAGGAGAGGATCCAGGTGTGGCATGAGGAACATCGAGGAATGATTAGGTAACTGGTGCAGTGTGAAACTGCTGTATTGAAAGTAGTGTGTTAGTCTGTAATTTATGAATGCAAACAAAAATCTGTGGCTTGCTTCAGGATGAGTTAGCATTCTTCAGGTTATTTTGCTCAGAATAACTGGGTTCATGTGTTTCTGCCCTTGCTGCTTCACATCAGCTGGCTGTTCTTAGTAAAACAAGACTGAGCTTGCAGAGTTTTGTAATTATCTAC